>CM068374.1:407851539-408451539 GCA_034769895.1 Magicicada septendecula | reverse complement strand
GCCTTTCCCACGCAGTGGAGGCAGGCACCGATATAAATATACTGTAATCATCCTAGACCACTTCACACGTTACACTAAACTGTATCCCATCAGTAAAGCATCCACCAATGTTATTGTTAAGGTGATCACAGAAAGGTACTCATAGATGTGGGAACTCCATATTCCAATAATAACTGATCATGGAACCCAGTTCAAAGGTCGAAAATGGAAATTAGAAATGGCAAATCGAGGAATCAAAACTTACAAAACTTCTATTTACCATCCTAGCAGTAATCCGGCGGGTAGGGCGAGTCCTCCGTACTTATTGTTATGACAACCATAAAAAATGGAGTGAATTCATAAATGAAACAGAAACCTTTTTAAATATTGCTCATCACGAAACTATTGGTGTTACACCATACCAAATGATGTTTTCAAAACCACCACCTCGAGAAATTACTAAACTGATACAATTCCCTGAAGGACCAGAAGAAGAACTTAACCTTACCCATGTATATAATAGATTACTCCACAAGTTGGAAACTAGGAGGAAAAAACAGAATGCAACCCGGAAAAATATCATCAAATACACCGTCGGCGAAAAATTTTTAATAAGAAACAGGCAACAACCGAGCAGTTCTGAAGGAATAGCTAAAAAATTATTGTTATTATATGTTGGACCTTTTGTAATAAGCCAAGACAATCAAAACAACACATACGTGGTGACTGACCCAATAAGTAATAAGGTGAAGGGTACTTATAACCGAACTGAAATAAAAAAAATACTACGAGTAAGAAGAAAACATTCCCATAGACGAACTATAAGTTTATTTCAACTAAACGATATTCAGCTAAAATAAACTTCTTCCGGAGGGGGAGTATTATGTAACGTAACAAAGTTAAGGTCACAAACATTACATAAACACTTTGTCAATAGAAACTTAAAACAATACCCAATGTATACCATAATTAAAGTCAGGAGGGCAAACCTCACCTATAAAAAATGTATTGATGACACCTAGTAAGGTTACTAGGTAATAAAATGATAAAAGTGTATCTAAATATAAAATATGGAGTGATCAGTGTAAGATAAACTATAAACACTGTGTCTAAGGAGATGAGTTTACTGTGGATGAGTTTGAATATAATAGACTGTTTAATTAATATTTAATGTTTTATAAAGATGTACCTGTTGTGCTTTATCATGATATTGTGTTTACATGATATTTATTTTGTGTTTTGTATGTAGCAGGTGTGAAGCCATTGCTTTAAGAAAGTATTAAGTAATGGATACTAATTTCATTCATGTTAAACTTGTATTTAAGTAATTAAATACAAGTGTATTTATTATATATGGTATCATGTTAAGTGAATTTACTTTGAATAATTAATGAAGATGTCTTAAAATAATATTTGTAAACTTGGCCAGGAAGACAATAATTGTTAATGAATTGTCAAGTGGTCATTATGATTATGTTAAAAACCAATGAAGGGTTCAATGATAAGCTAAATAATATAATAAAAAATTGAAATCAGGAAATTAAAAATGGAATAACTGGCCATAAGCCAGTGACTCTTTGTACAGTAGGTCAGGTCAGAAAAATTAAATTAAAAACAAAAAATTATAACACATGTAATAAAACCAATAGGCCTAAATTTAGTATTTTGTAAAAAGAAAATAATACCTTTTAAAATAAGTTGATTAAGAAGAAAATGTAGTAAAATGTATACGGTTTAATAAGGCAGATTAAGTGAAAGTTTTATGTGATTTAATGTAATTATAATAAGGGAGTATTTTATTAAATAAGTGTAAGAATATTTCCTAATTACGGCTCTAGGATAACAAATATTATCCAATAACATACGAGGAAGATGGTTGTTAGGACAACAAAATGCAAGATATCTTGTTGATTTACACATTCAATTGTTATATATGAACGAGGACAGTTCAGTCGTTATAAATCTCGAAAAAACCCAGAAACCTAATGAGTAAAATTATTATCAATTTAAATTAATATATAATAACTGATTAAAAAGACGGATTGGACGACTTTCGAGACTATCACTTCGAGAATATAAAATACCTATCAACAAAATTCAAATAAAAAATCTAAAGAATAAATTAACTAAACCTACCATCAAATGAGTAATAACGGAAACTATAAATAAATGAAGATAACCCAGACCTGGAGAAGTCGAAGTGAATAAATACCATACAACAAAAAAAAAAAAAAAAATAAAGAGAATTAAATTTACATACAGAACCTCACCTTTAACAACAAAGCAAGAACTTAATACTACACTAATTCCGTCGGGACCTGTGACCACCAGAAACGAAAAATCAGCGAAGATCAAGAACTGAACTTTCCATTACATCCTGGGGCACTAACACCAACTTTTATTGAGAAGCTGGAGGTGGATATATTCAAGCCATTCTTCATCATTCGGCTATCTGTCATCGTTAGTGGGACACTGCCTTCACGAGTATCTTGTAAACGTTTGGTAAAAAAACCTGCTTATGTTAATACTTTATATAATAAGATTTTAAATTAAATTGTAATACCTAGTAACCTGAATTTGCATTACCTGACCTTACTAATAGTTAAAAGAACTACATGTACCCTGAGATAAAAGACAAACTGAAAATTATAATTAAATTGTAACATCTAAAACACGAGTTCAATAACAAATCAATCCTGTATAGTGTAAAGAATCTGTTTGTGGAGTTGTAAAAATTTGTTATTAGTGTTATTTAGTGTTAATTGTGTCAAAATGTAACTTCTCTTATCATTTACGGGTAAACCGTATTTCGCTCTGCTGCATTCAAATGTTGCCGCCTCGCCACCTGATTGGCGCACGACTTTCTGCAGTGTTGACTCGGCTAGCGTTTTGCTTTAACGCTTTCACTTCAATAATTCTTAGTTGTTATTATAAATTAATTTAATCAAACATACAGAATTGCAGATTGAGAACATTTATTAACCTCTTAGAATATTTCAATTACTTTATAGTACATCAAATTCGTTTTCTGCACCGGCTATTACACTTGTTCGGTTGGTACTTGCTCAATTTGTGTACACAGCGTCTTTAATGTTAGTTTACAGTTATGTATGGTTATTCTCAGGGGTGTTAAAGTCCTTTCGGCTACAGAAATATGTACTTACGGCTAACACACACAAAGTTATAACAATTCTTAATCCTAGTTACATAAACAAATTAATATCTCATTGTATTCAATTAAGTAATTACCAATGAAAACTTGTAAAGAAATTTTGGGTTAGTTTTCGTTTGTCAAATTTATTTATCAAAAGGTTCGTCAATTATTTATTATATTTTACTTTTAATAATTGCTAATCGATTAAAGTTTAAATAGTGAATTTAACAAAGCATTTATTTCTGAATCGGAATAGTGATCAGTGAAGTGAAATAGTTATTTATTAATTCTGACCAAAAATTGTGAATTCGATTATGGGATAATGTTTATACTCATCGGTTTTCCTGCTGAAGATCCTGATGTCGTCTTCTTCTATGGATAACTCCTGGGCTGTCGTCTTCTTATACTCTCCAGAAGTTTATTTCCCTCGTCTCGATGTTTCTCCTCGCTGACTCAGGCCTCGTATTCCTTCGGTTGTCGTCCGTCTTCTTCTATTAAGATGTTCCAATGATCCTCATTTGGTGTCCGTTGTCGTCTCTCTTCTTCACTGCGTCGTTCCGTCTTCTTCAGATAATTATGGTTTGTTAATTAATTTTTTATAAACAAAATTTTGTTCAGGATTCCCTGGACTATTGTAGTTATCTCCATCTGGTTTAAATTAGGTTCGAATTTACTTAATAATAAAAATTTTAATATGAGAGCTCCTCGATCCACTCTCAGCGTTGGTCAATAATACATTACTGAAAATCTAACGGTTTTTTGGCAATAAAATTCTTGCTGCTATGGTTACCTAATACATTATGCTAATTTTCATTGGTTATTAACTTAAGTCATTGTTATGATTTAACGTCTTTTTTAGTCTAATTTTACCAAAATATCTTCAACTGAAGATTTCTATCTTATACTAATAGCTAGAGTTATTACATGAGTACCATTCTTCCTAATTTTTCATGATGATCAATTTGATATCCCTCATGCCCACTTTTGAATAGCTAATTACATTTTTACTATTTCCCATATTTATATTTTACATATATTTTATTCAAAATTAGTTGTTATCCATATATTTTGGTACTAGGAATACTCACTTAATTGGTTTAACCATTTGGCATATTCTGCCTTAACTTTGGATTATTATTTGTTCTCAAAATTACTAAATTTATATTCAACAGTTTGGCCTAGAGCCTAGATTTTATTCTACTCCCACCTAACATTTCTTAATAATATATCTGGTAATTCTAATACAATTTTATAAACAAAACAAACAATAAACATCAGTATTCCTAACTCTAATTCTTATTATGAAAGATTCCTTGTCAGGTTCTAGCCTGAAATAACTTTTAACTACCTTTTCTTTTCTCTACTGTTATCTTGCTTATCCTATAATTTACTACATTCTATGGTTTTTGCACAATAATAAAACTCTTACAATACTACTGATAAACTGTTCCTACATGATATGTCTTATCTACTAATCCCTTCACTTAAATACAGTGTCTATCCTTCTTATTTTACTACTCATTCTGATAACTTAATTCTTACCTTATTATATAATTCTGACATCCTATTACCTAAATTTATAATATCACAATCAGTTTAATCTTACTTACTAATGTACAGTTTATCAAAAATTATTTATCTGTTTATTATAGTTTGCTTATATAATATTTTATTCTACACCCCCACTGCACTTTTCCTTTCATTAGAAGGTTTCTTTAATTATTATCATTCTCACTTTGTTCCATTATATGCTATACCTAGCACTTCACCACTTATTTAATTTTACACACATTTTTAACTTACTCACTTGTTTATTCATACGATTTGTCTGATTACTTTATATCACTGTGTGATTATGGTCATGAATAACTAATTTACTTCCAAATCACTCTGATCACTTTTAGTTATTACTTAAATATTGCTTTTTATTTGGCTCAAAGCATTGTTTATTGTCTTTGGCTATTATCATTACTATTAGTTTGGGGTATGGTTAGTTTCTAACTCCCTACCTTATATTATATAAGTACATTCTTTTATCAACAAGATATATGTGACATTGTTACCTTCCATTAATCTTATTATCCTAGTATAATGATAATATAATATATACAAATATCAGTTCATTATTTAATTTACAATATACTGGTCATTATTTGGGATTATTTGATTGCATTTAGGTCTCGGCTGTTTCTTCATTGTCTCTTGGTTCCTTTGGTATTTATCCGATCTACTGTGTCAGGTCATTGTCAGGTTAATAGTCATTTGTCATTTATTGGGTTACTGGGTTATTGATCTCTAAGTTTATAAGTTTTTGCCTCTTACTCTTATCTTCAGCTTTTTATTTTATAATTAAATACAATTGGATCTTCACTACCTAATGTCATGTTACAATAGTGTGACCGATATGATGTATTAATAGCAGGAGAAAGAAACTGTTGGAATTTTAAAGTTATATAAAATAAAGAACCCTTCTTGTATTTGATGATTTTGTGTTATTGTAGAATAATTATTGTATTTCGAATAGGGTGTATTTTACAGAGAAAGAAAGTGATAAAAGCATCAAGTGGAACGACTTAACCTATAATAACGGGTCAATCGCCAATAACAGCGCTCGTTTGCAGACAGCTGGTGAATACGGGAGAATAGAGAACTAACTTACTCTCTCCGCTCTTTTCAATTTAGATAATACATACCGACTAGGGTTGGAGAAAAATACTGAATTATTCACTATAATAACTGTAATATAGCGTTTTTCTCTGGTAAAACACTTGATAACTACTTAACACAGGTCTATGATCAACAACCGAATAATATCAACCACTTAATACATAATTTTATAAATAATTTAACGTTGATTTGCAGGAGATCTCATCTACAGTAAAATATTACAGACTGACGCATTCCACAGTGGAGCTTTTGAACATTCTCAAATACAGAAAATACACACTAATAGTTAAGTTACAAATTGACGAACCCAACAGTGGGGCATAACATATTACAAATAACGTAATCTTTTAATTAGATTACAAATTGACGCCGACAACGTGGGGCTTGATTAGGAGAGAGTTTCGAAGAGTATAAGGAGTCTATTATTAACATCTATAGTAATCTTTTAGTTAGATTACAATATATATATTATTCTATAAATGTATTAATAAATAACTTCACAATATCTAACAAGCCAACAACCCCATCAACCACCTCCTACACTGGTACCGTTAATATATATGAGACCTTTACTTTGTGCGTCCGCTCTTTCTCCAGTTACGAAATAGATTCCACACTGCCACTATGCAGTATACAAAGTGAGGAAAAAATATAATTAATATGTATCATGTTTTTGTATCGTAGTGTAGTGTATAGGGGTTTGTGAAATGTGTGTATCCGTGACTCAACAATATATGCAAATACTATTATTATACACAAAACGCCACCGTTAATACCATGCAGCTTACATATTATAATTAACTCTCATTATAATTATATTACTTTATATTTTATGTTGTAGGCATGAATATGAGATAAAATAAATCTCGAAACGTCGCATAAAACCTGCATTTTTATTAGACCGAAACTCGATATCAACTTGAAACCACAATTAACACGGTCGATAAATAATATTGTTAAATTAATTTATTTACTTATTAACAACTTTATCAAATTTATCTCCTTCAGAATAGTTCCTTCTGGACACTGTTAATATAATGTTACCAGAATTCTTTCCCCTACTGGAATACATTCTGGCACAAATTTTGTGGCAAGTCCAGAAACAGAATCCTTTTGGAGTGGCTTTCATTGTTAGAAACAGAAAGCAGTGCACAGATGCCAAAAATCAGGCAAATAAAGAGGGTAAGATACAATACCCGTTTTATGGATTATTGAACATTCTTTAATAAGAAGTTCTGAATGCATTGTCACAGTGCAGCATCCGTGTTTTGTTTATCTATTCTTATAGAGTTTTTTCTCTCATTCTTGACTAATCTTGTATCTCAACTGAATAAACAAATGCAATTCTAAGAAGAAAGTGAGCACCATTTACACTCGTATGCGCTTTTTTTTGTCTTGGCAATAATTTCTCCACTGACTGCAATAACTGTGCTTTTGTTTAAATTCATAACCCACATCTCATCACGTCTTCGTTTTGCTCACAAAGGTTTTTAAAAATATATAAACACTCAGCACGTTTCACAGTTTTTATTTAACTCTGACAGCTGTTTAAGCTTATTAAACTATTGTGAACAAACAGCATCGCTGGTCTCTTTAACAACAGCTTAATAAGCTGAAGCAGCTGTCAAGAGTTAAATAAAAACTGTGAAAAGTACCGAGTGTTTATATATTAAAAAAAAAAAAACTTCGTATTAATATGTTTCACCAAGCGCCCAACAAATCATCTACCAATATCTTTTTGTTCATGCCTCAGCAACAATTATAACATTCTTGACATCACTCTTCTTCTCAATAAGCTTCTTGTAACATTCTTATGAGTTTATGAAAAACCTTTACCTAATTTGAAACAAAACATCACAGAAAATTACATTTCATTAATCTTCACTTTCTTTTATATCAGACAACCTTCACCAGCATAAAACCCAACTTGGATGAAATGTTTCCAAACTGGAACTCAATCAATGTAGAATGGTTCCATAAATGGTCACTAAAGATTCCCAGTACGCAGTGTGAAGTAACAATGAACTTCATGCTATTTCAAAGTTCAGTTCTTTTTTTATGTACCTTGTACACCGCTTCATTTCTGTTGTTAAAGATAAGATCTACAAGTAGGCATAGTAGATGGTCTGTTAATTTTCTACCTAATGGACCGTTTTTTGATAGGCAATATAAAATTTTAACACCCGTTATGTTAATAGCCGTTTCACCAATACCAGTTTGGATCCCAGTTAGGTAAACTGGTTAACACAACTATGCTACCATGATAATTATCAATTTTTGCTTGATTGGGGGAAACAAAATAACTTGTAATTATCTGTGGGATAGCATCCCTTTCACATGGCTTTCTTTTGCATTTCTTAGTGACTTTATTTGCTGTTTTTGTTTTTTTGTTCTGATAATTCTGTGACATTGTTTTTCAGTTTGTTAAATGTATATTTGTAGTTTTTTTAGTTGTGTTTGTTCTATAAGTCATACAAAACAGTGATAAAATAAATATTATCTTATGGGAGGTATATATTGTAATTGTACAGAATTGGGTGTTAAAAGATAATAATTTAAATCAATTGTAATCCCAAAGTAGTCAGTTCACCTAAGGGGTACCCCCTAGTAACCAGCAACACGTACAATGTTATTGCAGACTGTTTATGTTTGATGTCTGGAGTCTGCCCAGCCAGACGTATTACGCAACAGCTTGCCAGCTCAGTCTCTTTGTGAATCACAGTAAAACACTTTGTCACCCCAGTTTTGCATCAGACAGTAGCACAGAACAGTCATTGACGAAGAGCAGAGTTGGCAATATACATTCACAATGAGCGGACGTAAGTGAAGCGTGGCCTCGGGAATACTTGGTCTGGTAGGTCGAAATGTAATACAAGGCCTACCAGAAAATACCAAATGCTACAGCAATTTTAAATAATGAAACAAAACTGCAACGGAAATTTAATAACAGTCTAATGTGGTCGAAGTGACGATAAAAGTGAAAGTGAACTGCGTGATGGTGGAACAATTTGGATAGCGAGAGAAGTTAAGTACAGTGAAAAAATATATTTAGTTGTTGGCCAAAATTTTAAAGTAAACAATAAATCAAAGAGCTCAAGTAATCGGGGGTTTTTCAAAATTGTAAAGAATGAGAGCGTGTGTGTGTGTGTGGGAAAAATATCAAAGTACTGGTAACATAGAGAAGTAACATTTAAAAATATAGAAAGAAATATCAATAAAATAGTATTTGATTTTACGTAATTATGTGTTAGTTGTAAGTTATTACGCCATAACCATTTCCTATTCTGTGCTGAGAACCTCGTCTAACGTTCTGTGGGATTTTCTGAGTTTAAGGGTGGTCAGATAGCGGGATTATGTTAATTTTTGTAAGGGCAAGAGTGTAAAGGTTTCGATATTAAACCATAAAATATCGTGGCGACCTGGGCAGTTTAATAAGGTAAGTTTTTAACGGGATTATGACGGTAAGTAAAATTCTGGCAGCAGTGAGTATTATAGTAATATTATTGTATTATTTAATAATGGTAAAAAGATGAATACCGTTACAATATTGTTTTCTATTTGTTAAGACTGTTTGTACATTTTTTCTTCTTCTTCTTCTTGTTTTATTCCAGTTTCTGTCCTGTAACTGAGGACCTCAGTTCTTCATTTTGAAAACCTACAGCGTTCTAAAAATTTTAACACACTCAAATTGTCAGAATAAGTGTTTCTGTTACTGATAACATTTGTTTGTTTGTTTCTACTTTAGATGTTTTTCTAAGTAGGCCTGCATTATTTCTGCATCTAAATTTACTTCCCTCTGATCGATTTTTTATTTGTTACAATATTTTATATTATATACGCATACTCAACAGTTGAAAGTAAAAAAAAAAATGGAAAGAAAAAATAACAGAAAATACAGACAATATAAAGCATCTGAACCCAGAAACTGAACAAATATTGTAGCGGGGCATTTCGGGCCTATTTTGGGGAAATAACGAAATTTGTATTTTTTTTTTTATGATAATAAATAACATGTTGAGTGATAGGGACAGAAATTATAAAATTCGGTAAATTTCCTGTTTGAAACGAAAACAACAGTGGCAGCATTGACTGTGCAGATATTTAAGAATATTAATGTGGACAGTTTTAATAACCGTCAAACTGTGCAAAAGTCAAATCAAGGACAAACACAACAGTAAACAAATTATATAACCAGCATCAGGCGATCGTTACGTCAGCGCGTGACATAACGAGGTGTGTCACCAGTTTCGTCAGACACACAGAACAAAGACTCAGTGGCAAAACAACATCTGAATTCAACAGACGCAACTAACTGTGCGTTAGCCGGTTCGCCGGTTTTTCGGCGAAGTTTTGTGTGTTCGCCGACGCGCCTGCAACATATAAAATGTGATAAAAAATGGAAAAAATTAAATAACAGTTTGCTCTTAGAACCGAACAGAAACAGAACCGTTTTATTAATACAAATGACAGTTTCGGAGGTGTAAAACAAATTCTCATTAACGGAAAATGTGCGGGTGGAGAATGCTACGTCGTTTGGACTCAAATGCAGCTAAGTGGTCTACAAAAAATAAAATCAAATTTTCAATTATGATATAAATTTAATGTATTTAACATTACAATTAATGTTCACATAAATTGTAATATTCATATTTAAAGATTTTTTAATAGAAGAGCTCTTAGAATCCTGGGGTAGATGTGTGTGTGTGCGTGAGTATGTAAGCATATATAAATTTAAACAAAGAAGGCTGGTTTGTGTGGTTAGGTCTTAATGTATATATATTAGTCAGGTTAACTTTATAGAAGTATATTTGCAATTTACATATTATGTTTTTTAAATCCCATTATATGCCTAATAACTTCTGTCAATATGAATTTGTAGTAGAAAAAAGAATTTCAGGAGATAGTGTTTAAACAACAAAAGTTAGTAAAATGTCAATAAAACTATGTTAATGGGAAACAATATAAAGTTTTTCTTTATTTAAACAACCAGTTCTGATCTCCTGTGTTCGCCGAAAAGAACCCTGAAATGATAGGTATAAATTTTGTGTTTTTTTTTTGTTTGCTCGTTAACCATAAAACGAGATGGCGCCCGATAATCATACAAGGAATGTTATTAAATTTGTTATTAAGTTAATGTTATGTGACTCAAAATAAGTAGCTTCACATTTGGCGCCCGAACTGGGACGATTTATATAAAGGAATTTTATATAAATATAGGCCTACATGGGAGAACAGAATGGTTGTGGAGGTAGAATAAAATTTTTTTTGAAATACGTAAAATAGACGCAAGTATGGGGTTATGTTTTGATAGGGTTATGTATGTAGTGCATTATTTGTTTATGTGTTTATGAGTATTGTGAGGGTAATTAGTGTGTATGAGATGAATTATATTATATAAAGGGTATTATAATAAAATTGTTTAATATGGCTAAGATACAAGAAAATGATAGTGGCTTCGTATGGAAGGAGTGGGAAAGCGAATTTAGAGGGGTTGTAGGTGAAATGACAGACGAGGAATGGGGGAGGTTAGAAGATAGTTTAACACGAATGGAAGAAAAGGAAGAGGTAATATTTGCAGAAATTAAGAAGCACAGTGATGATATTGATAGTGAGGTGCCAAGCAATAAAGGTAAGATCGTCGAAGCGACAGTGGTAGAGATTAAGACGGAAAATAGGCCTAATGATAACGGTAGTTTAGGGGTGGAAGAAAAAGAATATACAGTATATGACCTATTTAACCTACTAAATGAGTTAAATGCAAAAATGGATAAGAATTTTGATATGATGAATAAATGGCTTGATGAGAGGGGGGAAATGATGAGTAAACATTTTGATAATATGAACAAGGGTTTTGATGAGTTACATATAGAATTAAACGAAACAAAGGAAATAATGAGTAAGGGTTGTGATACAATAAAAAATGCTTTTGATAAACCAGACGAGAAGTGGGAGGGAGATAGATATCAGGTAAAAAAGAATACAGAAGTTGAGTTAACACAGGTAAGTGGGAATAATATCTTTGATAATAGTGAAGAAATAAGTAACCAGGTGAGTGACAATTCGAATAATGAGTTAATAACTAACAGTGACCAAATAGTGGGAGAGGTAGTGTTAGATAATAAAATAATGACTAGTGATGATAATGATATTAATTACAATTCTGAGGTAAGTAGGAGTGATAATTATGATAATATAAGTGAAAATATGATGTTAAAAAATAAGGGAGTAAATATAGAGAGTACTGATGAAGTTTTAGAATGTAGTGATTATGAGATGTTAATGAGTGTTTATGAAGTAGAGAGAGAGTGGAAAAATAATGTTGTAGTTGAATGGGGACAGAGGGCAAATTTTCCCCTTATTGTTTATAATGATGATGATGATTTAATGTTGTTTTTTCAGGGCAAGAGACCCTTATTGTTAAATGAATTAATGTTGTATAAAGTTGTACCCTCTGTCCGTAATAATTGTGAGAATATAATGTGGTGCTATGAAGAAAGAGAGTTATGTATTGAGAGTGAAATAGAACTATATAAGTTAGAAAGAAAGTATGATGAATTGAGAAAAATACTAGAAGGGGTGATGATGAATCATGTGAAATACGTACCTGTTGAAAGAGAGATAGAGAATAATTTTGATAATATCTTACTTAACTATAATGACTTACCTGATGTAGTAGTTGAGGAATACAAAAATGAGAAAACAATTTACCTGACATTAACAAATAACACTGATATAGACGGGACAATCCTAACTGATGGCGACAAAATTTATAGTGGTATAATGGATGAAATAGAATTAATGGGTTATTATGATAATAATGATAACAAATTGTATGTTGATAAAAATAATATATGTTACAAATATATCAGGTATTTATATGACGATGGAGGGTGAGCTAAAAGATCAGTGTTGGGACATTTTTAAATATTGTGAATTATTGGTAATGACCTTGCTGATTTAGACATGAGAAGTGGAACCACTGAACCGTTATTGACGCATATTTTGTAAATAATATTGAATTCATTTGTGTGTATTATGAAAGGTTAGAAAAATAATGTGTATATGTATTAGAAAATGTTGTGTTAATAATAATAATATTATTAATATTTTGCATTTTAATTAAATATTACAATAATTATGAAGACAATAATTAATGATTGGTAGAATGTTGATAATAATTGAAATATGCTGTGTTTTAATAATCAATTGAAGTAAATAATTTGAGATGTTTAGATATTGTGATTGAATGTTATATGTTTGCAGTTTTATAATAAATTTAATTTCTTTTATGAGTTTTAAATTTAATAATAATTAATAAGTAAATAAATGTTAAATGGCTTAGTTTGTGGAATAACATAATGGTTAAAAATATATGTTAATAATAAATTTAGAAATTTTGAAAATCTGATTGCAAAACAGGATAAATTCATAATGATGATAAATAAAAAAGAGTTAATGAAAAATTTTAAATAATAATGTTTATAAATTTTATATAAATTACTTAAAAGGAAAAATTGTTTGTTTAATGTATGCTAATAATCCAGGTTGATTTCTATTTGTGTATTATGTTATGTAATGTATTATACAAGATGTGGGGATAATTTTGGGGGGTAGATTGGTGCTCAATGAAGTGACATAACAGTGTAGTGTGGAACTGCAACGGTTGAAAGTTTAGTTATCCATTGTAATGAATTAGTTAGTAAGTTGCTATCGCTGGGGTGGCATGTGCCCTAGTAGATAGCGGAAAGTGTTGGGGGTAACCGAGAGTGTTACCTCCATCGGAGGCCAACATGGCGAATATGCACGGCACACCTTTTGTACAATTTTATATTGTACCCTGATAAATTGCCGTGTCGTGCATAATAATGACGATGTAGACATGCCTGAAGGAAGAGTTGATTTCCCCGACTTTTCGGGCGATTACTGCCTTACCAGCACTAATCGTGGTTTTGGCGAGCGGTTAGCTATGGTCATACCAAGTCCCTTGACCATAGCTGGCTTGAAATTGGTATATATTTGAAATTTAATGGGGGGAGAACTTAGGGGAAATCCCGGGAACTATGGAACAGCGGCTGCCACTCTGTTCGAGGAGGAACAGCAGAGCCAGGTGGTAGATCCGTCTTAAGGGTGTAATTATTTAACAAGAACATGATGATGTTCACTAATTTTAAAACTTAATAGCGGAAGCAGAGACACGGAGAGGTAAAACCTGCTCCAAAATATACAGTCTCTGTGGAAGCGGAAAGGAGCCACAGTCTTACATAATTTGAAATAGTGTGTGTGGCTGGGAGGTTATCCAAGGGGATAACGTATTAAAAATTTGCTATATTTTAATTAATAATGATGATTTGCTACTCAATAATTTTGTTTTGATTTGAAAATAGATGCACTAAATACTTCTTATATTGTGTTATTATGTCTTATTATGTTAATTGCATTAGTATGTTAGGTATAAGGATTATAAAAATATGATAATATGTTTTAATGTGTTTATAGATTTTAAAAGAAAATGAAAAATAGTTGTGATAGGTAAAATTTTCAATGGGTTGCAAAAGATAGAAATGGGTGATAGTAATTATTTGAATAAAATGTTTGAATCAGTCCAAGTGGAATTTTGTGGGACATATAGATCTGTCCAAATCGAAGTCAGAGTTAAAGAAATAGTAGAGATGAAAATAATGCAATGTTGTTTTGAGTTAATGTATGTTATAGAATTTTGAGAAGTATAAGTGGAGACACAGTAGAAATGGAGAATTTATGTAGAGTTTTGAGTGATATATTGTTGTTTATTTTGTTGATGTTATTTTGATGTAGTTGTAGTGAGGTAATGAGATTGAGATTTTTTGGGGATGGCAATTTTGTAGTAGGGGTAGTGTAATGTGGGAGTCCGCAACATAAGGGTTGGGACGGGATTTGGTATAGTTTTAGTGGGAAGGGGCCGCCTTAGGTAGAATCCAGGGGCCAGAGAACGGGAATTGAGCTTTTTTTGGGGGGGGGGAAACACGTATCCTATGTACAAAGGGTTAGAGAGTATTTTTTTTATATATAGAGAGAAGGTGGCGATTGGAGTTAAAATAGTAAGTAGTTAGAGGTAGAGAAGGGTTAGTAGATTTTTGATAGTGGGGTGTCATACTAGTTAAAGATTTTGTAAGGGAGCGTTAGAGTAATAAAAGGGGAAATTTAGGAGTAAATGCCAAGTTGATAAAGTAAATTATAATGAATAACGTAGAATCACCCAAAGTAATGAAATGGAATGATTGGCATGAAAAAAAAAAAAAAAAAAAAAAAAAAAAAAAAAAAAAAAAAAAAATTTGTAATTTTGAGAAACGAATTAATAAGAGTAAATCAAGTTTAAAAGTAATTTTCTGATTTTATATGCCAACTTAATGATGTGAAGTGTATAAATTTTACATACAAATTGTTTATTTTAAGATGTTTTCTTATGTTATATTAGATGTTTTGATATGTTAGGAATAAGTAAATGAAAACAAAACCAGTGCTTCTTAGCGCAAACCAGCACCGCTAGGGGGGAACAGATCAGTTGGGGATATGGTGTTGTATAAGGCCACTATTTGATATTTGATTTGTTGTTTCAGTGTTGGGTGATGCTGTGGCGGCGGACCTGAGCTGGCCAGCGCGTCAGAGCAGGGGCGTTAAGTATCTGTCTGACTCTACGGTGTTGGGATCTCGAGAGAGAAGTCCAGTATTGTCATGCAGATGCGGTCACAGTCACCGGACCAAGGGCGAGTTGATTATAATTTTTTTTTGTAAACCGTAAAGGGGGTTGTGGCGACATATCCTGGCTGATCCCTCTAGCAAGTATGAATGTGTCAATGAGATTTTTTATGCTTCGGCATAAAATATCTCATTGAGGGGGTATTGTAGCGGGGCATTTCGGGCCTATTTTGGGGAAATAACGAAATTTGTATTTTTTTTTTATGATAATAAATAACATGTTGAGTGATAGGGACAGAAATTATAAACTTCGGTAAATTTCCTGTTTGAAACGAAAACAACAGTGGCAGCATTGACTGTGCAGATATTTAAGAATATTAATGTGGACAGTTTTAATAACCGTCAAACTGTGCAAAAGTCAAATCAAGGACAAACACAACAGTAAACAAATTATATAACCAGTATCAGGCGATCGTTACGTCAGCGCGTGACATAACGAGGTGTGTCACCAGTTTCGTCAGACACACAGAACAAAGACTCAGTGGCAAAACAACATCTGAATTCAACAGACGCAACTAACTGTGCGTTAGCCGGTTCGCCGGTTTTTCGGCGAAGTTTTGTGTTCGCCGACGCGCCCGCAACATATAAAATGTGATAAAAAATGGAAAAAATTAAATAACAGTTTGCTCTTAGAACCGAACAGAAACAGAACCGTTTTATTAATACAAATGACAGTTTCGGAGGTGTAAAACAAATTCTCATTAACGGAAAATGTGCGGGTGGAGAATGCTACGTCGTTTGGACTCAAATGCAGCTAAGTGGTCTACAAAAAATAAAATCAAATTTTCAATTATGATATAAATTTAATGTATTTAACATTACAATTAATGTTCACATAAATTGTAATATTCATATTTAAAGATTTTTTAATAGAAGAGCTCTTAGAATCCTGGGGTAGATGTGTGTGTGTGCGTGAGTATGTAAGCATATATAAATTTAAACAAAGAAGGCTGGTTTGTGTGGTTAGGTCTTAATATATATATATTAGTCAGGTTAACTTTATAGAAGTATATTTGCAATTTACATATTATGTTTTTTAAATCCCATTATATGCCTAATAACTTCTGTCAATATGAATTTGTAGTAGAAAAAAGAATTTCAGGAGATAGTGTTTAAACAACAAAAGTTAGTAAAATGTCAATAAAACTATGTTAATGGGAAACAATATAAAGTTTTTCTTTATTTAAACAACCAGTTCTGATCTCCTGTGTTTGCCGAAAAGAACCCTGAAATGATAGGTATAAATTTTGTGTTTTTTTTTGTTTGCTCGTTAACCATAAAACGAGATGGCGCCCGATAATCATACAAGGAATGTTATTAAATTTGTTATTAAGTTAATGTTATGTGACTCAAAATAAGTAGCTTCACAATATGTGTGAGTAATTTTATATATCTTACACAAACAACCACTTCATAAAAAAGAACATACGAGAAGCGATACCAAATATAATTTTATGGTTAGTTCTTGTCATTTTAATGGCTCATTAGTTACCTAACAAGCCAAATATCTCCTGTTACTTTAACTGACGATTGTTGCAGCCATTATCTTTAACTGGACTTCATGAAATGGATTATCTCCTGTTAAATTCTTAACAGGCAATTTAAAGGTACTGACCAGTAAATTCTATCTCAATGCAAATCAGTACACTAACTTAAGTACATCATAAAGCATTTAATACTTTGGTAAAAAAAAAAAAACTTATCCTAAATGGATGTGGACTTAATCCAGTTTTTACCAGAACTGAACTAAAAATATTGAAGAAAAATTCAGAAAACCATAACTTACTTGTAATGTGTACTGTAATATTTTCATGGGTCCTAATGCAACTCTGAGTCCTTCGATTGAATCCATAAATGCTTGTACAAGATGTGGTGATGTCTCAAATATATTGGGCCAAACATGGTTTAATAAGTGTATTAATGCGTCTTCACAGCCAAATCCATACACACCAAGAGCCATATGTTTTATGGCAGCACATGCTGTCTGCCTGTGTACCAAATCCCTGAAAAAGATATTGAATATTGAAATCTTGTAATGCATACACAATTCTCAAGTAAATATGGTATATATAATATTTTGCACGAAGTAAAACCACATTATACTAACATTTTCAACACAAGCTCGTATATGATATTCTCTCCTATGGGACTACCAGCCCTTGTTGGGCTCTGGCCTCCTTCAAATTGTCCCCCCATTCTCTTCTGTTGGTAGCCATCCTCCTCCAGGAATGCACTTTCAGTATTTATTTTGCATCCTCATCCATCGCGTCCTCCCATCTTCTCCTCAGTCTTCCCACTGGTATTTTTCCATGGATTCTGGTACTCAATAGTTTTCATGGTATTCTGTCTTCCCCCATCCTGGCTACATGACCAGCCCACCTTAGACACTGCAGTTTTATGTATTGTGTTAGCGGTGGTTTTTTATACATTTGATACAATTCAAAGTTATATCTTGTTCTCCAGGCGTGTACGTCATTAACTGGTCCCAGGATTCTTCGTAATATTTTCGTACATGATACAGGCAACGTAAAATGCTGGAGTGGACCACACCCTTATGCCATACAGTTTTTTTCATGTTTAAATTTGCTTGTCTGTACACTAGCGAATCAAAGGTTGTTGTATTCTAGAAATTAATTCTTCATGTAGGCTATTGCTATAGTTAAGTTTGAAATTTTACTGATAGGTGTCTGCCATAAACAAATAAAATAATCAGTGTTCAGACAATGCTTGTGCCAGATTCATCAATTTATGATGAGAATTCTTCTCATGAATATATCTGCTCTCAGTCCATACATTTGTTGACTGTATGCTGGACGAGGTGCATGTTCCTGCATGAATGGAGAGTAGACCAGGTTATTTCTGCTTTTAAGAAAGGTGAGTGAATTGCAATATTTAATTATAGACGGATAAGATTGTAAGGGAACTTACAAAATATAAGGGAAGATTATTCATGAAATTTGTTCTGCCTCATATATTTTACTTCCTGACAACCAGGCAGCCATTTTGAAGGGCCCATCTTGGATTTTTACTCTCATTCAAAATACAGATTGAAAAGTATGAAAAGAAGAGAATTAAATATGGAGACATGCCTTGTCATTCTATGGAAAATTACACATGAGACAAAATATCCACCTTAACTATTATGAAGAACTTATACAAGTGTAACGTTGATTACAAGAATGAAATTATAACAGAGGAGATTTACATTAATCAAGGCATGGAGAAGGCTGGAGCTTGTCTCCAATATTTGTAACGGTACAGAATTGGGAGGCAGAGAATGTGAATAAAACTTCGTCAATTCATACAGGATACCACCTATTGGGAACCCCTGCTTTTACAAAACTGCACAATGTTGTAGCAGACTGTTTATGTCTAGTCAAATAGTCTAGATGTATTGCGTAACCACTGGCAAGCCAGTCTCTCTGTGAAGTACAGAAAGAATGAGTAACTGCCAACCCAGTTTTTCATCAGGAGGCCCCAGTAGAGGTGGGCTAAACTGTTATTTTAAAATACTAGGTATGAAAATACCGTTCCAAAAAATAACAGGCACAAATACCTGTTATTATATACTATATATACATAACCTATATTATCCTTTGCAAGTAACTCGTTTTGAGTTTCCTGCAGGTCTCCTATGTAATATCTTCAAATAAATACACTGCAAGTAGGTTTATTTTCACCTAGATAAACCTATTAATATATTAATATACCTACTTGCAGTGTATTTATTTGAAGATATTATATAACCTATGCTATATAATTTGTTATAAGAAATAAATTTAAACTAAAAGTATTAACAGTGTTACTTTACACTGTGACTTTATTAAACTATTACTATTTAAAAGAAAATAAGAAACAAGAGAATTTATAGGCCTATCTCCCTTTGGGAATACCAATTTAAGTTTTCACTAGGAGTAAAACTAACACTGGTTAGACTTTAGACAAATCAGTTGCGAAACTCGGGGCAATGAAATAATTTGGAGTACACGTAATACCACAACAAATAATGTGATAAAAACATCCGAAACATAATAAAAACATAACAGTAAGCCACAAGAGTGAATGAGAATAAACAAAATTTTACAAATAAAAATAATAAAAACAATATTTTTTATATATAATAATATTAAAAAAGTGAACGAAGAGGATGAATCAACAAGATATTTATAATAAAAACAACTGTAATAAAATAAATATAAATAAATAAATAAAAACTTATAAATAATAAGCAACAACAAAAGTAAATTAAATGCATTACATACCTGATCTTCAGATTCATTCTCTAATGTTCACAGAATATACAAGTTATGAAATGTTACACCTATTTACATTACAATCTGCTTCACTTAACACATTATAAATAAAATTAAACAACTGAATTGTTTTTAAAATACTGGGATTTCAGTTATTCAAACACTATTTTAAATTTGCATTCAAAAATATCAACTGTTGCATTTTCCTTGATGATAATCGTGTTCGTGTTCTTCGTTCAGATATTTAAGGAACAAAATCCCATTAAATTAAAATCCCATGAAGTTAAAATCCCATTAATAAAAAGTATAATATAGCTTTTCAACACCAGCCACTCTATAGGTTATAACACAATATAATTAAATACAACTATTTCACTAACGACTCGGAACACAAAGTTTTTTAATAAGTAAAAACATACAGTTTTACCTTACAACCTGAACCGGTTTTAGTTATACAAGTTGGTGACTAGTATAATATATAATTTATTAGCATATAATCTGTATTATATATCTGCATATCACATGAGAATAAATGTAACATCAGGATGAATTTTTTCCTTTATTAAGAACAGCTTCGTCTCTTTGCGCAGAATGAAGTATCGAAATACCCTTGATACTACCTGTTCCTAAAATACTAGGTGTTTCAAAAATACTACTGTTCTTCTGATACGCTTAGTATTTTGTGTATCGGTGATACACAATATTACAAAATATTCAAATAGTAGTATTTGAAATACTGGTTGTTCCTTGCATACCAGCGATATTTTTGTACGCCTAGTATTTGGGCTTGGCGTATTCATTTACGTGATACTTGCATACTTTTTGTGTTTGTGTGTGTCTGTATAGGAGTGTAGGGGGCGTGCCTCGACTCGGAACAGCGTCGCCGTGAATAACAGGTATTTCAACTTTTCAGTCACTGTTACATCCGTTCCACAAAAATATCGTTCCAAAATACCTGTTACAGGTATATCGGCCCACCTCTAGGCCACAGTATTCATTCATTGTTGAACCAGCCAAGCTGACAGCAGAGCCGCGTAGGCGGGGCAGTGACGGGGCGCGGTTCTAATAATCAGTGTTAGAACAAAAACAGTCAACTCGTAATTCTCTGACCGCGCGGTCAACTAATCAAAAAATAATCAGTACCCGCGAGTGAGTTGTCGGCCGACAACATGTTATACAAGAAAAGGTAATAACAACAGTATTAAACTATTAAATACTGTTTGTACAGTTATAGGAAAAAACTTATAACCTATTGAAATAACCGTTCGGAGTGATGAGTGATACAGTGAGTAACACATGACGGTGGTAAAGCTATCTGGAACACCGTGGATTGGTTAAGTACCCTTCAGAAACAACCGAATCAATTTTATAAATATAAAAAATACAGATACAGAGCTCTATTAATGGGGGTTAGAAATAAAAATGTAAAAAGGAATGAAAGAGTGAGTGCGACAAAGTAGTGGGTCGTTATTAAGATTAAGAAAATTGTTATAGCCATTTAAGAATAATAATCATACGAATTGTTTCATTATTGTTTGATATACCGGTACTGATAACTTTATATGTTG
Source organism: Magicicada septendecula (assembly GCA_034769895.1). NCBI lineage: Eukaryota > Metazoa > Arthropoda > Insecta > Hemiptera > Cicadidae > Magicicada > Magicicada septendecula. The sequence goes on along the minus strand of CM068374.1, from coordinate 408,430,183 downwards.
TTTACGTTCAACAAAACAAGAAACAGAAAACTTTCAATCAAGGTATTAATTGACCAGAGTAGAATGTGATACGTTATTACATAGCTGTAAAACATTATCTAATTTCATAAAATAAACTCCAAATAAGTTGTTACAGTCAGCATAAACTGTGTTATTATAATTTCACCACTCAACTCAAATAATCCTCCTGCAACTGTTTTTGTCTGTAGAATCCTGGAAGTTAACCCGAAGGTAAGAAAGAAGTAAAGCTATTATAAATATAATAAGATTTATTATTGCTATAAAAACGTAGTTTTAATAACTCCCGAACAGGGACTCGATATAATTAATTGAAGTTAATTGTACAGTTTCAATGACGCCCGAATTCAGGGACTCGATATTAATTAATATGTTTACAACAAATTAGTACAGTTTCAATGGCCCCCGAACAGTGACGGTGAGTATAATTTATTAATTATACAAACCAGACCTAATTGAGTTGCAGACAAGGATTATTTGGGAGTGAGGGCGTTTTTGTAAATTATATAAACGTGTAATGAAGAGTTACGAAAAGTAAATTTTAAGAGATTTATAATTGCGTAGGCAGTTTATTGTTTACTTAAATTATTTTAAACTTGAATTATCTACTTAAATTAATTATATTGATAAAGATGGAAGACATTAACAAAATAAAAGTGACTGACTCGACAGTTACGAGTGAGTCAGGAGACTATGTAAACCCTATAACGGCCCGAGAAAATATTTTAACTGAGTCAGCAATTACGAATCATTCGGGGCTGGAAACGACTCCAACCATAGTTAATGAAAATAATTTGACAGATTCAGTTACAATTAGTGAGGCGGGAGCAAAATTGATTCCCGTGGCGACTAAAATAAAAGAACAAGAATGGTCAATGGCCAGTATGATTGAATTTATGAGAGCAATGTCCGATGATATTAAGCATAGTATGAATATTAAGTTAGAAAGTAGCTTTAGCGAAGTAAAGAGTGATTTTGATGTAGTAAATAGTCGTTTTGATGAAGTAAACAATAAAATGAACGATAAATTGAATTAACAGAATAATAAATTTGATGAATTAAAGGGGGAAATGAAACAACAAAATATTAATATTAACGAAATAAACGAAAAAGTGACCGAGTCACAAAAGAATATCGATGATAAATTAAACGAAATGGATACTAAATTGATACAACAGTTAGATAAGCTGGGGAGGAATATTGAAAACAATGAAGGTACAGACAATAAGGTAAGTGATGACTGTAAAACAAGTGGTAATTATGAAGGAGACATAATTACGAATCGTAATGGTGATAGTTTAAATGTAAATCAGGTGAATGTGTACAAGGTAAGTAATAGTGAAAATAACAGTGATAACTGTAATAATGATAGTGAAATAATGTTGAATAATAATAATAAAGATGTATTTGAAAATGGGGTATCAAAAAGTGATACAGTAAGTACTGTAATAGTAGTGATAATGAGAGTAGAAAGTTAGTTGGCGTTAGTAATGGAGTAGTGATAAGTACTGATGAGTTGAAGAAAGAATATAGAGATAGTTTCAATGAAGAGGGTGAACAGGGGGCACATTTTTCTGGGGTTAAATGTGGAGCAAAGGCTTCACTAGTGGTTTATGAGGATAAGAGATCCTCACTAGGAGATTTGGGCGACAATGGGTCGGCACATGGTCAAATACGTTTTTTGTGTGTAGCTGCCAAGGCCAGATGGTGTTTAAATAAATTTGTGGTATTGCCCTCTGAGTTGAGTGAGAATGGGAAATTGGGGTGGGAAAGTAATTATAAAGAGAGAAATAGAATGATAGAGTTGTTTAATGTAAAGAAGGGTTATAGAGAATTGGTAGACAGAATAAATAACATTAAAAATTTACCTTATGAAGTAAACAGTGGAGTAGCAAACGATGATTATAGTGAGGTTAATGACAATGTACACTTACCTGTTGTGAGGAGTAGCGTACTAGTAGCAAATGATGGCTATAGTGATGAGAATATAAACGATGTAATTGTGACGAATAATACTGACGGAGACTTAACCATACCGGATGTAGACATGGCTTATGATAAAATAATAATGGGGGATGACCCTGGGAATTATTATGATGCGATGATGGTATAATGGAGAAAATAAATTTATATGGTTATTATATTAAAAATAGTAATATAATGAAATTAAATAAAAATGAATTCTGTGGTAATAACATAAGACTAATTTTCGATGACGGGGGTTAGATAAACAGTGAATGAACATTTAATTATTTCAGTTAACGGGAATTACTTGGCTGACTTATGTAATGAAGTGTGGTAAAAAATGAAATATGACGAAAATTTGTAAATAAACTTGTATTGTGTTTACTATTTCTGTATTGTGTTTGTAAAGGTATTGTGTAAAGGTGATGTTGATATTCTGGTAGTGCATCAGCTGATATGCTGTTGACATGGACATTGTAGTTTGTGTGACTAATGTTGAAGTTGACAACAACAACAATGTTTTATTTTGATGAATAATTGCTACGAGTAAATTTTATTAGGAAATAAAAGAAATACAAGATGTGATGAAATGAAGTTAACTTTTTGTGAATAGTATAATGAAGCAGCTTAGTGTTTTGATTGTAATGTAGTAGTTAAAATTTATGTGAGAGGATTTTATCAATGTAGAATCATTTTGAATACAATGTAGGGTAAGGAGGGGTAATTATGACCACGGGGTAATTGTGACCGGCGCCACTTTTGACAAAACTGCCAATGGTAAAATCTTTTCTAAACCTTAAGACATTTAGCTCATAATGCATTTTTTCATTCCAGGTAACCTTCTTGTCAGTCTGAACCTGTTATAACATTACAATTATTGTGCAATCAAAAGCCTTCCAATATTTTTGAAAAACCGATTTCACAGTTTAAAATTTAAAGTTTTTTGGCCTCCAGGGAAAATTTTTCAGGTGAGCAAACTTATAATTAAAAGTATGTTAGTAATATATTAATGCATCTCTGACAGGTTTTTACTCTTGTTAACGAAGTTAAATGTCTTTAAATGTATGGTCATAATTACCCCACAGTTTTTCAAAAAGTGGGGTAATTCTGACCATGCTTTAGGGACATTCGAAAAACAGAAGTAACCTATTAAAATAATGTTTATTATATATTTTGTTCCAGAATGCCAAGATCATACAAAAAAAAGAAGCCACCCCCATCTTATTCCATCTCAGAGCTGCAGGAAACAGCCCAAATGGTTAAGGAACACAAAATGAGTCAGAGGGAAGCCGCCAAACGATTTCGAATTCCAAAATCAGTGATTCAGCTGAGAGTCAGCGGCAAAGTGGATATGACTCATCAGGAAGCTGGGCGGCCCAGAACACTCACAGATGAAGAAGAGAATGACATCTGTGAATGCCTACTCACAAGGGCGAAATTCGGGTATCCATGTGATAGAGCTGAGCTCAGGAACCTTGTTGGGGAGTACGTCAAAGCAAATGATGTAAAAAATGTCTTCACAGATGGTATACCAGGTGAAGACTGGTACTTAGGGTTCATGAAAAGATACCCACGGCTGTCTTTGAAAAAGCCAGAACTTCTTCAAGCATCTAGAAAAACAAACACAGCACCTGAAGTTGTTTACGATTTTTATGAAAAGATGCAATCTTTGTATCAGGAAAAAGACCTTTTAAGTCCCAACAAAGCAGCTTTTGTTTTCAACACTGATGAAACAGGATTTAGAAGTGATCCATCTCGCCTTCGTGGCATTGGCTAAAAGGGAAAATCCCTTTCTAGGGTTTCTGGAGGGTCTGGCCGGGAATCAACAACTGTATTAGGATGTGTGTCAGCTAGTGGAGCAGTGATGCCCCCTGCGATTGTCTTTAAAGGAGCTACTACTGTTCAGCCACGGTGGGTGTCTGAGAAAGCATACCCAGGTACACACTATGCCGTATCAAATAGTGGTTGGATGGAAGGGCCAATATTCTTCAACTGGTTCAACAATGCTTTTCTTCCATATATTGTAAAAGCGCGAGAAGAAAGACAACTACCTGATCAAGAAGTTGTTTTAATTTTTGATGGCCACGCTAGTCATATTACTCTACAGTTGTGTAAATTGGCTATGGTAAACAAAGTAACGCTAGTTCGTCTTCCAAGTCACCTCACTGACAAACTGCAACCACTCGATAAATGTGTATTTGGACCTGTCAAGACAAGTTGGGAAAAGCAATTTGTTGAGTATGGTAAATCTCAAATGGGCCAAAGCCACCAAAGACTGGCAAAAAAGCAGTTCGGTGAACTTTTAGGGGAGGTTTGACGTGTTTCGATGACTTCAGCCAACATTATTGCAGGCTTCAGAAGCACAGGAATATTTCCATTAAATTGAAACCTCTTTCCTCAAAATGAATTTGATCCAATTGATTTGAGAAATTACAAGATAAAGAAAAATGAAGAAAAGAAGAAAAAAGAGGAAGAAAAAGTAAAAGCCAAGGATCAAACCAACTTTCAATTAGTTCAACTCCACTAAATTCACCTGAAACACACCCCTCAACATCACAAGCACCAACACCCACACAGAACATACATCGTACAACCACTAATTCAGATCTTGAATTAAACCTACAAGAGCAGACTATACCACAAACAGGCCTAGTGTCACCAGCAGCAGTCACTCCAAGAAACAAATCTGTGCTAAAAAAAAAAAAAAAAAAAAAAACTGAAGATTGAAACAAGAACAAAGATGAAGTGATAAATAATGATATAAAGAAGAGGAAAGCAGGCGAATCTGAAGACAAGAGTAAAGAAAAACATAAAAAGCTCAAAATGAAAAAGAAAGCAAAGCAGAGGGAGAAATTGGATTTGACTTCTGAAATTTCATCAGATCCTGATGGTATAGATGAAGATGAAATGTATACTGTGTAGCGGGTCATTTTTGGGTGTTTTTATTTTCAACCGTTTGGGGCATTATTATATTGTTACTTATTTCGTTTTCGGGCGGACTGGTATAATAAATTTGAAAAAACTGTAAGTGTATTGTGCAACGTTATTTAACAAGCAACAGCACGAGGTTGAGAAACAGCGTTTGGAACAAAAGCGACGCGCAATTTCAGTGGTGTAACGGCAGAAGAATTTACCTCCACCAAAATTCTAAGAACTCTGTGCATGTGTTTTGACGCCCGTATGCAACTCAGCCGGGCGGGGATCGGCACTGACGCCGTGAGTGACACCGCAGTTGAGACCAACATGGCGCTGGGACGAGAAGTTATTAGTTCTAAGTGACCGGCTACCGGAAAACAGCGTCAAACTCCGCCTACTGTGAGCGACATCAGCAGAGCAGATGCCAATATCAGCCTCTGGACACACACACATGCCAGTTATAATCCATGCATAAAATGGTTATGCCACCGCAATTAATCACCAACGGCGACTAAAACCGGATGGCCGTGACTGCTCATTTCCCGCGACTCGAGGAAAGCACATTGCGCAGTTCGTCACTGACTGTGTCGGCGCCGACACGCGAGCTAAATATGCTCATATAATTTTATTAGTATTTGGTAATGAAAGTGAAGTAGTCATTTTCTAAAACCAGTGACAGGATGGGAGGATAGTTGTAGAACAATAATATCCAAATTTGTGATTCAGTTTCGTCCTTTTCGAGACGTTTTCGACCTACCACGGGCTGGCCACGAGGTCACAGAAGAACGCGTTGCCGGTAGTGATCTAAAATCATGTATTCAATCGGGTAATTGGGGTTTTATAATGGAATGGGAGTAGTGAGTGTGCAATGCTGGGCTGAATTAAGTGTATATGTGTGTGAATGAAGTTATATAATTGTCCATGATAAGGTAAGCGATAGTCAGTAAGGTGTAAGAGTTGCACAACATGTAACAAGAAGGTTTAACATTTCAACATTTCTGAGTAATAAAGAAAAATCTGATTTCTCTTCCATACAATTGAGAGTTAAATTCTTTCAATGCCTTATTTCGTTATATGTATCGTCAGAGTTCGTCGAACGAAATGGGTTAGTCCACACTATGCGATCCGGCCAGATCAAAGTCGTAAGGTAAGTGGAAGTGTTAACTTAATTTGAATAAAATAATTTTACCAAGAAAGATAAAAGTTACAATTGGTGCGGCGTGACGAGGATTTAATATAACTGAAGAGGGGTTATTTTAACACCGGCCTACATCTGACGATGCATAGCGAAGTAGGGTTATGAAAGCAAATTGATTTGGTAAAATATCAGTTTTGAAATAAAATCACTAATTGACAGTTGTTACGTAAGAAAAAATAGATAAAGTAAAAATGTCCGAGAATACAGAAAAAAGTAGTATAGTAAATTCAATTAGGAGTGAAAGTGGCCTTGAGTCGCAATCGCTGGATGAAAGTGGTATGTTGAGGGGGGAGACGGGTGCTGTTACAGAAACAGCTGGCGGCAGTAATGTAATAGTTCATTCCACTCCGATTGCGTCTCAACCACAACCAAACGAAATAGACGTTGATTCGGGGATTCAATTGACCCCCGTTTCAATTAATAAAAGTAAACAATTAGAGGAAACAAATATGATGAGTATTATGCTCAGTCAATTCGAAAGAATGAATAATAATTTTGAGACCAAATTTGAAATTTTAAGTAACGAATTCAAAGAGCAGAAAATTAAATGCGAACAGCAGAATATTAAAAATGATATTATTTTTAATGAAATTAAAAAACAGAATATTCAGTTTCAGCAAAATATAAATATAAAATTTGACGAGTTGATAAATAACATACAAGACAAGAATGTATGTCTTGAAAATGCCAATGAAATGACAAGAAATAGTTCGAATAAAGTAGAACAGAGTAAGAATAATACAAACGAAAGTTGTAATGACAGTGTTGTGTTAGGTAATGAATTAATAAATAATAATGATAATAATAACGAGAATAATAATGTGTTTGAGAAATTGGTATCAGAAAGTGATACGGTAAAAATAAATAATGAAAGTATAGAATGCAGTGATTATGAGATGTTAATGTGTGTCAGTGAGTTAGAGAGAGAGAGAAAAAATAATGTTGTAGTAGAGTGGGGACAGAGGGGAAATTTTCCTTTTATTATTTATGATGATTTAATGTGGTCACAAGAGTTTTTGAAGGGCAAGAGTCCCGTGTTAGTAGAAGATTTGAGTTTATTTTATTTGTATAAGTTTATACCCTCTGTCCGGAATGATTTTATAGGTATGAGATGGTGTTATGAAAAGAGAGATTTAAATAGAGAATTGTGTGTTGAGAGAGAGATAGAGTTATATGAATTAAAGAGAGATTATGATGAGTTGAAAGAAATATTAGAAGTGTATTTAAACAAGAATGATTTAAGTGATAATACAAAAGTAACTAACCCGATATTGGAAATATTTACTGACGGAGAGTTAACAGAAATACTTAACTTAGACTTGGTGAATGATTATTATGGTATAACGGATAAATTGAAATTGTTTGGTTATGACACACAAGACAACAATATGTGTGTCAATATAAATGAAAAGTGTTATTTAGAACCAAGATTAATCTTTGACGATGGCGGGTAGACTGTAAAACAATAAAAGACAAACATTATGTTTTATGGTTGTTTGACATGGCAGATTTGGACAGAAGTGTGGAAAAAATGGAACAATAATTAACAAGAGTTGTAGATAAAATATAGTGAATTTATATGTGTGTATGTAAGATGATTGTTGTGATAATAATGTTAAAATATTTGCAATTTAAATAAATAAACCAAATTAATTTTGAAAACGAGTAATCAGAGAATTATAATTGTTTGGATGGTAATGAATTCTATATTGTTGATAATTAATTTAATTAAAATAATTTGATATATTTTAAATATTTTAATTGGTTATGTAAATGTTGTATAATTAATTTTTTTTGTAAATTCAGTTTGTTTTACGAGATGGAAATTTGGTAATGAATGATAAATTATTTAATTGAAGCTAATAAATTTTGTGCAATGTTTCAGAGATGATGGTGATTATGTTTTGTGTGTATATCGTGTTAAATGGAGTGTAAGTATGAAAATTTTAGAATCATGTATAATAATAAAAAAAAAAAAATGTTTACAGGTGTGATTGAGGTGTTAATGCAATCATTGTGTTGAATAAATATGATAATTAAAATTTTTTTTTATAATAAATGAAAAATGATATATAATGATTATCAATAATAAATTTTGAAAATTTCAAGAAAGTTAAACGGTAAAAGGTCATGAATGGGTTAAATGAGTGTTGATGCAAATATTATATGATAATGTATATACAAATTTTAATTAGTTGTCAATTATAGTTAGTTATTAAGTGGCTATTGTGGGGGTTGCCTGTGCTCTCACAAGTAGCGAAAAGGGTTGGGGGTAGCAGTGAGTGTTACCTCCATCGGAGGCCGAGCTGGCGATAACTGTGCGGCACACCTTATCCGTGTAAAATAAAAAATTTTACACACAATATTAAATGATCGTGTCGCACATAAAAATATTGATGTATAACAGGCAGTGAAAATAAAGTTAGATTTCCTCGACTTTTCGGGCGGTTACTGTTTTACCAGCACTAACCGTGGTTTTGGCTAGCGGCCAGCTATGGTCATACCAAGTCCCTTGACCATAGCTGACTTGAAATTGGTATATATTTGAAATTTAATGGGGGGACCTTAGAGGAAATCTCCGGAACTAGGGAACAGCGGCTGCCACTCTGTTCGAGTAGGAACAGCAGAGCCAGGTGGCAGATCCGTTTTTAAGGGTGCATGATTTTATAACAAGAACATGATGATGTTCACAAATTTTAAACTTAACAGCGGAAGCAGAGACATGGAGAGGTAAAAACCCTGCTCCAAAATATACCGTCTCTGTGGAAGCGAAAGGGCGAGACAGTCCTCCATAATCTGAAATAGTGTGTGTGGCTGGGAGGTGACGCAAAGGAGTCACGAATTAAAAATTTTATGACGTAAAAGTTTTGCTTATTCAAAGTTTAATTCAATCAAAAATGCTTGTGCTCTGTCCACATAATTATATGCTCAGACTCGTAATATAAGATTCATACTATAATTTTCAAGGTATCATTTTGGTGTTGTGTGTTAGATATAGTTGTTGACAAAATGTATTTTTATTATGTGTATTTTTTTCTCGAAGCCAATAATTAGCCGCCTGGCAGGCAATCAACATAATAGAAGTAAGTGTTGATAATGTATTACATGTAATTGTCCAATTTTGAATGGTATTCATGGTGTTTTTATTATGTTAGGATATCAGCTGATCAGCAATACCATGTCACTGGTATAGTGGTTTGTAAATGTTACACGTAATTAATGTTTAGTGTACTACAGACATTTTGAAGTAAAGATAAAAAGAATATGAGAAATAAAATAACAATAATTTATGCCAATTAATAAAAGATAATTCATGGGTGATAAATGTTTTATGGGACATGCAGACCTGTCCAAGTTGAATGAAAGTTGAATTTGAAATGATGGAGATGAATATAATGTAATGTTGTTTTTGAGTTGATGCGATATAACAGAATTTTGTGAAATATAGATGTTGACACAGTGGTGATGGAGACTTTATGTAGAGTTTTGAATGATATATATTTATGTTTATAGTTAATGAGGTTATTTTGTTGTATTTGTAGTGAGGCAATGAGATTGAGAATTTTGGGGGATGGCAATTTTGTATTAGGGGGTAGTGTATTTGGGGAGTCCGCAACAGGGGTTGGGACGGGAATTGGAATAGATTTTAGTGAGGAGGGGCCGCCTTAGGTAAAATCCGGGGGCCAAATAAGGGAAATGAGTTTTTGGGAAGGAAACACGTATCCTATATATACAAAGGGTTAGCGAGTATTATATATGTAGAGAAGGTGGCGTTTTGTGTTAAATGATAAGTTGGGGTTTAGAGTGTCCTGATTAGTAGATATTTTTGGTAGAGTTGGGTGTCATGTTAGTTGAAGTTGATGAATATTAGAGTCAGAGGGAGAAAGTTTATATATGTATAGAAATCTAATACAGAAAAACGAGAATAAATAATTTACATCACCCGCAGTATATTAAAGTAAGATTGTTGAAAAGAAAGAGGAATTTATAATAAAGAATATATAATTGTTTATTTTTTTCCACCAGTGACAGAATTTTGATAAAATTTGAAAATAATGTAAAGTCAAGAATTGTTTGTTTTAAATAATTTAAATGTCAAGTTGATGATTAATTATATTAATATTTGTTCGTTTTAAATATTTTGTTTTATTATGTTTTGTATTTCAAGTTAGGATATTACAGATGTCAATGTGTTTTCAGAAATCATACATAAGTCCAAAATCCTTGACCTAGTTATGATCAGCTGATGAGTTCATACACCTACTAAGCTTGTGTATAGTAGGAAGCCAATTGTAATTTGTTTGTTTAATTAATTCAAACCAATATTTGAATAATTTTAATAAATGTTATTTAATAAATAAATTTAAGAAATATTTAATGAATAATTTTTTTGAATTTTAAAATTTTGAAAATTTTTAATTTTTTTTGAAAAAAAAAAACTTGATTTTTCGCCTGCCAGCGAATGAATATGTTAGATAATTATTCTTTTATTATATGTGTGTATTAACCATGTTTCTTTTATTGTATTGCTTTATATTGGTAGACTATAAATGGTTCTCATGTTAGAGTAAGGATGTGTTTATGTTAGTAGAAATGTCTAGGTTAAGTCATTTGAAACAAAAAATTAGAAAAAAGAGGAAGAGAATTTTTTTGATAAAAGATTATTTTTTTTGAATTTTAAATTTTTTCAATTTATAATAAATTTTAAAAGAAAATTTTATTTTAATGTGTTATGGTAATATGTAATGTTAGAGTGTGTGAGCCCAGTATTTGCCAAAGGCAGCCCAGCTTGCAAAAAGGGGATCCATATCGGCGGAGGAGCTGGAATGATTTTAGCCAGGGATTGAGGATTTTTGGGGGTAGTATGTTGAAGGGCGAGGTGGGCTATGGTGCGAGTCTGATCGATTTCTCGGTGTTGGGATCTCTTACGGAGAAGTCCAGTGATCTCGTTCAGATGAGTCCATGGTCGCTGAGCCAGGGAGGTCGTGTACCCATGCAGATTAAGAACCAGGTGGTTGTTGGCACCAGTTCCTCACCGGTCCTCTTCGGGGTTATCGATGAGATTTCTTCTGTCGTGGACAGCAGAATTCTCATCGAGGGGGTATTGTAGCGGGTCATTTTTGGGTGTTTTTATTTTCAACCGTTTGGGGCATTATTACATTGTTACTTATTTCGTTTTCGGGCGGACTGGTATAATAAATTTGAAAAAACTGTAAGTGTATTGTGCAACGTTATTTAACAAGCAACAGCACGAGGTTGAGAAACAGCGTTTGGAACAAAAGCGACGCGCAATTTCAGTGGTGTAACGGCAGAAGAATTTACCTCCACCAAAATTCTAAGAACTCTGTGCATGTGTTTTGACGCCCGTATGCAACTCAGCCGGGCGGGGATCGGCACTGACGCCGTGAGTGACACCGCAGTTGAGACCAACATGGCGCTGGGACGAGAAGTTATTAGTTCTAAGTGACCGGCTACCGGAAAACAGCGTCAAACTCCGCCTACTGTGAGCGACATCAGCAGAGCAGATGCCAATATCAGCCTCTGGACACACACACATGCCAGTTATAATCCATGCATAAAATGGTTATGCCACCGCAATTAATCACCAACGGCGACTAAAACCGGATGGCCGTGACTGCTCATTTCCCGCGACTCGAGGAAAGCACATTGCGCAGTTCGTCACTGACTGTGTCGGCGCCGACACGCGAGCTAAATATGCTCATATAATTTTATTAGTATTTGGTAATGAAAGTGAAGTAGTCATTTTCTAAAACCAGTGACAGGATGGGAGGATAGTTGTAGAACAATAATATCCAAATTTGTGATTCAGTTTCGTCCTTTTCGAGACGTTTTCGACCTACCGCGGGCTGGCCACGAGGTCACAGAAGAACGCGTTGCCGGTAGTGATCTAAAATCATGTATTCAATCGGGTAATTGGGGTTTTATAATGGAATGGGAGTAGTGAGTGTGCAATGCTGGGCTGAATTAAGTGTATATGTGTGTGAATGAAGTTATATAATTGTCCATGATAAGGTAAGCGATAGTCAGTAAGGTGTAAGAGTTGCACAACATGTAACAAGAAGGTTTAACATTTCAACATTTCTGAGTAATAAAGAAAAATCTGATTTCTCTTCCATACAATTGAGAGTTAAATTCTTTCAATGCCTTATTTCGTTATATGTATCGTCAGAGTTCGTCGAACGAAATGGGTTAGTCCACACTATGCGATCCGGCCAGATCAAAGTCGTAAGGTAAGTGGAAGTGTTAACTTAATTTGAATAAAATAATTTTACCAAGAAAGATAAAAGTTACAACTGCTCTGTTAAGTGACTTAGAAGTCGAAGGGCCAGAAGAGGTTGAGTATTTGCAGCCTACAGGCTCAAATATCAATCCTGGGACACATGTTTTAGTGAACGTCATAGGGGGTTACAGGAAGACCATCAATTATAAATATGTTTGCTGCATGCAGTCAATCCTGCCGCAAGATGATGATGATCAGGATGATAATTATCCCAATATACGGGTCATGGGCCTTAGGCGTGTCGATGAACATGCCACTACATTTTGTCCTCAAGAAAATGACATGTTTGTTGTGTTTGAAAACCAAATCATTGGTGTTTTGCCCGATCCAGAAGTAGTTACAAAAGACAGGAAATTGCTGTATATTTTCCCCGGAACAGTTGCTGTTTTTGAAAAGTCTTAGGCCTAAACATTAGCTTATCTGCTATCTTTTGACTTGTTAAAGTAATTTTCAACTTGACCCTGTTGACTGCAAGATGCTTTTTTTTATTTCATTGGGTATTGGAAGTGATTGTTTAATAAATAGAAAACTTTACTCATTTTGTGTCATTTATTGACAATCCGGGGTAATTCTGACCACTAACAAAACTCGAATTCCTATGTATAGTTAAAAATGCTTTTACAGCAAATCAAAGCCGTAGTGGTCTTAATTACCTTAACAAAATTTGTATAGCTATGTATCAAGAGGAAACAAAGTGGTCATAATTTCCCCGCTTCCGGTCACAATGACCCCAACTTTTTGTAACTCTGTGCTTTTTATGGGGTAATTATAACCACCCCCTTAAAATTTAAAAAAAGAAGCGTAAGGATCTAAAGTTTTAAATGTCTATTCTTAAAAGGTCAAAGTTACCCCATGATTACTTAAAACAAAAATTTTCCAATTAGAAAGAGTTAAAAATTTACAAAGTACAAAAATGTTGAAAGTGGTCATAATTACCCCTCCTTACCCATCAAAGTAACTGGAATTGTTTTGAACAAATGAAGTAATTAAATTAAATTTGAGTAGGAATGAAATTAATTTAAAATGTGAAGGTCAGTAATGAACTTAAATTTATTTTATTTTGAATTGTGTAATAGAGTACTGAATAACGTAACAAAGTAATAATGATTGAAGTTTGATGGTCAACTTTTTAGCAGAAAAGTAAAGTAAATGATTTATTTGTATTTTGTGTAATCGATTTGTAATTTTGGTGGGTAATAGTGTTTTATTAGGGGAGAAAAGTACCAATATACAACTTGTATGGGATTTTTATGTATTAGATGTAAGTAGGCAGTAAGTTTATGTTGCCATGTAAACATTGTATTTTCTATAGTCACGCTACATGTTTTTAAGAGCGATGAATGTAGAACAGAGGTATTTGTACGAAACCAGTACTTTGAGAAAAGTCAACCAGTACTTTGCTAACAATGAACCAGTACGACTAAGAGGAAACGAATCAGTTGGGGATATAGAATAATGGAAGGCAATTTAGTGATATTTTAATTGAATGTTTCAGAGACAGGTGATACTGTGGTGATGTGGCTGTCTGATTTTATGGTGTTGGGATCTCGAGCAGGGAAGTCCAGTAAGGTCGGATAGGTGCAGCCACAGCCACCGGACTAGGGGGGTAAGTACCCATGATTTTAGTAAAGAATTAAGGGGGGTTGTCGGTGCTATATCCTCATTGATCTTCTTAGGTTTTAGGCAATGAGAGGTTTTATGCTTCGGCATAAAACCTCTCATGGGGGGGGGGGTTTATTGTAACGGTACAGAATTGGGAGGCAGAGAATGTGAATAAAACTTTGTCAATTCATACAGGATACCACCTATTGGGAACCCCTGCTTATACAAAATTGCACAATGTTGTTGCACACTGTTTATGTCTAGTCAAATAGTCTAGACATATTGCGTAACCACTGGCAAGCCAGTCTCTCTGAAGTACAGAAAGAATGAGTAATTGCCACCCCAGTTTTTCATCAGGAGGCCACAGTATTCATTCATTGTTGAACCAGCCAAGCCGACAGCAGAGCCGCGTGGGTGGGGCAGTGACGGGGCGCGGTTCTAATAATCAGCGTTAGAACAAAAACAGTCAACTCGTAATTCTCTGACCGCGCGGTCAACTAATCAAAAAATAATTAGTGCCCGCGAGCGAGTTATGTCGGCCCACAACATGTTATACAAGAAAAGGTAATAACAACAGTATTAAACTATTAAATACTGTTTGTACAGTTATAGGAAAAAACTTATAACCTATTGAAATAACCGTTCGGAGTGATGAGTGATACAGTGAGTAACACAAGACGGTGGTGAAGCTATCTGGAACACCGTGGATTGGTTAAGTACCCTTCAGAAACAACCGAATCAATTTTATAAATATAAAAAATACAGATACAGAGCTCTATTAATGGGGGTTAGAAATAAAAATGTAAAAAGGAATGAAAGAGTGAGTGCGACAAAGTAGTGGGTCGTTATTAAGATTAAGAAAATTGTTATAGCCATTTAAGAATAATAATCATAAGAATTGTTTCATTATTGTTTGATATACCAGTACTGATAACTTTATATGTTGTTTACGTTCAACAAAACAAAAAACAGAAAACTTTCAATCAAGGTATTAACTGACCAGAGTAGAATGTGATACGTTATTACATAGCTGTAAAACATTATCTAATTTCATAAAATAAAATCCAAATAAGTTGTTTCAGTCAGCATAAACTGTGTTATTATAATTTCACCACTCAACTCAAATAATCCTCCTGCAACTGTTTTCGTCTATAGAATCCTGGAAGTTAACTCGAAGGTAAGAAAGAAGTAAAGCTATTATAAATATAATAAGATTTATTATTCCTATAAAAACGTACAGTTTCAATAACTCCTGAACAGGGACTCTGATATAATTAATTGTACAGTTTCAATGACGCCCGAATTCAGGGACTCGATATTAATTAATATGTTTACAACAAATTAGTACAGTTTCACATTGTATAATATATGTACTTATGGCAGAGAGAGTGGAAATTTAAGAGTGAACCCAGAAGTAAAAATAAATAATATACCATGCTTGAATACAATAATGTTTGCAGATAATTAGGCAATCGTTCAAATCAATGTATGGAATCTGCAGAAATTAATATTTCAGTTACAACAAGTTTGTTTGACTTACAACATGAAAACTTCCGTGCTTTTGTCGAAAAATACCTCATGTGAACTAAAATTATAATAGATAGAATAGGTAACAGTTAGAGCAGGTGTCACATCTGTGACATCACTTGTGACGTAGGTTATAAGTTGGCCACGTTTCAATCAATATGTGGGACAATTCAGCAAGCACTGTTAAGGAAAACAAAGAAAGTGACTTGACTAAAACTTTATAAGAATGACTATGGCAATATTGTTCTAAAACTTGGGTTGGGTGAAGAAACATCTTAGTAGAATATAGACATCAGAGATGCGATTCTTGCTATCTGTTAAAGGCTGCAAGGAAAGGGATACACTTCACAAACAATACATATGAAATACTTGGAAATTTTTAGTATCCAAGACTGCATCGTGGAAAACCAAGACAGACAAAGGACTGGTCACCTGAATAGGATGTTGGTTTATCAGGCAATGGATAGGATATACGTATATGTTCATTGAATTTGTCCCTATTGATTTTCTGCCTTCAGATGACATAAAAAATAATAGCATGACATTTCTTAATTCCATTTCCACAAAATCATTTGCAAAATTGTCCAATTTCACTTCCAAACCATTTCTTAGTTTGAAGGATGATGACCGAGTTGTCACTGGCATACCCAAAGGTAGTAATATAGTCAGTTACGTGAGGAATTTTCTGCCGATTTTGAGTTAGTGTCCATGGATCCTTGATTTTATTTGCAAAATCTTCATAAAGGGTCATAAAATAAAATTAAGGACATTTTTTGCCCGCTCTTAAATTTAGGGGTAGTTTTCACCCCTTTTTAGGGGGTGAAAACAAAAACAAATTTAATTAACCCCGGGACCTGATAGAGAATTAAATTCTAACCAAAAAGGTGGTATACACTTTTTCGAAAAAATGAGTTGTTTGCAAATTACAAGGGTTCAAAATTTAAAAAAAAAGTTTTTTAAAACAAAAACCCATAGGTACTCATTTTTGAGGATTTTACCAGCATTCTCGCGAAGTTTAATACTTACACCCCCTGATTATAGTCTGCTTCTCCCTTTAAAACTATGCTTTGCGTCGAATATAATTTTGGAGCTCAGAATCGTAATCAGCACCCCCAAAAACCCATAAGTACAGTAGAAGCCCGATATAGCACGGTCCGATATACCGCGGATTCGGATATAACGCGGTGAAGAGTATGTCGCCCGTTATTAGCGAAAATTCTTACTTGTAGAGAGTGAGTAAATTATGAATTGTTTATCGTGACTTCCGTCGCCACATTGGAATGCGTTGCGTTTATTGTAAACACAGGCTTGTTGTTGGAAACGGCGTTGTAAACAACAGCCAGAATTGCCAGTTCAAGTGTACCTGTAGACATAAACAATTGCCCCGTATTTACATTCTCTACGTTTCTAAGAATTCATGCCAAGGCAAGCCTATAACAAAAAGTGGAGGTGGTAAATATTAATGTCACCAGTCTACTAAAACGATTTCTGTACATTCGCAGAACCACGTTTAAACCTTCCTAAAGGAAAATAAATCATTACAGTGTTTTAGCCGAGTAGGGAATTTCGGAACCATTGGAATGTCTCAAAACCCCTTCCTCCTGGTCAGTGACTGAACTGTTCACAAATACGCAGAATCACGATTCAGAAATCGGTGACAACTTTACTTCCAAGAAACGTTCCTTCCAAATACGTTGATAGTAAGTTTGCGATTAGACTAAACAAAGCGTTTAGTCGTTGCACAAACTGCAATGTGTGTGTCTGTAACACAGTTATGTAGACAACACACAGTTCAGATTAATGCGTGTTTACTGGTTAATGCTCCGCTACGCTCTGCTTACATCCTTGATATCTCGAAACTTTTCCTTAACACTTTATCGGATTGTGATCTTAAAATTTTATTTTGACTTTCAGAAAACGGTTAAGCAAAAAAAAAGTATAGGTCATCGCTTTGGAAAAAAAGTTCCCCGCTGGATGAAAAAATGGTTACGCTGGTGTACTTATGCGATACCCTTGATTTAAAAAAAATCGTTACAGGTAAACTACCCCTTTCCCTTAACCGATCTTCACCACAAACAAAAGGTATTGAGTACTCTACAAATCAGGGCAGTATGCAAAAAATTATTTGATTCTGTATGAATTTGCGGCTGTTATCGTTTGCCAAACGAACGCGCGTGACGATTCTTCGTGACGCTTCTCTCGTAACGATTTTTTTCTGTTCACTCCTCTCCGTGCGGACGCCCGACATAAAAAGCTTCGCTTTAACAATTAGGCCTACAGTAGGTCGAGTGAGCAATGTATAAATAGTGTATTTTATATTCCATTGGATTAAAATACAGTTTTCTTATTTTTTTATTTCTACATTTGGTGACGTAATTTACGTACAGTATATAGTAGTGCATTATGCTGTAGCCTTTTTCCCAGTCCTCCCTCCCCATCATTTGTCACTGTACAGGTCACCTTCCGATATACCGCGGTTACGCCTATAACGCGGGAGAAAGTATGTCACCCGACAACCGCGCTATATCGGGCTTCTACTGTACCTAATATCAGGGCTTCAAAATGCATCCTTGCGTTGTTTTATATTTTCAACCCTTTAGGAGCGAGAGTGGGCCAAAATTTTTCTTTAACTTTGTTCTAGAACCTTTTAGGAAGCGATAGCAAAAGGAATCAAAAATTACATGGACACTAACTCAAAATTGGCAGATAGGCCCTTTATCATGCCTCACGTAAAAGACTAATAGTGTTGTTTATAAATAATATGCAAATGTATTTAAAGGATAGGATAGGATAGGATGTACTAAAAGACACAGAAGCATAGTACCCAGGAAGCACTGCCGAAGTGATTATGTATTTCTGTTGAGATTGAAACAGCAATTCACCTACTCCTTGATGAAAGAAGGAGAAGATGAAGATGAGAATTCTACTGTAATTAGTTAAGATTCTGAAACTGATGACTCATAGATATCCAGAACAAACCCGAATCATGTGTAATGTATGGCTGTATGTCCCTGGGTATTCTGAACTAAGCATACTTTATTTTGCTAAACATTATGCCACTGATTTGTTACATTATTATATACAGTACATCCACCAAAATCAGTAAATTTTTTATATTTTTATAAATAAGGCCTTTTCGAAATTATTATAACTTCATCATCAGTTTACACTATAAAATGTTGTTATTTGTGTTCATTATATTTCACTTCACTTCATATTGAATCTTCCACTGCCATCATTATTTGGTGAAACCAAGCAAGTCATATATTGAAATAGTTGATGAATATAGTCTGCTGATTCATCAATTTGTTATATTTTTTATGTAGGTATATATATAATTTTTCTAGCTGTATAATGTCATTTTTATTATTATTTACTTCTACTATTTCCATATTGTTGTTTATATCTGTTATACTATGATTCATATCAATAAGGTGGTCTGCTATATTAGAGATTCCCATTTTATTATTATTAAAGGCTCTGATATGTTCCATAAATCTCAGTTTGAAATTTCTATATGTTCTACCGATGTATATGTAGTCACAATCATTACACTTTATTTTGTATATTCTACTTAATTTGTATATATCATAGTCTTTTCTATTTATTATTATGTTGTATATACTTTTATTTGGTTTGTATGCATATTTATATTTATGTTTATCCAATTTTGTATTCTTTATAATGTATTGGAGATTTCGATATGTGTATTTGTAAGTTAGGTACGTTATATTTTCTACTTTTCTGCCTGTATTTATACTGCTTAATGTTGTTCTGTTGTTTAATATTGTTTTTTCCTTGTACTTTTAATTTAATTTGTTTATAAATTTACTGTCATATCCATTTTCTATTGCTATTTCTTTTATGATGTTCAGTTCTTGATATAATTTCTCTTCGTTATTTATGTATTTGTATGCTCTATTAATCATATTATTATATGTATTTATCTTGTGTATCCAAGGATGTGATGAATTCTTGTGTATTGTTATATTATTATTTGTTTCCTTTCTATATACATTAGTAATTATTTCGTTATCATTTCCAATTTGAATATCAATGTCCAAAAAGGAAACAAATAATAATACAACAATACACAAGAATTCATCACATCCTTGGATACACAAGATAAATACATACAATAATATGATTAATAGAGCATACAAATACATAAATAACGAAGAGAAATTATATCAAGAACTGAACATCATAAAAGAAATAGCAATAGAAAATGGATATGACAGTAAATTTATAAACAAATTAAATAAAAAGTACAAGGAAAAACAATATTAAACAACAGAACAACATTAAGCAGTATAAATACAGGCAGAAAAGTAGAAAATATAACATACCTAACTTACAAATACACATATCGAGATCTACAATACATTATAAAGAATACAAAATTGGATAAACATAAATATAAATATGCATACAAACCAAATAAAAGTATATACAACATAATAATAAATAGAAAAGACTATGATATATACAAATTAAGTTGAATATACAAAATAAAGTGTAATGATTGTGACTACATATACATCGGTAGAACATATAGAAATTTCAAACTGAGATTTATGGAACATATCAGAGCCTTTAATAATAATAAAATGGGAATCTCTAATATAGCAGACCACCTTATTGATATGAATCATAGTATAACAGATATAAACAACAATATGGAAATAGTAGAAGTAAATAATAATAAAAATGACATTATACAGTTAGAAAAATTATATATATACCTACATAAAAAATATAACAAATTGATGAATCAGCAGACTATATTCATCAACTATTTCAATATATGACTTGCTTGGTTTCACCAAATAATGATGGCAGTGGAAGATTCAATATGAAGTGAAGTGAAATATAATGAACACAAATAACAACATTTTATAGTGTAAACTGATGATGAAATTATAATAATTTCGAAAAGGCCTTATTTATAAAAATATAAAAAAATTTACTGATTTTGGTGGATGTACTGTATATAATAATCATACTTTGCATAACTTTTTTTTACAAACCTTGTAGCGGGTCAATTTTTGGGTGTTTTATTTAAATCGTTTGGGGCAATTATATAATTTTATTTATTTCGTTTTCGGGCGGGTTTGGATAAAATATTGTAAAGCTGCATTATTGTGCAACGTAATTGTCAGTATAACAGAACAGTGGAACAAAGCTGTAAGGCGCAGTTGTTGTTGAGGAATGCGGCAGAGAATTTGCACCTCCACAAAATTCGCAGAAATCTGTACTGGTGTGGCAGTGCACACACGTCACTACTCGCGCATGAGCGCATACCCAAGCGATGTTGAAAAACCAAGATGGCTAGAGAGAATAATATTCATCGTCTTCTCCAAAACTTTGCGGAAGCACTGTTTTAAGTCCGGCCCACTTAAATGACGTCAGCCACTGCCTATAGAAGATCATGTGCGACATGGACTAAAAAACAACATGCATAGCATGGGCCGAAGCTTCGGCGACGGAGCCCAAGGCTGTGATTTCCATCAAAAAGTATGAGATCACGTTAGCTACACCTGCGACGTTTTCCTCCCCAGTTAGTCGTTGATCGTGTAGGCCGACACAGCGCCGAGTGCGCTCTGCTAACTCTTATCAGTTTTTTTTTTGAAGCAACAGTGAAATAACAGTAACAAATTAGGTGACTGCGGTCAATTAAAGGTGTAGAACATATTCAGATATTTTTTTCGGACACTAAAAACAAGAAATCTAAAAGAACAATGGGTGCGCGCGAAAACCACGTTGCCGGCGGGTTTCATTATAACAAGAGTGTAAGGTCTGTGGGTTATTAAAATGGTCTGGGGCTTTTAAAATATTAAATTCTAGGTATGTGAGAGTGTGCGAAATTGCAGGCTGGGCTCTGTCTATATATTCGTATTAAATTGTGATCACTAAGGTAAGATGTTAGAATAAGTAGTATGTAGCAGAGGCTAACCGAACAAAGAAAACTGTAACTTAATCTGTAAAACAATGATCAAAAGTTTTTGAACAAAATTTAAATATGATTCTGATTAATTAAAAAATCGTAATTTCTCTTCAAAATGTGTCGAGTTAGTTATTTCGATAACCTTTAACACAGGTTTGCATCTGACGTACATGTGATCGAATTCTGGACCCGAATATAAGAAACTTAGCAGGTAGGTGGAAACTGTATTTTTGTATTATATATATTTAAAATGTATTTGAATATAACATTGGCGCCCGTGACAGGAACGAATTTAATAAATTAATTAAATTCAACATCTACAAAGATGCAAACGTGTGTTGTTAGGTTAGCGGAATAAAATAAAAAGTGCGTCATTCGCACAAAATTGGCTATATAGTAGATTACATATTGGTTATAGTATATATACGCACAAGTATTATAAAAAAGTAAGAATGGCAGATAACAATGAAGTCAGCTTATCTGACAGTCAGACCGAGAGTCAGATAGACTCCGGTATTCAAACAGAAGCAAGGTCAATAGACGAGCAGAATGTAGAAGTATCCATAATTAGTTCGCCGGGAGCGATTTCTACTCCCGTACCAATTAAAATAAATACAAGAGAAAAAGAGTTGTCATTAAATGATTTATTTAATCTCATTAACAATAGATTTGATATGAACAATAGCGATTTTAATACGAAATTTGACGAGTTGAAAAATGAAATACAAGAAATGAGTAAATGTGTAGAAAGTACTAACGAAATAATAAGATCTAATTTGAATAAATTAGAACAGAGTGTTGAGCGAATGGGAGTACGTGTGATGAGGACAGAGAAAAATAATACAAATGAAACTTGTAATGACAAATACAAAAATGTAGTACCAGATAAAGAGGTAACAAATAATAACAATGTTGAAAATAATGAATGTAATATTGAGAATAATAATGTGTTTGAGAAATTGGTATCAGAAAGTGATACAGTAAAAATAAATAATGAAAGTATTAATGAAAGTGTAGAATGCAGTGATTATGAGATGTTAATGTGTGTCAGTGAGTTAGAGAGAGAGAGAAAAAATAATGTTGTAGTAGAGTGGGGACAGAGGGGAAATTTTCCTTTTATTATCTATGATGATTTAATGTGGTCGCAAGAGTTTTTGAAGGGCAAGGGTCCCGTGTTAGTAGAAGATTTGAGTTTATTTTATTTGTATAAGTTTATACCCTCTGTGTGGAATGATTTTATAAGTATGAGATGGTGTTATGATGAGAGAGAATTAGAATTATATGAATTAAAGAGAGATTATGGTGAGTTGGAAGAAGTATTAGAAGAGTATTTAAATAAGAATGATTTGATTTTTAATACAAAAGTAACTGACCCGATATTGAAGAAATTTACTAACGGAGACTTAACAGATATACTTAATGTTGACTGGTTGCAAGATTATTTTGGTAAGACGGATGACTTTGATTTTTGGGTTTATGACACACAAAGTATCAGTATGTATGTCAATATAATTGAACAGTGCTATACAAAACCAAGATTAATCTTTGACGATGGAGGGTAGACTGTAAAACAATAAAAGACAATTAAACATTATGTTTTATGGTTTGTTGACATGGCAGAATGGGACAATGAAGTGCGGAAAAACTGAACAATAAATAAGAGTGTGTAAATAAAATATAGTGAATTTATACGTGTGTATGTAAGATGATTGTTGTGATAATAATATTGAAATACTTGCAATTTAAATAAATAAACCAAATTAATTTTAAAAACAAGTAATCAGAGAATTATAATTGTTTGGATGGTAATGAATTCTATATTGTTAATAATTAATTTAATTAAAATAATTTGATATATTTTAAATATTTTAATTGATTATGTAAATGTTGTATAATTAAATTTTGTGTAAATTCAGTTTGTTTTACGAGATGGAAATTTGGTAATGAATGATAAATTATTTAATTTAAATTAATAAATTTTGTGAAATGGTTCAGAGATGGTGGTGATTATGTTTTGTGGGCATATCATGTTAAATGGATTGTAAGTAGAAAAATTTTATAATCATGTGTAATAAAAATATTTACAGGTGTAATTGAGATTCTAATTCAGTAATAAGATGTTATTTGGAAATAAGTTGGTTCAAGAAATAAAGATAATAAATGAAAAATGATAAATAATGATTATCAATAATGAATTTTGAAAATTTCAAGAAAGTTAAACGGTAAAAGGTTATGAATGGGTTAGACGATTATTGATGTAAATATTATATGATAATGTATACAAAAAATTTTAATTAGTTTTCAATTGTAATTAGTTATTAAGTGGCTATTGTGGGGGTGGCCTGTGCTCTCACAAGTAGCGAAAAGGGTTGGGGGTAGCAGTGAGTGTTACCTCCATCGGAGGTCAAACTGGCGATAAATGGGCGGCACACCTTATCCGTGTAAAATAAAAATTTTACACACAATACTAAATAACGTGTCGCACATAATGAGATTGATGTGAAACAGGCAGTGAAATTAAAGTTAGATTTCCTCGACTTTTCGGGCGGTTACTGCCTTACCAGCACTAACCGTGGTTTTGGCTAGCGGCCAGCTATGGTCATACCAAGTCCCTTGACCATAGCTGACTTGAAATTGGTATATATTTGAAATTTAATGGGGGGACATTAGAGGAAATCTCCGGAACTAGGGAACAGCGGCTGCCACTCTGTTCGAGGAGGAACAGCAAGACCGGTGGCAGATCCGTTTTAAGGGTGTATGAGTATATAACAAGAACATGTTGATGTTCACTAACTTTAAAACTTAATAGCGGAAGCAGAGACACGGAGAGGTAAAAAACCTGCTCCAAAATATACAGTCTCTGTGGAAGCGAAAAGGCGCCACAGTCTTACATAATCTGAAATAGTGTGTGTGGCTGGGAGGTGACGCAAAGGAGTCACGAATTTAAATTTTATGACAAAAGTTTTTGCTTATTCAAAGTTTAATCCAATCAAAAATGCTTGTGCTCTGTCCACATAATTATATGCTCAGACTCGTAATATAAGGTTCATACTATAATTTTAAAGGTATCATGTTATTGTTGTGTGTTAGATATAGTTGTTGACAAAATGTATTTTTATTATGTGTATTTTTTTTTTTCGAAGCCAATAATTAGCCGCCTGGCAGGCAAGCAACATAATAGGAGTAAGTGTTGATAATGTATTACATGTAATTGTCCAATTTTGAATGGTATTCATGGTGTTTTAATTATGTCAGGAGATCAGCTGATCAGCAATGATGTCACTGGTAGGTTAGTTATAAAGGTTACAAGTTATTAATGTTCAATGCTATGTTTGATGTACTACAGACATTTTGAAGTAAAGATAAAAGGAATATGAGAAATAAAATAGCAATAATTTATGCAAATTAATAAAAGATAATTCATGAGTGATAAATGTTTTATGGGACATGTAAACCTGTCCGAATTGAATTAAAAGTTGAATTTGAAATGATAGAGATGAATATGATGTAATGGTGTTTCTGAGTTAATGTAATGTAACAGAATTTTGTGAAATATTGATATTGACACAGGGGTAATGGAGACTTTATGTAGATTTTGAGTGACATATTGTTCTTTTTATAGTTAATGAGGTTATTTTGTGTATTTGTAGTGAGGTAATGAGATTGAGATTTTTGGGGATGGCAATTTTGTATTAGGGGGTAGTGTATTTGGGGAGTCCGCAACAAAGGTTGGGACGGGATAGGGATAGATTTTTGTGGGGAAGGGGCCGCCTTAGGTAGAATCCGGGCCGCCAAATAAGGGAATTGAGTTTTTTGGGTAGGGGAAACACGTATCCTATATACAAAGGGTTAGAGAGTATTTTATATTGGGAGAAGGTGGCGAATTGTGTTAACTGATAAGTTGGGGTTTAGAGTGTCTTGATTAGTAGATATTTTGGTAGAGATGGGTGTCATGGGAGTTGAAGTTGATGAATATTAGGGTCAGAGGGAGAGAGTTTATATATGTATAGAAATCTAATACAGAAAAACGAGAATAAATAATTTACATCACCCACCGTATATTAAAGTAAGATTGTTGAAAAGAAAGAGAGATTCATGATAAAGAATATACAATTGTTTATTTTTTTCAACCAGTGACAGAATTTTGATAGAAGTGAAAATAATGTAAAGTCAAGAAGTGTTTATTTTAAATAATTTAAATGTCAAGTTGATGATTAAATATATTAATATTTGTTCGTTTTAAATATTTTGTTTTATTGTGTTTTGTAGTTCAAGGTAGGATATTACAGATGTTCAAAGTGTTTTCAGAAATCATACATAACATATGTAGGTCAAGGGTTTTGGACTTGACCTAGTTACGATCAGCTGATGGGGTCATACACCTACTAAGCTTGTGTATAGTAGGAAGCTAATTTTAATTTGTTTGTTTAATTAATTCAAACCAATATTTGAATAATTTTAATGTTATTGAATAAATAAATTTAATAAAATTTTTTAATGAATAAATTTAATTTTTTTTGAATTTTAAAATTTTGAAAATTTTAATTTTTTGAAAAAAAAAAAAAAAAACATGATTTTTCGCCTGCCAGCGAATGGATATTGTAGATGATGATTTTTTTTATTATGTGTGCATTAACCATGTTTCTTTTATTGTATTGCAGTATATTGGTAGATTATAAGTGATTCTCCTGTTAGAATAAGGATGTGTTTATATTAGTAGAAATGTCTAGGTTAAGTCATGTGAAACAAAAATTTAGAAAACCAGGAAGAGAATTTTTTGATAAAAGATTTTTTTTGAATTTTAAATTTTTTAAATTTATAATAAATTTTAAAAGAAAATTTTTATTTTTAATGTGTTAGGGTATCATGTAACGTGAGTGTGTGTGAGCCCAGTGTCTGCTGAAGGCAGCCCAGCTTGCAAAAAGGGGAACCATATCGGCGGAGGAGCTGGGATAATTTTAGCCAGGGATTGAGGATTTTTGGGGGTAGCATGTTAGAAGGCGAGGCGCGCTGTGGTGCGAGTCTGTTCGATTTCTCGGTGTTGGGATCTCTTACGGAGAAGTCCAGTGATCTCATTCAGATGAGTCCATAGTCGCTGAGCCAGGGGGGTCGTGTACCCATGCAGATTAAGAACCAGGGGGTTGTTGGCACCAGTTCCTCACCGGTCCTCTTCGGGGTTATCGATGAGATTTCTTCTGTCGTGCACAGCAGAATTCTCATCGAGGGGGTATTGTAGCGGGTCAATTTTTGGGTGTTTTATTTAAATCGTTTGGGGCAATTATATAATTTTATTTATTTCGTTTTCGGGCGGGTTTGGATAAAATATTGTAAAGCTGCATTATTGTGCAACGTAATTGTCAGTATAACAGAACAGTGGAACAAAGCTGTAAGGCGCAGTTGTTGTTGAGGAATGCGGCAGAGAATTTGCACCTCCACAAAATTCGCAGAAATCTGTACTGGTGTGGCAGTGCACACACGTCACTACTCGCGCATGAGCGCATACCCAAGCGATGTTGAAAAACCAAGATGGCTAGAGAGAATAATATTCATCGTCTTCTCCAAAACTTTGCGGAAGCACTGTTTTAAGTCCGGCCCACTTAAATGACGTCAGCCACTGCCTATAGAAGATCATGTGCGACATGGACTAAAAAACAACATGCATAGCATGGGCCGAAGCTTCGGCGACGGAGCCCAAGGCTGTGATTTCCATCAAAAAGTATGAGATCACGTTAGCTACACCTGCGACGTTTTCCTCCCCAGTTAGTCGTTGATCGTGTAGGCCGACACAGCGCCGAGTGCGCTCTGCTAACTCTTATCAGTTTTTTTTTTGAAGCAACAGTGAAATAACAGTAACAAATTAGGTGACTGCGGTCAATTAAAGGTGTAGAACATATTCAGATATTTTTCGGACACTAAAAACAAGAAATCTAAAAGAACAATGGGTGCGCGCGAAAACCACGTTGCCGGCGGGTTTCATTATACCAAGAGTGTAAGGTCTGTGGGTTATTAAAATGGTCTGGGGCTTTTAAAATATTAAATTCTAGGTATGTGAGAGTGTGCGAAATTGCAGGCTGGGCTCTGTCTATATATTCGTATTAAATTGTGATCACTAAGGTAAGATGTTAGAATAAGTAGTATGTAGCAGAGGCTAACCGAACAAAGAAAACTGTAACTTAATCTGTAAAACAATGATCAAAAGTTTTTGAACAAAATTTAAATATGATTCTGATTAATTAAAAAATCGTAATTTCTCTTCAAAATGTGTCGAGTTAGTTATTTCGATAACCTTTAACACAGGTTTGCATCTGACGTACATGTGATCGAATTCTGGACCCGAATATAAGAAACTTAGCAGGTAGGTGGAAACTGTATTTTTGTATTATATATATTTAAAATGTATTTGAATATAACAACCTCTTTATTACATTTACAAACCTCTAATGATGCTGATGTGTTTCAGTGAAACATGCATCAGGTACGATATTAATTGATGACTCATTGGGCACTTGGTGAAACATATTAATACAGATGACAGAGTATTAATACCCGCTCTAACTGTTATCTAATTATCATTATCATATATATTATTTCTGTTGTCAACATCCCTTTTTCTCAACTAATACAAAGCCTACAGCGATGAATAAGGTATCAGTGGATAGGATTTTTTACCAACTTCTGACATAGCATACTCAGTTTACATTAAAACACATTGTTTGTTTAAAATTTAAGTTAAAAGAAAAATATATGTAGAAGGAGATTGCAAAGTTTACTACAGCTGTGATTCCGTACAATCCGACGAGGGTACTGACAACCAATTCAATCCTCTAGAATTCTTAAATAGTTTAAACCCATCAGGCTTGCCAACACATAAATTAATTATGAAGAAAAACACTATTGTCATGTTGATCAGAAATTTAAATGCTAAACAGGGCTTAATCAATGGGGCAAGAATGGTCGCCATGCACCTCCATGAATACACTGTCACTGCTCGGTTAATTGACTTTGGAAAAACTGTTGTCATACCACGAATTAACATCACCCCATCCGACCCAACCATGCCTTTCCAAATGACAAGAAGACAGTTCCCACTGAAAGTTGCCTTTGCAATGACTATCAATAAGTCTCAGGGACAAACGCTTCAAAGAGCTGGATTATACTTGCCAAATGCTGTATTTACTCATGGACAACTCTATGTAGCCTTTTCAAGAGTCACTAAATCTAACAATATTTTTGTATCAATTACAAAAAATTACAAACAAAAATTCAAGATGATTGCATTCTGACATCAACTATTGTATACAAAGAGGTATTGTAAATTGTAAATACGTTCACATTACAAAAAATTCAAGATGACTGCATTCAGACGTAAAATATTGTATACAAAGAGGTATTGTAAATTATAAATACGTTCAAATTAATAAACTCTCTTCGATATTTTGTGTATACACTTTGCTGAACTGTTCTGGAAAAACTTTTGTATCAATTACCGAAAATGACAAACAAAAAATTCAAGATGTTTGCATTCTGACTTCAAATATTGTATACAAAGAGGTATTGTAAATTATAAATACGTTCAAATTAATAAACTCTCTTCGATATTTTGTGTATACACTTTGCTGAGTATTTAATTTCAACAACCCAACAAAAGACTAAATCATGTTGGCGGGGGGGGGGGGGGGTTCAATATGCGAAAGTTTCGCACGGGTTTACTTGTCTAATATAATTTTAGTTCACAAGAAGTATTTTCCCACAAGCATAGAAATTTTCGTGCTGTAATTCAAACAGTCTGCAAATATTTTTGTATTGAAGCAGGGTATATTATTTATTTTTTCTTCTGGGTGCACTCTTAATTTCCACTCTCTTTGTCATAAGTATAGCAAAATGAAAGCTAAAGGCATATGCACAGAAACCAGTTTCTTAATGGACGAGTTCACTTTGCAATTGTGAATGGCGGGAGGGTAACGGAGAATTTATAAAAAAATATAAACACTTGGTACGTTTCACAAATTTTATTTAACTCTGACAGCTGTTTCGACTTCCTAAGCCATTGTCAAAGAGATGAATGAATTAAAAACCTAAACACAGGATGTAAGGAAAAGTGGTGGTGGCCATCTGTTTACGGCGTGTATTGGAACATCTGAGGGTGCTGAAATGGAGAGGGGGTGCACGAGGTAAGGGAAGGTCAGGTGTCTGTAAAAACTAAATACAATCTGAATGCAAAAGATAATAAGACAGACTATAACAACCATCGATTTGAAAATATAGACAAACTGAAGGAATATTAACTGAAGGCATAGCAAGATGACCATTAAAATTTATAGTTAATTACCAATTATATTTTATACAAAATGACTCTGCATGGAAAAACTCCACATACTTATTAACAGCACACTAGTGTTACTTGCTACAACACCTTATCAGATTTACAATTCTGTAAGAAAGGGCTCAAGTTATTCCTCAAAAACAGTGGAATTATTATTCTGCTTATTAGGAGAGTTTCATATAACCATCAAATTATACATATCTATATCTTACGAGGAAAAATTTAGATGTATATTGCTTTAAATACATTTGCATATTATTTATACACAACACTGTTACCACCTTTGGGTATGCCAATGACAACTCCCTCATCATCCTTCAAATTAAGAAATGGTTTGCAAGTGAAATTGGACAATTTTGCAACTTATTTTGTGGAAATGGAAATAAGAAATGACATGCTATTATTTTTTATATCATCTGAAGGCAGAAAATCAATACGGACAGATTTAATGAACAGGGAGAGTTCCAACACAGTTATGTTTTTATGACATGCTCACAGATAGCATAATGTCATATACGATTACAGCAATTTAACAATGGGCCAGCATTGTCTACCCGTGAGATATGAGGGCCTTGCTTACCTCACCATGTACAGCATCTTTGATTCTACTTCCAATTTTGCAAGAACAACATAAAATTTAATGTTTGCTATTACTTTAATTACATGTCGTGATATTTTCACAACAAACAAAGATAAAAAGTTCCAAAACAAGGCTGCAAAGGTCAGGAACAATGCAGCTATCAAACATTATATCATCAAAGTTTTGAGGAATTCCATCCAATGCTGCCGCATGAGAGTTTACAAAAATTATTGCCAGGTTTCTTTTATATGGTATAAAGATCAAAATATGTTGCAAATCAATGAGTTTATCACTAACTGAGTATTTTTTAATATACATATCACAGTTTATTCTGTGTATATACACCTTCCCTTTGTGTATTCTAAGCACACACAAACATGTACATGCTCACTAACCTGTCCATTAGTGCGTCCTCCAGTAATGGTGTAACAGCGTAAATATAATCCTTGCCCATTTCACCGATGTATTCAAATAAAAATGACAGTGATTTCAGGACACCATTTTGTACGTTAAGTTCAGGAACACGGTACTCATTCATAAGAGCCGGTAAGACGGTGAATGGTGAACACGTTTCTGCCACAATGGCAATGGCGACTGTTGTACACACTCTGTTCTGCCTCTCTTGTACTTTCAAGTTGTTCAGCAATGTTGCCAATACGTCATGTGGCCTAAACAACACAATAATTACTAAGCAATCCTTTATACAGACAATATTCTTATAATTGCAATACCTATATTACCTATTCAATATTATTATTATTCTACTTCATACAAATTAATTTACTTTTAATGAAAAGACACTACAATAGGTACAGAGGAACCTACCTATATGTTTACAGATTTTCTGCGGATTGTTAATGTTTTTATCACACTTTAATAAAATTCACTTGTCACAGGAGTTTATTTTTAAATTAATATGGGAGATTAATTACATTTGTTGGGCATAAAAATGGTGTAACAATAAAAACAATACAATGATATTTCTTGTCATATTGTATTGGAGGCATAATATAAGCCTGCCTATGTGTATTGTAGGCAGTGTGGCTAGCACTGTGCTGTGATACAATCATCTATATTATTACCCCAGTTGACAGCTGGGGTCAATGTTACAGTTGAAAAACGCCTTGCTTTTGTAGCAGTGTACAAGACTGAACAAGAGTTCTTCATGTCAGTAGCCAAAAGCCTTACTAGCGCTCCCCAAAAAACAAACCTGCTTGCCATTCAAAATCCTCTAAGTTATAACTACTGTAAAAACAAATACTGGATAACCAAATGACTTGTTTCCTCTACCAGCTACTGTTGAATTAATTTCAACGCATCTAGATCTATACAAATATCCAACTTCAAATAGAAATATTTTATGAGACTATTTCTTCTTTCATAAAATACATAAAAACAAAATCATAAAACACTTATAATGTACACTCACTTAACTTTCATACATCTTAGAATGAAAATTCCCACTTGTAGAACTTTCATAGATCTTAGAATCGTACATCTGACTTTCACTGATGGGGCACTACAGTATATGTATAATTAGACATAATTAAAGAATGCCAACAAATTATAACCAGAAGCTACTGGCTGTATCAAAACGAGAACAAGAGTAGCAGCCACATTTATAGTGAACGACAGATTTTGATAAAAGTGCTACATAGCACCAACGCCTTTTAAAATTACACTAACAATGTATTGAAAACTGGATAGAAAATTTAGTGATACAGAGCACTCAGAGGCACAACACTGCACACTCGACTATTTGTTGACAATGAAGCAGTCATTGAATTACATATTGGAGATGCTTATCACAAGACCAAGAAATTTCGAACAGGAACTCAAGAATCAATATTAATAAAGGAGATCATATGGCAGTAAAAGCTGCAGAAATGGATCTGAAGTATTGAAGTACATGATAAATGACTTGGTGCGATATTCTTAGAGGATGACAGTAGTAACATGGATAGTGCACTGCTCTTTTCAAAAGTGGAATGTTCTTTTATTATCTGAAAGTATCTATATTAAAGCATGAAATAATGACTCTTGTATCTCAGAGTTGCAGTAAGTCTCAACAAATTTATTTTATGAGTTGTATCTTTATTTGTATACAAATTTTTTTCTTCAAACAAATCACCGTTTCATCATCTACCTTTGCCAATGGTACAACAAATTCAAATTTTTCCTACTAGATAGCAGCAATGGCCATTTGTTAACTCAAGCAGAAACCTAGTTTCACAGTCACATGAAGTGCTAGTTGACTTTTTGTAGTTATTTCATTAACAAATATTAAGAGTGGTTTCTATTTATTTTACAATTAAATAATGTTTTTACAAGTTATATTACTGTGCTAGTGAATGTTTTTTTTCTTATAAGTAATTACTTAATGTCTTTGGTAAAACTGAATGTTGATTATGAGTGCACTTAATTACACGTTACGTTTACTTGTGAAATTGAACAACGTTATGTTTGTTACACCGTGATTGGATAAGTAATACACAATTATTACCTGGCAGGTGAGCTGAATACTTATCACTTACTATTATTTAATTTTTGTTTGTTTGTTCTTATATCTTGTTGTACTTTGCTTGATTATTGGCCTGATAACTAAGGAACTCCCGCACTCGCTATTTACGGTTACGTTTAATGATTTGCCTTAAAAATATTACATAATCTCACACGTGTATTGCGTCTGTACTCAGTGACGGGACACACTCAAAGTGATGCTTTCTTGTCCAGCGTCTATTCTGTATCATTCTGTAAATACATCCTTTTCCTATTCGTTAATAACAATGCACTAAAACACTTTATATTTTCCTACATCTGGCTGCTTATTATGGTTCTTTACTCACACATATGCTTTACCTAGCTGGTTTTTACATAATTATTGGTTTTTAAGTCCTAATTTCTACACATCAGTCGATTTACAAATTTATGATAGTACAGAATCGTTCATAAAACCTAGGTTACCTTGATTACTTAGCAGTAAATAATTTCTATTTGTTCTATAACATTTGATCAGTACACAACTTAACTTAATTATTTCAAAACATTTAAAACAACTTTGACCTAGTTTTAACTAGTTAATTAATCTTACATATAATTATAATAATTTTTTGTTTTTAACTTTTCAGATGAAGATTTGAAATGTTTGTCAGATGATGATTATGTTTTTCTGATCCACAAAGTTTCATCACTGGGCACAGTGATAAATAAAGAGCACTATTTAGACATTTAACACAATTTGTATGATGCTATTTCTAGAAAACAGCCAGAGTTTTGGAAGAATAATTTATGAAAATTGCAGCCTGATAATACGCCTAACAATCGTCACTGGTTGTTAAGAATTCTGCCCGACAAAAGAAAACATCATAATGATGACACGGCAACTGCCGTATTCAGCAGATGTATCCCACCGCAATCTTTCCTCTTCCCAATAGTGATAACTTCCATGTAACGTTTCGTGACCGTTGAAGACATAAAATGAAAATCGCTAGGCGGGCTCAAGGCTGTACCAAAAACTACATGCTTGAAATATTTCAAAGATTGTAAAACGGCTGGCTTAATCGTGTTACATTCAACTGAGACTACTTCGAAGAGGGCAGTATAAGTGTCGATGAATGAAGGCATAATTTTAAAATAAACAAGAAATGGATGAAGTTTTTGAACCTCTTATAAATTTGAGTACATCTCTTTTTTAATTACATATTAGATTAAACATATGGGTTAACTGATATGCTTTTAATCTTCATACGTAGGCTTTCACGGGCGGTGTCATTACGATTAACTTCTAAAACTTCCGGGCTGAAAGGCCGTGGTCGATTGCTTAAAATACTGCTAAACGTTTCAGCCGCACCACCGGTGGCCATCTTCAGTAGCGAAAGAAATGTGTTCGAATAGATGATACGCCGAACACGTCTCCCAATGAACTGGGAACAAGCAACAGTGAGTTACGGCTACGATGCCTCTATTTATAACATTTTGGCCGCTTTAGGTGTATCGCGCGGACCAATGAGAAGCCAGCTCGTCATACTCGATTCTTATTGGCCATGGAAAATAAACCATGCCAGACACTATTTAAGGAGATGCTTTCACCTCGGCGGTTCATAATGAGACTGGTGGAATACATCACGGACGCCGGGTGTCGGAAAGAGCAGACTGTCGCCTGTTTCCTAGATGTGGAAAAGGCCTTTG
This sequence comes from Magicicada septendecula, assembly GCA_034769895.1. Classification (NCBI taxonomy): domain Eukaryota; kingdom Metazoa; phylum Arthropoda; class Insecta; order Hemiptera; family Cicadidae; genus Magicicada; species Magicicada septendecula. The sequence continues at coordinate 408,395,618 of CM068374.1, read as the reverse complement.
ATAGTGTCTGGCACGACGGGCTCTTGTTCAAGCTCCGGGAAATCCAGCTCCCAGATTGCTACCTTCGCTTGATTGCTAGCTTTCTGACGGAGAGGACTTTCTGCGTGCGAATAGACGACCACGTTTTTTCCGAGAGACGTATCACAGCCGGGGTACCTCAAGGTAGTGTGCTAGGGCCTCTCCTGTTCTCCGTGTATGTCAACGACGCACCCAGAGAGCCTGGAGTCCAGATGGCTTTGTTTGCCGACGACACGGCGGTCTATACCGCCGATCGGAACGCAGACTTTGCTATCCCACGACTTCAGCGCGCACTCGATGTGTATTCGACGTGGACGGAAAGCTGGAAAGTTGCCGTCAACGAAACCAAGAGCTCCGCGGTGCTATTCACAAAGCGCCGGAAAGAACCACGAGGCCGAGTGAGACTCGGTAGAACGTACCTGCCCTGGTCGAGGGAAGTTAAGTACCTCGGTGTCCACCTAGATCGTCGGCTCACCTGGCGTACCCACGCTGAGACGATGCGAAAGAAAGCGTCCGCTCGTCTCGCGCAACTGTTTCCGCTACTTGCCAACAAGGCTATGACCCGCAAGCTGGGTAAGTTGATTGTCAACGCGTACCTGTTGCCGATCATTACCTACGCTCTTCCCGTCTGGGGTTACCTCGCAACCGTTCATAAAAGAAGGTTGCAAAGCGTTCTCGATAGAGGGCTTCGGCTAGCGGCCAAAGTCCCCTATCGGTTTTCTTCTCGTCTCCTGAGAAGAGGACTCGGTGTCCGCTCCTTGGATGACACCGCAAGGCGACTTGCACGTAAATTTTACGTCCGAGCTGCGAGGACCCAGACAAACCCACTCATAGCTGGCCTTGGCAAGTACCGAATATGTCCAGGTGAATCTTGGAAACGGCCTCGACAAATACTGTACTAGTCGACCTAGTACGAGCATGTCGTTGTAGCGACCACTAAAAATTAATTAACAATATTCCGTCTGGACAGGACCACTAGGCAGGAGCCCCTACCGGAGGCTCGGTACTAGGAAACCATTGGGTCGTCTCACGACGCTCAACCCAACAGCTCTGACCACTTGACTCGGCGGTTCATAGCGACGGACGCATTCCTATGAATATGGATGGACTCCAGATGCAGGCGAGTGAAGTAACCCCGGACAGAAGACAACACGCGGGCTTCATCAAACATCACCCGGTGATTGTCGTGGGACAGAGCGTGTTCAGCAACTGCGGACTTTTCCGGCTGGCCCAGGCTGGCAGCGGCAGAAATGGGAAGTCCTCTCAGCCCTGTGGTTGCAAACTTCTATATGGAGAAATTTGAAGAGTTGGCAATTTCATCTGCGCCTCTGAAGCCGAAGTGTTGGTTGCGGTATGTGGACGACACTTTCGTGGTCTGGAGCCATGGGGATGAAGAGTTGGAACGCTTCCTTGGACATCTGAACGTTGTACACCCGCGCATACAGTTTACGATGGAGCGCGAGAGTGGTGATCAATTGGCTTTTCTGGATGTGTTGGTCCTGAAAAGGACCGATGGCAGCTTGGGACATAAAGTTTATAGGAAGCCAACGCACACTGACAGATATCTGCGCAAGACCTCCAATCATCATCCTAGGCAGAAGAGGGCGGTGCTGAAGACTCTGGTAGACCGGGCAAAAAGAATCTGTGAGCCCCAGTATCTCGAAGATGAGTTTCGGCATCTCGAGAAAGCACTGCAGTCCAACGGCTATTCTGCTGCGGAGGTTAGGAGAGCTGCCCGGCCGAGAAGATCTGGTAGGCCGGACGAGTCGGAGTTGCCTGAGGTTGTTGGCTCTGCTGTCTTGCCCTACATCCGTGGCGTGACTGACCGCATCGGCAGGTTGCTGAGTAAGCGGGGCGTCAGGATGATCTGTAAGCCAACCAAAAAGATCCAACAGTTCCTGCGACCGGTGAAAGATGCCAGGGATCCACTCTCGTCGTGCGGGGTGTACAGTATTCCTTGTACGTGTGGCCAGGTCTACATAGGCACCACGAAGCGTAGTGTCCGGACGCGCCTCTCTGAACATCGGAGATACTGCCGCCTGGGCCAGCCGGAAAAGTCCGCAGTTGCTGAACACGCTCTGTCCCACGACGATCACCGGGTGATGTTTGATGAAGCCCGCGTGTTGTCTTCTGTCCGGGGTTACTTCACTCGCCTGCATCTGGAGTCCATCCATATTCATAGGAATGTGTCCGTCGCTATGAACCGCCGAGGTGAAAGCATCTCCTTAAATAGTGTCTGGCATGGTTTATTTTCCATGGCCAATCAGAATCGAGTACGACGAGCTGGCTTCTCATTGGTCCGCGCGATACACCTGAAGCGGCCAAAATGTTATAAATAGAGGCATCGTAGCCGTAACTCACTGTTGCTTGTTCCCAGTTCATTGGGAGACGTGTTCGGCGTATCATCTATTCGAACACATTTCTTTCGCTACTGAAGATGGCCACCGGTGGTGCGGCAGAAACGTTTAGCAGTATTTTAAGCAATCGACCACGGCCTTTCAGCCCGGCAGTTTTAGAAGTTAATCGTGATATGCTTTTACATTAGTTCCACGAACCACGGTCATCTAATCTATCAACTTCTTAAATTTATATGAATATATGCTACAGTTTTGGAAGAAACTTTGGTCTAGGGAAATTGATATTCTCTGTATCTCTTGTCACCGGACAAAAGGCTTGCCGCATGACAAATGGCGCCAGTCGTACACTAGTGTTTTTGGTGGCCCTAAAAAGGACCACCTTGTGGCGAGAAGGCTGATGTTGGTTGTGTCCCACTGAGATGTTCGGCGGCTGCGCCTGCTGTTCGTGGCGTACTGCAGTTCTCTTCTTTCGGCATCGGTTGTAGAGTCAGCTGCCGGCCCAGCGAAATCCATCACTGGGACGGAACTGGAGGGCAAAGACGCAAGAACGCCGGTTCTATTCTTCGGCCGTTCCTTCTGGCTGACTCCGCGTCGATGTCGTCGGAGAGAGGAGATGAAGTACGTCCGATGGCGTGGTGATGAAGAGTGCATCAAAATTTTCTGCCAGCCCGGGTTTTATGCACTAACCGGGATCGCTGATTGGGTCGCTTTGAGCACGTAGTTGGTCACGTCTCGGCTGCTGATCCCTGATTGGCTCGCTGTGTCCGCTGCTGGTAAAGGAGAGCAGATGTTCACATACCGCTGCCGTCACAACTCCCCCGGGTCTTGAATGCTCTCCGGTACCCAGCCTACTGCTCTTATCCGGATGTTGTAGAGGTGTCTGATGGGGGCCATGTTGATTGGTGTGCCGGCTGGTAGCTCGCTGGCGTGGCTGGATCTTGCGTCCGCAAGATGATCGGGGCCCCACTTGTCACCGGACAAAAGGCTTGCCGCATGACAAATGGCGCCAATCGTACACTCTAGTGTTTTTGTGGCCCTAAAAAGGACCTTGAGGAGAGAAGGCTGATGTTGGTTGTGCCGTGCTGAGATGTTCGGCGGCTGCGCCCGCTGTTCTTGGCATACTGCAGTCCTCCTCTTCTTTCGGCATCGGTTGTAGAGTCGGCTGCCTGCCCAGTGAAATCCATCACTGGCACGGAAACTGGATGGCGAAGACGCAAGAACGCCGGTTCTATTCTTTGGCCGTTCTTTCCGGCTGACTCCGCGTCGATGTCGTCGGAGAGAGGAGATGAAGTACGTCCGATGGCGTGGTGATGAAGAGTGCATCAAAATTTTCTGCCAGCCCGGGTTTTATGCACTAACCGGGATCGCTGATTGGGTCGCTTTGAGCACGTAGTTGGTCACATCTCGGCTGCTGATCCCGAATTGGCTCGCTGTGTCCGCCACTGGTAAAGGAGAGCAGATGTTCGCATACCGCTGCCGTCACAACTCTCCCAGGTCTTGAAATCTCTCTGGTACCCAGCCTACTGCTCTTCTTCGGATGTTGTAGAGGTGTCTGTTGGGCGCCATGTTGATTGGTGTGCCGGCTGGTAGCTCGCTGGCGTGGCTGGATCTTGCATCCGCAAGATGATTGGGGCCCCACGTTGGGCGCCACTTGTCACTGGACAAAAGGCTTGCCGCATGACAAATGGCGCCAATCGTACACTAGTGTTTTTGTGGCCCTAAAAAGGACCTTGTGGAGAGAAGGCTGATGTTGGTTGTGCCGTGCTGAGATGTTTGGCGGCTGCACCCACTATTTGTGGTGTACTGCAGTCCTCCTCTTCTTTCGGCATTGGTTGTAGAGTCGGCTGCTGGCCCAGCGAAATCCATACAGATGTTCACATACCGCTGCCGTCATGCTCTATACTAGAGAACATTTTAAACAAAACAAAAACAAAATAATTTTCCTTTACAAGGACTTACCCAATAGCTTTTGCAATGTATCCAAATGTATTTACTGTCGCTCTTCTGATAGACTTTTTGTGCGCTTTGAGGAGTTCTAGTAGTTCGAAACAGATACGCATCCACTCTCTTGCTGACACATACTCTGGCCCTCTGTCAGCTATCCTGCCCACTAAATCTATACAGTTTTCTTGTACCTGTAAGAAGTACACTATTGTGAACATGCACAATTAATGTAAAATATACATGTATGTACACACACTTCCCTATTCACATATAATTGGAATTAATTAGTTTTGTAAACCAGGTAAGGAGATACTGGACCATTATGGATTAAACCAGTTACATGAATTAAGTATAATTTTTGTTTTGTAACTACATGTTATCCAATAGTATACTACATAATGTAGCCATATAATAAACACAATCAAATAAAAAAATAATAACAAAACATGTTATAAACTCTAGAGCCATTTCATTACTTATCCCATTTTGTATATAATAAACAATACAGTTTAGGCAAAAATTTTGAGGATACCTTTAAAAACAATCAACTATTTTTCCAGTCCTTATAATTTTCATTATAACTAACTTCACTTTCTCCCTCTGGTCCATCATTACATTTGTTACCTCTCTGTACATACGCTTATGTGTGTTTGCAGATTCTCTTTGGGACCTTTACTGGTCAGCCTACAAATTCTGTATAAAAAACTGCAGCAAAACAAAACTTTCTGGAACACTTCCTTTTCAAAACTGTGTTAATTTTTGTCTTATAACATTACAATCAAATGTCAAGATTTTGGTAGTCCACGCTGATAATGAAGAGGAAACACTTATCAGAAGTGATATCACTTTCCTTTCAAGGATTTGTATACAAACTGGTTGTATAGCTGGCAGCACGGGCGGGGGGAAAACTTGGTTATGGCAAAACTAACAAACCTTGTTTTTAGGGGGCAGTACAGAGACAACCCCAACATTAGGACACTTGAAGATGTTCACCACATTATCTGACTACTTGGCTAAGGTATCCTTTACTAGGGAAGCTTACACAACTACATGTAATCTTATGAACTAACAGAAATGGGACTAGGCATCGAAATAATGAGCATAGGTGGTTTAGTAAAGCAAGTAATAAAGTGTTGATTCTGAGGGAAAAGGGACTATGTAGGCCCAGAAAAAGATGGCAGGACTGAAGAGGGAACAGCTAAATCCTTGAAGTGCAGGCGATGACACTGAAAAGTGGTTTACTTAAGACCTATGATTTATTTTTCTACACAGGCATCCACTCTTGTTATTGAGCTGCAAGTTCCACTAATTTTCCTGCTGGGACACCAAATTAAGGCTAGGTGGCCACCAAATGCGGAGGGGTCACTCCAAGTCAAATCATCCAGGGGTGTTCACCCCACCCTCTCAGATTTTCATGAAATTTTTTTTACAGCATCTATGGACAAATATAACAACCCGTATTTTTCAGTTTTGCCAAATCCGCTTTAGTTTTTAATGATTTTTTGAAAAAAAAGTCCATTTTTAGCTGATTTGTTAGTCGTGGCGCGAGATCTAAAGAGCACTTTTCAATAAAAACTCTATTTGTATGGTTATTATTTAATATTAAGTTATGAAACTCACAATACTTACTTGAAATTTCACAAGTATTCCTAATATAAAGTCAAATATCGGTATAGAGAACCATACATGACTTCCATATTCTAAGATTTATATTTAAAATCATTTTCGAAATAAAATATTACCATAGAATCTACTTCTTACTACTTACTGCTTCAGCCTTAACCACAGTACTGTGGTCACTAACGTATACCACCTCACGTTATCGCACTCGATTTTCACTGATGATGGAAGTCGATGGCATTGCCGAAACGTCTGGTTTTGTAGAAAACATTGGACTACGGCTAAATATCCCGGGAAGGAATTTTAACAAAAACTACTTCTTTGTAGCCGATAACGTTGTACACACATATATAAAAAATATGCATAAAATTAATGGCTTGTATAAGTTAATGATTGATCTCCATTAAGTAGTGCTCAAGTTTCCAAAGTTTTAATATTATGATGTCCGTAATTAAAACATCAGAGCAGGTTTAGTGTGTATGAGGGTACACCGTGGACAAACATTTTCAACATTTCCTATTGAGCGTTGCTTAGAGTAAAGCTGCGAATCTACAGTGTACGTTTCACAGAACAAACACACTGAAAAGAAGGAGCGCTCCGAAGTCACTCATGGACCCTCAGCATCTTGCAGAGGGTTCATTCCCTAAAGACGAAAAGTCTGTCTATGAATCATTCCTCTTAAACATGTGCAGTTACACTGCCCAGCGATCCACAGGAAGCAAATCGCTATCCACGCTGGACACTTTTTCGGCTTGCACGCGTTACGTTGGTATGGGTTTCGGCACTTTCCATTTAAAAAGCGTGCAAATGTAAGAAAATAAACATGAATGAGGCCAGAAATAACGCGAATTGTGTGTGTGTGTGTGTGTGTGTGTCTTCCCTGCCTTTTTATTGCGGTAGTCATTTGGAAACGTAAACATTACATAACTGAGATATGCTTGCCTGCCACGAACGACATATTTTCTCTCATACATGATTTACATTAAAATGAAAAAATTATAATTTTATTGCCTGGCAACAAAATTATTTTATTTTTAACAATTACCATTGTTTGAACAAGTTTAAATGAATTTTCAAGTACTTTACTGTTGTTAAAACGTAAAAGGTTGCAGGTAAACTACCAATTCCCCTTAACCGATCTTCACCAAAATCAAAAGGCCTTGGGTTCTCTACAATTCAGGGACGTATGCAAAACATTATTTGATTCTGTTTGAATTTGCGGCTGTTAGAAAATACCCTTGTTAACACATAAAATGTTGACTGTAAACTACCCCTTTCCCTTAACCGATCTTCACCAAAAACAATTGGTCTTGAGTACTCTACAAATCAGGGATGTATGCAAAACATTATTTGATTCTGTTTGAATTTGCAGCTGTTATCGTTTGCCATAGAAAATACCCTTGTTAACACATAAAATGTTGACGGTAAACTACCCCTTTCCCTTAACCGATCTTCACCAAAACCAACAGGTCTTGAGAACTCTACAATTCAGGGCTGTATGCAAAATATTATTTGATTATGTTTGAATTTGCGGCTGTTATCGTTTGCCAAAGAAAATATCCTTGTTAAAACATAAAATGTTGACGGCAAACTACCCCTTTCCCTTAACCGATCTTTACCAAAATCAATAGGTCTTGAGAACTTTACAATTCAGGGCTGCATGCCAAACATTATTTGATTGTGTTTGAATTTGCGGCTGTTATTGTTTGCCATAGAAACAAATTACCCTTGATTTAAAAAAAACGTTGCTGGTAAACTACCCTTTTCCCTTAACCGATCTTCACCAAAAACAATAGGTCTTGAATACTCTATAAATCAGAGCTGTATGCAAAAAAATATTTGATTCTGTTTGAATTTGCGGCTGCTATCGTTTGCCATAGAAAAAACGATTACAGACAGACAGACACTTTTCGAAAAATGTCTTTTTTTTCATGTTTTGAGTGTTTTACAATCAGAATGTGCAATAATCTCGAACACGATTTTTTTTGCCATCACCATACTTACATTTCCTTAAGGAACATGGAAGTAAGATTACCCCTGATTAAAAAACGTTGCAGGTAAACTACCCCTTCCCCTTAACCGATCTTCACCAAAACCAATAGGTATTGAGAACTCTATAATTCAGGGCAGTGTCCAAAAGAGTAGTTGATTCTGTTTGAATTTGAGGCTGTTATCGTTTGCCATAAAAAAATTACACTTGTTTAAAAAATAACCGTTGCAGGTAAACTACCCCTTTCCCTTAACAGATCTTCACCAAAATCAATAGGTCTTGAGTACTCTACAAATCAGGGCTACATGCAAAAAATTGTTTGATTCTGTTTGAATTTGCGACTCTTATCGTTTGCCATAAAAAATACCCTTTTAAAACATAAAACGTTGCAGGTAAACTACCCCTTCACCTTAGCCGATCTTCACCTAAAACAATAGGTCTTGAGTACTCTACAGATCAGGGGGCTGTATGCAAAACATTATTTGATTCTGTATGAATTTGCGGCTCTTATCGTTTGCCATAGAAAATACACTCTTAAAACATAAAACGTAGCAGGTAAACTACCCCTTTCCCTTAACCGATCTTCACCAAAATCAATAGGTATTGAGAACTCTACAGATCAGGGCTGTATGCAAAAAACTGATTTGATTCAGTTTGAATTTGCGGCTGTTATTGTTTGCCATAGAAAAAAAAACTGACACACACACACACACACACACACACACACTTCGAAAAACGACTTTTTTTCATGTTTTGAGTATAGTACAATCAGAATCTACAATCATCTCGAACACGATTTTTTTTGCCATCACCATACTTCCATTTCCTTAAGGAACATGGAAGTAAAAGTTGTTTTTTGAAAAGTGTCTGTGTGTGTCTGTAGATTTTTTTTCTACGGCAAACGATAACAGCCGCAAATTCAAACAGAATCAAATGATTATTTGCATGCAGCCCTGATCTGTAGAGTACTCAAGGCCTATTGTTTTAGGTGAAGATCGGTTGAGGGAAAGGGGTAGTTTACCTGCAACAGTTTTTTTTAAATCAAGGGCAATTGTTTTCTATGGAAAACGATAACATCCGCAAATTCAAACACAATCAAATACTCTTTTGCACACAGCCCTGAATTGTAGAGTTCTCAAGACCTATTGTTTTTGGTGAAGATCGGTTAAGGGAAAGGGGTAGTTTACCTGCAACGTTTTATGTTTTAACAAGGGTATTTTATATGGCAAACGATAACAGCCGCTAATTCAAATAGAATCAAATGATTATTTGCATGCAGCCCTGATCTGTAGAGTACTCACGGCCTATTGTTTTAGGTGAAGATCGGTTAAGGGAAAGGGGTAGTTTACCTCCAACGTTTTGTTTTAAAAGGGTATTTTTTATGGCAAACGATAAAGAGTCGCAAATTGAAACAGAATCAAATAATGTCTTGCATACAGCCCTGATTCGTAGAGTACTCAAGAGCTATTGATTTTGGTGAAGATCGGTTAAGGGAAAGGGGTAGTTTACCTGCAACGGTTTTTTTTAAAACAAGGGTAATTTTTCTTTCTATGGCAAACGATAACAGCCGCAAATTCAAACAGAATCAACTATTCTTTTGCATACAGCCCTGAATTATAGAGTTCTCAATACCTATTGGTTCTGGTGAAGATCGGTTAAGGGAAAGGGGTAGTTTACCTGCAACATTTTATATTTTAACAAGGGTATTTTCTATGGCAAACGATAAACGCCGCAAATGTAAACTGAATCAAATAATGTTTTGCATGCAGCACTGAATTGTAGAGTGCTCAGGACCTATTGTTATTGGTGAAGATCGGTTAAGGGAAAGGGGTAGTTTACCTGCAACGTTGTATGTTTTAAAAGGGTATTTTCTATGGCAAACGATAAGAGCCGCAAATTCAAACAGAATCAAACAATTTTTTGCATACAGCATTGATTTGTAGAGTACACAAGACCTATTGTTTTTGGTGAACATCGGTTAAGGGAAAGGGGTAGTTTACCGGCAACATTTGTTTTTATCAAGGGTAATTTTTTCCTATGGCAAACGATAACAGCCGCAAATTCAAACAGAATCAACTAGTCTTTTTCATACCTTTTTTAATTATACCGAACTCAAGGTCTGTTGATTTTGTTGAAGATCGGTTAAGGGAAAGGGGTAGTTTACCTGCAAGTTTTATATTTTGAAAGGGTATTTTTTATGGCAAACGATAAGAGTCCCAAATTGAAACAATCAAATAGTGTTTTGCATACAGCCCTGATTCGTAGAGTACTCAAGAGCTACTGATTTTGGTGAAGATCGGTTAAGGGAAAGGGGTAGTTTACCTGCAACGGTTTTTTTTTAAACAAGGGTATTTTTTTTCTATGGCAAACGATAACAGCCGCAAATTCAAACAGAATCAACTATTCTTTTGCATACAGCCCTGAATTATAGAGTTCTCAATACCTATTGGTTTTGGTGAAGATCGGTTAAGGGAAAGGGGTAGTTTACCTGCAACATTTTATATTTTAACAAGGGTATTTTTTATGGCAAACGATAAAAGCCGCAAATGTAAACAGAATCAAATAATGTTTTGCATACAGCCCTGATCTGTAGAGTACTCAAGACCTATTGTTTTAGATGAAGATCGGATAAGGGAAAGGGGTAGTTTACCTGCAACGTTTTATGTTTTAAAAGCGTATTTTTTATGGCAAACGATAAGAATCGCAAATTCAAACAGAATCAAATAATTTTTACATACAGCCCTGAATTGTAGAGTACTCAAGACCTATTGTTTTTGGTGAAGATCGGTTAAGGGAAAGGGGTAGTTTACCAGCAACGTTTTTTTATCAAGGGTAATATTTATTCTATGGCAAACGATAACAAACGCATATTCAAACAGAATCAAATAATGTTTTGCATACAGCCCTGAATTGTAGAGGACTGAAGGTCTATTATTGATTTTGGTGAAGATCGGTTTAGAGAAAGGGGTAGTTTACCTGGAACATTTTATGTTTTAACAAGGGTAATTTTTTCTATGACAAACAATGACTGCCGTAAATTCAAAGAAATTCAAATATTTTTTTGCATACCTTCCTAAATTGTAGAGAGCTCAAGGCCTGTTGATTTTGGTGAAGATCGGTAAAGGGAAGGGGGTAGTTTACCTGAAACATGTTATGTTGTAACAAGAGAAATGTTTCCATTACGTACGATAACTGCCGCAAATGGAAACAGAATCAAATATTTTTTTGCATGCATCCGTGCATTGTAGAGGACTGAAGGTCTACTGATTTTGGTGAAGATCGGTTTAGAGAAACGGGTAGTTTACCTGGAACGTTTTATGTTTTAACAAGAGTAAAGTACTTAATTTTGAAAAATAAAGTATCTTGATAAGAAGCTCATAATCCACTGTAGAAACGTAGATGAAATATCTATAAATGAAGAGGTTAGGTGAACGGGGTGGGGGTAATTTTCTATAAATGAAAATTATAGTTGAAGGGGGAGGGGAGAATTTTGTATGTGTACTACGTTATCGGCATCAAAGAAGTAGTTCTTTGTTAAAATTCCTTCCCGGGCTGTTTAGCCGTAGTCCAATGTTTTCTGCAAAACCAGACTTTTCGGCAGTGCCATCGACTTCCATCTCAGTGAAAATCGAGTGCGAAAACGTGAGGTGGTATACGTTAGTGACCACAGTACTGTGGTTAAGGCTGAAGCAATAAGTAGAAAGAAGTAGTTTCTATGGAAATATTTCATTTCGAAAATGATTTTAAATATCAATCTTAGAACATGGAAGTCATGTATGGTTCTCCATACCGATATTTTACTTAAGGTATGCTTATATTTTTCTGTACTAAACCGTCAGTTAAAATTAGGCTTATCAGTGTAACAAGGCCTAACTACCTGTCAAAACTAAAAAAATATAGATTTTAAAGATCTGTCCGTATTTTAAAAAATATCGGTATGGAGAACCATACATAACTTCCATGTTCTAAGATTTATATTTAAAATCATTTTCGAAATGAAATATTACGATAGAAACTACTTCTTTCTACTTACTGCTTCAGCCTTAACCACAGTACTGTGGTCACTAACGTATACCACCTCACGTTATCGCACTCGATTTTCACTGATGATGGAAGTTGATGGCATTGCCGAAACGTCTGGTTTTGTAGAAAATTTGATTCTGTTTGAATATGCGGCAGTTACCGTTCGCCATAGAAAAAAATCGGTATGGAGAACCATACATGACTTCCATATTCTAAGATTTATATTTAAAATCATTTTCAGCCAAACAGCCAGGGAAGGAATTTTAACAAAAAAATACTTCTTTGTTGCCAATAACGTAGTACACATATAAAAAAAAATTATCCCCTCCCCCTTCAACTATAATTTTGATTTATAGAAAATTACCCCAGCCCGTTCAACTAGCCTCTTCATTTATAGATATTTCATCTACGTTTCTACAGTGGATTATTAAGATCTTATCAGGATACTTTATCAAAATTAAGTACTTTACTCATGTTACAACAAAAAATGTTTCAGGTAAACTGCCCTTTCCCCGTAACCAATCTTCACCAAAATCAACAGACATTGAGTTCTCTATAGCTCAGGCACATATGTAAAAAGTTATTTGATTCTGTTTGAATTTACGGCAGTTATGGTTCGTCATATAAAAAATTACCCATGTTAAAACATAAAACATGAGATTTATAAAACATATCTAAGATTTATATTTAAAATCATTTTTGAAATAAAATATTTTCATAGAACCTACTAACGCTGGGGAAATCTGAGGAGCCAATCAGAGTTGGGCCTACCTGTCACTCTGCTGAATTTGGTGGAAAGCCCTGTCACTGTCGTCAAGTCCCCACCTCAATGAAGAACCAATTGTTTTATAAAAATATATTTAAATTTTGAAAACTGAAAATTCTTTTCTTGTAAATATTTATATTTTATAATCAAAATGACTTTATTTTTGTTACCTGGCAACAAAATTATTTTATTTTCAACAATTACCATTGTTTCAAAAAGTTTAAATAAATTTTCCAGTACTTTACTCTTGTTAAAACGTAAAATGTTGCAGGTAAACTACCCCTTCCCCTTAACCGATCTTCACCAAAATCGAAAGTCCTTGAGACCTCTACAATTCAGGGATGTATGCAAAAAATTATTTGATTCTGTTTGAATTTGCGGCAGTTATCGTTTGCCATAGAAAAAAAACGTTGCAGGTAAACTACCCCTTCCCCTCAACCGATCTTCACCAAAAACAATAGGTCTTGAGTACTCTACAAATCAGGGCTGTATGCAGAAAATTATTTGATTCTGTTTGAACTTGCGGCTGTTATCGTTTGCCATAGGAAATACCCTTGTTAAAAAAACGTTGTAGGTAAACTACCCCTTTCCCTTAACCGATCTTCACCAAAAACAATAGGTCTTGAGAACTCTACAATTTAGGGCTGTATGCAAATAATCTTTTGATTCTGTTTGAATTTGCGGCTGTTATCGTTTGCCATAGGAAATACCCTTGTTAAAACATAAAACGTTACAGGTAAACTACCCCTTTCCCTTAACCGATCTTCACCAAAAACAATAGGTCTTGAGAACTCTACAATTCAGGGCTGTATGCGAAAAATTATTTGATTCTGTTTGAATTTGCGGCTGTTATCGTTTGCCAAAAAAAAAAAATTTCCCTTGATAAAAAAAAACCGTTGCAGGTAAACTACCCCTTTCCCTCAACCGATCTTCACCAAAAACAATAGGTCGCGAGTACTCTACAAATCAGGGCTGTATGCAAAAAATTATTTGATTCTGTTTGAATTTGCGGCAGTTATCGTTTGCCATAGAAAAAAAATCTACAGACAGACACACAGACAGACAGACAGACAGACACACACACAGACACTTTTCGGAAAACGACTTTTTTTCATGTTTTGAGTGTAGTAGAATCAGAATCTGCAATAATCTCGAACACGATTTTTTTTGCCATCACCATACTTCCATTCCTTAAGGAATATGGAAGTAAAATTACCCTTGTTAAAACAAAATGTTGCTGGTAAACTACCCTATTCCCTTAACCGATCTTCACCAAAACCAAAAGGTCTTGAGAACTCTACAAATCAGGGCTGTATGCAAAACATTATTTGATTCTGTTTGAATTTGCGGCTGTTACGTTTGCCAAAAAAATTACCCTTGATAAAAAAAAACGCTGCAGGTAAACTACCCCTTTCCCTTAACCGATCTTCTCCGAAAACAATAGGTCTTGAGTACTCTACAAATCAGGGGTGTATGCAAAAAATTATTTGATTCTGTTTGAATTTGCGGCTGTTATCGTTTGCCATAGAAAATACCCTGGTCAAAACATAAAACGTAGCAGGTAAACTACCCCTTTCCCTTAACCGATCTTCACCAAAAGCAATAGGGCTTGAGAACTCTACAATTCAGGGCTGTATGCGAAACATTATTTGATTCTGTTTGAATTTGCGGCTGTTATCGTTTGCAAAAAAAAAAAAAACCCTTCATAAAAAAAACCGTTGCTTGTAAACTACCCCTTTCCCTCAACCGATCTTCACCAAAAACAATAGGTCGTGAGTACAGTAAAGCCCCGATTATCCGCGGAATTGGGTGGCAAGGGCACCGCGGATAGTGAAAATCGTGGATAACCCGAAAAAAGATTAAAAATGAGTTGTAAACACGAAAAAAAATATTTCAGCATAAAAACTATGTTTTATTGTACTAAAAACATAATATGTAAAACTTTTAAAATATGTACAGTACAGCAGAAACCTTTGCTGTACGTCTAAATCACTAAAATAAAGAACAGTAAACAAAAAAACAATACTGTACTGTTAACAAAAAGTGTTCAGTTACGCCTTTTTAAAATATCGGTATGGAGAACCATACATGACTTCCATATTCTAAGATTTATATTTAAAATCATTTTCAGCCAAACAGCCAGGCTGTGTCTTACCTGCCTTTTTATTGCTGTATTAAATGAAAAATATTATATTACATTAAAATGAAAAAATTATAATTTTATTGCCTGGCAACAAAATTATTTTATTTTTAACAATTACCATTGTTTCAAAAAGTTTAAATAAATTTTCAAGTACTTTACTCTTGTTAAAACGTAAAAGGTTGCAGGTAAACTACCCCTTCCCCTTAACCGATCTTCACCAAAATCGAAAGTCATTGAGACCTCTACAATTCAGGGACGTATGCAAACAATTATTTGATTCTGTTTGAATTTGCGGCTGTTATCGTTTGCCATAGAAAATACGCTTGATAAAAAAACGTTGCAGGTAAACTACCCCTTCCCCTTAACCGATCTTCACCAAAAACAATAGGTCTTGAGTACTCTAGAAATCAGGGCTGTATGCAAAACATTATTTGATTCTGTTTGAATTTACGGCTGCTATCGTTTGCCATTGAAAACACCCTTGTTAAAAAAACGTTGCAGGTAAACTACCCCTTTCCCTCAACCGATCTTCACCAAAAACAATAGGTCTTGAGAACTCTACAATTTAGGGCTGTATGCAAATAATCTTTTGATTCTGTTTGAATTTGCGGCTGTTATCGTTTGCCATAGGAAATACCCTTGTTAAAACATAAAACGTTGCAGGTAAACTACCCCTTTCCCTTAACCGATCTTTACCAAAATGAACAGATCTTGAGAGCTCTACAATTCAGGGCTGTATGCGAAATATTATTTGATTCTGTTTGAATTTGCGGCTGTTATCGTTTGCCAAACAAACAAAATTACCCTTGATAAAAAAAAACCGTTGCAGGTAAACTACCCCTTTCCCTCAATCGATCTTCACCAAAAACAATAGGTCGCGAGTACTCTATAAATCAGGGCTGTGTGCAAAAAATTATTTGATTCTGTTTGAATTTGCGGCAGTTATCGTTTGCCATAGAAAAAAATCTACAGACAGACAGACAGACACACACACACACACAGACACTTTTCGGAAAACGACTTTTTTTCATGTTTTGAGTGTAGTACAATCAGAATCTGCAATAATCTCGAACACGATTTTTTTTGCCATCACCATACTTCCATTCCTTAAGGAATATGGAAGTAAAAAAAAATCAGTCACTCGTTTTTGCTTCTTGCTTTGGAAACACCTTTTCTTTATTCTAGATTGCATTTTCCTTAACATGAGTTTTTCTGCCAGATGTGCGTCGTCGTCTTGTTCCTCTAAATATTGAAGCAATCCGTCTACGTGCTGCAAAGCAGTTTCGTGTGTCATCTGTACAGGCGCCTTCGTCTCTTCACTTTCACTTTGTTTGTCTTCGTTCTCGTTCACTCCCATTGCTTTGTTCATTATCTCTACGTCAGTCAGTCGTTCAAACCCCGGCTCACTTGCGTCGCATTCCAGCCACTCTTCTATGTTCTCTTCGTCGACATTCTCACCTCCCGGAACGGATGTCACTAGGTCAACAAGTGTAGCGGTCGGCATGACTTCATTCTCTTCTTCACAAATGTTTTGGTTGACATTTGTTTCGATACTCGGAAAGAGTTTTCTCTATGATTTAACAAGGGTTGAGGGTTTGATGTAATCCCATGCAGACGCAATATCGTAAATGCTATCCAAAATTGTATAATTCTTCCAAAATTATTTGAGATCGCAGCCTTCTTCGATTTTTGACAGTAACAACTTTGTTCTGTATATTCTCTTCATGGTTGCAATGACTCCCTGGTCCATAGGTTGTATCAGCGCGGTAACATTTGGGGGCAAAAACTTTGCGAAGATTTGCCCGTCAGAAGATTTAAGCACACATGTAGCTGGGTGTGAAGGCGCGTTGTCAATTAACAAAACAGCCTTCTTTGGCAAATTTTTTGAGTCAAGATGTTTACGTACTTGAGGCACAAAAATGTTTTCAAACCATTCTTGAAAAATCTGCTGGTTCATCCAACCTTTTTTTTGGTTGAAATAATCAACTGGTAAATTTTCTGCTCTTGTCCCCTTAAAAGACCTCGGTTTCTTAGATTTACCGATTACAAGAAGCCTAAGTTTGTGACTACCCGCAGCGTTGCTGCATGGCAAGATTGTAATTCTTTCCTTGCTACTTTTGTGACCTGCCGCTTGATGTTCACTTTCAAATGCTAAAGTACGAGTGGGAAGACACTTCCAAAAAAGCCATGATTCATCAACGTTATAAATTTGTTCATATGACAGATCTTCAGACAACACAAACTCTTCAAAATCACGTTGAAAATCATCAGCTGCTTGTTGATCACCACTCAGCTTCTCTCCGTGTAGACCAATCTCTCTAATTCCATGACGTTTCTTAAAACGATGTAACCAACCGGACGCATCAAAATTTCCTTCCAGGCCTAACAAATCAAAAAAGATTTTTGCTTTAGCTGCAATGGTAGGACCAGACACGGGGGTGCCCTCACTTCGCACCTGAGCTAACCATTCCGCTAATGCCGAGTCAAGTTCATTATAGGTGGATTTCTTCATCGTTTTTTGTTTTTTCATCCCAGAAGCACTGTCCGACACTGATGCAAAGGCTAAGTTTGTCTTTGTGCTTTAAAACGTCTCGCACTGTTGTTTCCCCGATCCCGTAATTCAAACACATCTGCTTCCTTGAAGCGCCATTTTCTATTTTAGAAATCATTTCAAGTTTTTGTGCAATCGTTAACACAACCTTCTTTCGTTTTTCAGCCATTATTAATTTCAGGAACTAACGAACTGATCACGACTGATCACTAAGCACGCTTACTGACAACTGACACCACTGGCAGACCGAGAGAATATGTACGTAGAGGGGGAAGGTTAGTGAACTAGACCAAAACAAAGAGCAAGAGCCAAAACAAAATTCCGAGAAGGCCTATAGGATTACGATGCACAATAAACCTGTCAGAAATTTTCGACCTTCGCACTGTAGGGCCTATTGTATTTTCCCTGTTGTTGGCTTGGATTAAAATTGGTTTTTTTGAGGTTCGTAAATAAAAAAATTTTTCGCGGCACGGCACTCGCGGATAATCGGGGGTTTTCTGTACTCTACAAATCAGGGCTGTATGCAAAAAATTATTTGATTCTGTTTGAATTTGCGGCTGTTATCGTTTGCCACAGAAAAAAAATCTAAGAAGACACACACACACACACACACACACACACACACACACACACACACACACACACACACACACACACACACACACACACACACACACACACACACACTTTTCGAAAAACGACTTTTTTTCATGTTTTGAGCGTAGTACAATCAGAATCTGCAATAATCTCGAACACGATTTTTTTTGCCATCACCATACTTCCATTTCCTTAAGGAACATGGAAGTAATAATATCTTGGTTAGGTATTTACTTGTTGAGTTAGCTTACTTTTTCAGTCTTAAATGGTATTACAGGATATTTATAATATATACAGGTGCTTCTTGATTGATATGAAACTTAATTTTTCCTTGCCCAGGCAGCATTAATATTTTGAATACTTTTTTTGGATAGTCTGAAAAGCATTTGGCCCACCTAAACACTTAATTCAGGTACATCTATGCAGCAAATTATGTTTGTAACAGGGACTCAGCACTTATCCTCTCTCCCAACATTTCTGTGTTCTGGCCAAAAAAAAGTTTTTTGATGACCAGTGAGGATGCATAAAATTGATGTAAGCATCTTGGTTGTCATCATCTAGCTCCAAAATTAGTTCGATATAACATTTTCTTCATAGACACAGCCTACATAGGTATTTGGTTGGAGATTTGGAAGTTGCAGTTCTTGCGAAAAGATATATCTTAAGAAAAAATCTTTGTCACTGCTGATACGTTTTGCTGCTATTTCAGTTTTGGGTAGTAGTAGGAAATAATGGAAGGACCTTGTGCCAATAACAGTTTTATGATCACTAAAATGCAAATTTAATGAAGAAAGTTGTGTTAGTGGTTATAATCACAATCACAATTATTACTATTGCACACCACTATAGAAAAATTATTCCGATTAGCGCTTTCAAGCTTCACAGCTCATCGTCAGATCGGCATTAACAAGAGGAAGTAAAAACCAAACCCTTCACACCCCCTCCCCTCCCCGCTGGCCGCACACAACAAGCTATAATTCAATTGTCCCTTCCCTACCTCCGAGCCCTGTCACCCCGTCTGTACAGTCACATATTTTTCTAGCACATTCCTTGTGTTTATGTGTTGTGTGTGTGTGTGTGTGTGTGTGTACATTCTTTTTAAAACCTACAGCCTTTCTCACTTACACTTGTGGGTGCGGTCACTCACCCTTATTTTAAAACATCCAATAGTCCATTGCAATTTAATTCTTAATGTTATCTATCCATCCTCTTTAATTACTTTTATGTATCTCTTGTTATCTATCTTTTACATTTTAATTATATTATAAAATATTTCTTCATTATCAAATTTAGTTTTAATATTCATTAAACTGTCTAACCCTTTTTCTCTTTCCTTGAATATTTCTAACTCCTCCCTAAACTTCCTTTCAACTGTATTATTTACTATTTTTAAAATTTCATAATCTTCCAAAGGATTCACGAACTTATGGTTTTCTTCTATGAAATGTCTTGCATATAACAAATTCACTGTTCTATTACCTTCTCCACGTTTGTGGTCAGACAACCTGCATATGAATTTCCGTCCTGTCTCACCTAGGTACACTTTGTTGCAATCCTTACATTTTAATTTATAAATTCCGGAATAAAAATATAGAAAAAATTCCAGTCTTACAGAGAAGCGGAATTTATAAATTAAAATGTCAGGATTGCAACAAAGTGTACCTAGGTGATACAGGACGGAAATTTGTATGCAGGTTATCTGACCACAAACGTGGAGAAGGTAAAGAACAACGAATTCGTTATATGCAAGACATTTCATAGAAGAAAACCATAAGTTTGTGAATCCTTTGGAAGATTATGAAATTTTAAAAATAGTAAATAATACAGTTGAAAGGAAGCTTAGGGAGGAGTTAGAAATATTGAAAGAAAGAGAAAAAGGGTTAGACAATTTAATGAATATTAAAACTAAATTTGATAATGAAGAAATATTTTATAATATAATTAAAAAGTAAAAGATATATAACAAGAGATACATAAAAGTAATTAAAGAGGATGGATAGATAACATTAAGAATTAAATTGCATAGGACTATTGGATGTTTTAGAATAAGGGTGAGTGACTGTGCCCACAAGTGTAAATGAGGAAGGCGGTAGGTTTTAAAAAGAACGCGCGCGCGCGCGCGCACACACACACACACACACACACACATACGGAATGTGCTACAAAAATATGTAACTGTACAGACGGGGGTACTGTACAGTTAGGTAGGGAAGGGACAATTGAATTATAGCTTGTTGTGTGTGGCCAAAGGGGAGGGGTGGGGGTGTGAAGGGTTTGGTTTTTACTTCCTCTTGTTAATGCCGATCTGACGATGAGCTGTGAAGCTTGAAAGCGCTAATCGGAATAATTTTTCTATAGTGGTGTAAAACGCAAAGTTAACATAGGTTCTACATTTTTTACATTGTCTATATTGATGAATTGAAATGTTATTTTTGAAAAATGCTGGTCACAAATCTTGAACATTTCTTCTACAAATCTGATCTTTATACGGCAATTTTTACTTCCATATTCCTTAAGGAAATGGAAGTATGGTGATGGCAAAAAAAATCGTGTTCGAGATTATCGCAGATTCTGATTGTACTACACTCAAAACATGAAAATATCGGTATGGAGAACCATACATGACTTCCATATTCTAAGATTTATATTTAAAATCATTTTCAGCCAAACAACCAGGCTGTGTCTTACCTGCCTTTTTATTGCTGTATTAAATGAAAAATATTATATTACATTAAAATGAAAAAATTATAATTTTATTGCCTGGCAACAAAATTATTTTATTTTTAACAATTACCATTGTTTCAAAAAGTTTAAATAAATTTTCAAGTACTTTACTCTTGTTAAAACGTAAAAGGTTGCAGGTAAACTACCCCTTCCCCTTAACCGATCTTCACCAAAATCGAAAGTCATTGAGACCTCTACAATTCAGGGACGTATGCAAAAAATTATTTCATTCTGTTTGAATTTGCGGCTGTTATCGTTTGCCATAGAAAATACGCTTGATAAAAAAACGTTGCAGGTAAACTACCCCTTCCCCTTAACCGATATTCACCAAAAACAATAGGTCTTGAGTACTCTACAAATCAGGGCTGTATGCAAAACATTATTTGATTCTGTTTGAATTTGCGGCTGTTATCGTTTGCCATAGAAAATACCCTTGTCAAAAAAACGTTGCAGGTAAACTACCCCTTTCCCTCAACCGATCTTCACCAAAAACAATAGGTCTTGAGAAATCTACAATTCAGGGCTGTATGCGAAACATTATTTGATTCTGTTTCAATTTGCGGCTGTTATCGTTTGCCAAAAAAAAAAAATTTCCCTTGATAAAAAAAACCGTTGCAGGTAAACTACCCCTTCCCCTCAACCGATCTTCACCAAAAACAATAGGTCGCGAGTACTCTACAAATCAGGGCTGTATGCAAAAAATTATTTGATTCTGTTTGAATTTGCGGCAGTTGTCGTTTGCCATAGAAAATACGCATGATAAAAAACGTTGCTGGTAAACTACCCCTTCCCCTCAACCGATCTTCACCAAAAACAATAGGTCTTGAGTACTCTACAAATCAGGGCTGTATGCAGAAAATTATTTGATTCTGTTTGAATTTGCGGCTGTTATCGTTTGCCATAGAAAATACCCTTGTTAAAAAAACGTTGTAGGTAAACTACCCCTTTCCCTTAACCGATCTTCACCAAAAACAAAAGGTATTGAGAACTCTACAATTTAGGGCTGTATGCAAATAATCTTTTCATTCTGTTTGAATTTGCGGCTGTTATCGTGTGCCATAGGAAATACCCTTGTTAAAACATAAAACGTTACAGGTAAACTACCCCTTTCCCTTAACCGATCTTCACCAAAAACAATAGGTCTTGAGAACTCTACAATTCAGGGCTGTATGCGAAACATTATTTGATTCTGTTTGAATTTGCGGCTGTTATCGTTTGCCAAACAAACAAAATTTCCCTTGCTAAAAAAAAACCGTTGCAGGTAAACTACCCCTTTCCCTCAACCGATCTTCACCAAAAACAATAGGTCGCGAGAACTCTGGAAAACCGGGCTGTATGCAAAAAATTATTTGATTCTGTTTGAATTTGCGGCAGTTATCGTTTGCCATAGAAAAAAAATCTACAGACAGACAGACAGACAGACAGACACACAGACACTTTTCGGAAAACGACTTTTTTTCATGTTTTGAGTGTTGTAGAATCAGAATCTGCAATAATCTCGAACACGATTTTTTTTGCCATCACCATACTTCCATTCCTTAAGGAATATGGAAGTAAAAAGTCGTTTTTACTTCCATATTCCTTAAGGAATGGAAGTATGGTGATGGCAAAAAAAATCGTGTTCGAGATTATTGCAGATTCTTATTCTACTACACTCAAAACATGAAAAAAAGTCGTTTTCCGAAAAGTGTCTGTGTGTCTGTCTGTCTGTCTGTAGATTTTTTTTCTATGGCAAACGATAACTGCCGCAAATTCAAACAGAATCAAATAATTTTTTGCATACAGCCCGGTTTTGCAGAGTTCTCGCGACCTATTGTTTTTGGTGAAGATCGGTTGAGGGAAAGGGGTAGTTTACCTGCAACGGTTTTTTTTTAGCAAGGGTAATTTTGTTTGTTTGGCAAACGATAACAGCCGCAAATTCAAACAGAATCAAATAATGTTTCGCATACAGCCCTGAATTGTAGAGTTCTCAAGACCTATTGTTTTTGGTGAAGATCGGTTAAGGGAAAGGGGTAGTTTACCTGTAACGTTTTATGTTTTAACAAGAGTATTTCCTATGGCAAACGATAACAGCCGCAAATTCAAACAGAATGAAAAGATTATTTGCATACAGCCCTAAATTGTAGAGTTCTCAATACCTTTTGTTTTTGGTGAAGATCGGTTAAGGGAAAGGGGTAGTTTACCTACAACGTTTTTTTAACAAGGGTATTTTCTATGGCAAACGATAACAGCCGCAAATTCAAACAGAATCAAATAATTTTCTGCATACAGCCCTGATTTGTAGAGTACTCAAGACCTATTGTTTTTGGTGAAGATCGGTTGAGGGGAAGGGGTAGTTTACCAGCAACGTTTTTTATCATGCGTATTTTCTATGGCAAACGACAACTGCCGCAAATTCAAACAGAATCAAATAATTTTTTGCATACAGCCCTGGTTTGTAGAGTACTCGCGACCTATTGTTTTTGGTGAAGATCGGTTAAGGGGAAGGGGTAGTTTACCTGCTACGGTTTTTTTTATCAAGGGAAATTTTTTTTTTTTGGCAAACGATAGCCGCAAATTCAAACAGAATCAAATAATGTTTCGCATACAGCCCTGAATTGTAGATTTCTCAAGACCTATTGTTTTTGGTGAAGATCGGTTGAGGGAAAGGGGTAGTTTACCTGCAACGTTTTTTTAACAAGGGTATTTTCTATGGCAAACGATAACAGCCGCAAATTCAAACAGAATCAAATAATGTTTTGCATACAGTCCTGATTTGTAGAGTACTCAAGACCTATTGTTTTTGGTGAAGATCGGTTAAGGGGAAGGGGTAGTTTACCTGCAACGTTTTTTTATCAAGCGTATTTTCTATGGCAAACGATAACAGCCGCAAATTCAAACAGAATCAAATAATTTTTTGCATACGTCCCTGAATTGTAGAGGTCTCAAAGACTTTCGATTTTGGTGAAGATCGGTTAAGGGGAAGGGGTAGTTTACCTGCAACCTTATACGTTTTAACAAGAGTAAAGTACTTGAAAATTTATTTAAACTTGTTGAAACAATGGTAATTGTTAAAAATAAAATAATTTTGTTGCCAGGCAATAAAATTATAATTTTTTCATTTTAATGTAATATAATATTTTTCATTTAATACAGCAATAAAAAGGCAGGTAAGACACAGCCTGGCTGTTTGGCTGAAAATGATTTTAAATATAAATCTTAGAATATGGAAGTCATGTATGGTTCTCCATACCGATATTTTGAAAAGTGTGTGTGTGTGTCTGTAGATTTTTTTTCTATGGCAAACGATAACAGCCGCAAATTCAAACAGAATCAAATAATTTTTTGCATACAGCCCTGATTTGTAGAGTACTCACGACCTATTGCTTTTGGTGAAGATCGGTTGAGGGAAAGGGGTAGTTTACCTGCAACGGTTTTTTTATCAAGGGTAATTTTTTTTTTGGCAAACGATAACAGCCGCAAATTCAAACAGAATCAAATAATGTTTCGCATACAGCCCTGAATTATGGAGTTCTCAAGACCTATTGATTTTGGTGAAGATCGGTTAAGGGAAAGGGGTAGTTTACCTGCAACGTTTTATGTTTTAACAAGGGTATTTTCTATGGCAAATGGTAACAGCCGCAAATTCAAACACAATCAAATAATTTTTTGCATACACCCCTAAATTGTAGAATTCTCACGACCTATTGTTTTTGGTGAAGATCGGTTAAGGGAAAGGGGTAGTTTACCTGCAACGTTTTATGTTTTAACAAGGGTATTTTCTATGGCTAACGATAACAGCCGCAAATTCAAACAGAATCAAATAATTTTTTGCATGCAACTCTGAATTGTAGAGAACTCAAGGCCTTTTGATTTTGGTGAAGATCGGTTAAGGGGAAGGGGTAGTTTACCTGCAACCTTTTACGTTTTAACAACAGTAAAGTACTTGAAAATTCATTTAAACTTTTTCAAACAATGGTAATTGTTAAAAATAAAATAATTTTGTTGCAATAAAATTATAATTTTTTCATTTTAATGTAAATCATGTATGAGAGAAAATATATCGTTCGTGGCAGGCAAGCATATCTCAGTTATGTAATGTTTACGTTTCCATTTCATTATTATGACTACCGCAATAAAAAGGCAGGACACACACACACACACGCACACACACACGCACACACACACACACACACACACACACACAAAATTCTCGTTATTTCTGGCCTCATTCATTTTTATTTTCTTACATTTGCACGCTTTTTAAATGGAAAGTGCCGAAACCCATACCAACATAACGCGTGCAAGCCTAAAGTGTCCAGCGTGGATAGCGATTTGCTTCCTGTGGATCGCTGGGCAGTGTAACTGCACGTGTTTACAGAGGAACGATTCATAGACAGACTTTTCGTCTTTAGGGAATGAACCCTCTGCAAGATGCTGAGGGTCCATGAGTGACTTCGGAGCGCTCCTTCTTTTCCGCGTGTTTGTTCTGTGAAACGTACACTGTAGATTCGCAGCTTTACTCTAAGCAACGCTCAATAGGAAATGTTGAAAATTTTTGTCCACGGTGTACCCACATACACACTAAACCTGCTCTGATGTTTTAATTACGGACATCATAATATTAAAACTTTGGAAACTTGAGCACTACTTAATGGAGATCAATCATTAACTTATACAAGACATTAATTTGATGCATATTTTATATATATATATATATATATATATATGTGTACAACGTTATCGGCAACAAAGAAGTAGTTTTTGTTAAAATTCCTTCCCGGGATATTTGGCCGTAGTTTAATGTTTTCTACAAAACCAGACGTTTCGGCAATGCCATCGACTTCCATCATCAGTGAAAATCGAGTGCGATAACGTGAGGTGGTATACGTTAGTGACCACAGTACTGTGGTTAAGGCTGAAGCAGTAAGTAGAAAGAAGTAGTTTCTATGGTAATATTTCATTTCGAAAATGATTTTAAATATAAATCTTAGAATATGGAAGTCATGTATGGTTCTCCATACCGATATTTCTACAGTTGTCACAAATCTTTTTTTCAGGAATTAATATTATTCCTTTTTGTCTTTTTACTTCTTTAGCATATTTAAGAGATATTGGTCTTAAACCTGCTTTGACGACCATTTTGTGGACATTCTTGGGTCGCAAACACTTTTTTGGTTATTTTCATAATATTCAGTATAGTAGAGATAATGATGTAAACATAAATTGTAACCAGGTGTTAATGTTTTTCCTAACCTCCACAAGAATTGCTTTAACTTCATCGGGTAAATTTGAAAACAACAGCATTTTTTTCTCCTCTGTAAAATTTGTGTTGTGACAAACAGAATGAGTGATCAGCACCACATTACACTGTTCTTTAGGTACTAACAACTCTTCATCTGAACTCATAGATAGTACATACATACATAGATAGTACAGTAATAAAGAAATAAATCTTTGTTTTAAACTGCACATTAATGGTTATCAATGAAACTTAATAGTACTAAATCATACAAAATGACTGTTGAACCAGAATCACACAAACCCTACTGTGTCCCCTATTACACTGTATAAATTTATAGATTATAAAAAAACTAGTTTACACAAAACCACTTCAAACCATGTACACTTTTTTACAATGAACTAATTATGCACTGTTTGTATGCTACCGCAACTGTTACAACCAGTGTCACAGAGGAAACTGAGGCTTAATGTACCTCTTGTAACGGGACAAAAGGGAAGGGTTTTCATTTTATTAAAAAATTATAATATTATATTTTCCCTCTGCACGGTCAGTCCCTGTGTGAAGTAAATTTGTCGTCCAAGGAATAATGAAGTGAGATTGTGAACGGTGAGTTGGCAATGGAATGCGATGCCTAGTCTAAACACCCGGCGGTAATTAAGCATTGAGGCACGTACAAAGACGCGCAACATGACCATGCGCGCGTAAAGACGCACATCAGACTCCAAAGGGATGCCACGAAAAATGGCGAGAGACGAAAACTTTGTTCCATGCGGTTCGTTGCTGACGGATACTCTCAGAGGCCACGCCTTCCACAGCCTCAATATTTTCGCCAGTCAGCATCGTCGACGCCAGTGCCCAATGCAAAACCATGCTACCTAAACGGTAACGAGAAGCTGTGTAATCGCAGTGGCAGTGTATGTGCCCGGAAACAGTCAACCAGAGGTGGGGATCTAGTTACCCGCCGTTTCGTCAGTCGGCGAACAAGAACGAAGTTTAACGGACGCGAGTATTGGCGCGTGTTCCCGGTCGGGTAAAACTTTATAAAAAAATGTGAAAATTATAATCAGTCAATGAAAGAACTTCTCCCGGCCGGGACCTCCTACGAAGTTCGCGAACCATAGAAAGTTGACAAACTGTATAAAAACGTAAATTAGAGCAGTCCATCAGCTCGAAGTGTATACCGTGGAGACCGGAAAGTGAAAAATGTGAAAAAAAACTTTCGAGCAAATCTGTAGTGCGGCGCGTGGTTATCAGAGGCGCCAAGAGTTAGGCAATCAACGAGCTATTTCCCTATTTAATTAATTTTACTAATTCAACGAGCGCTCTAAAATTAGGGGTATGTAAAATTTTGTGTGAATGGAATGAATGGGCAAACTGTAAGTAAATTTTGTTCTTACGTAAGATGTCTATCATGTTAAAAATTTATAACAATGTATTTCAAAAGTTAAAAATCATGTGGAGAGATTAATATTTTTTATATTTTATACATGGAAGGTAGTGGGACGAAGAGATGTTTAGTAATTGCAAAATAAAATATTATCTGCTAAATGATATACTTTGTTAAATAAAATCATTTCAAACACCTTATTTCATTTGCTGTACTGTTAAGTTCGCCGTACGAACGGGGTTCGTCCACACTTAAAGAGATCAGGCCAGATCAAGAATCAAAAGGTAAGTGGAAGTTGCAATTTAAATCATTAATAAAAATAAATAAAGTTACACTCTGACTGACTGCCTGTACAGTCATGTGGTATTCTTGTTTAACTTGTAGTCCTGCCCTGTTGTAAGTCAGTCATGAAAAATATTTCAATGAAATATCAAATGTAAACTGTACTTAAATTTAAATGACATTAAATACCCATGACTTTTATTAGTACATTTCATGCTATGCCTATAAAGAAAAGTGTTATATTGAACTAATTTTGGAGCTAGATGATGACAACCAAGACGCTTACATCAATTTTATGCATCCTCACTGGTCATCAAAAACATTTTTTTGGCCAGAACACAGAAATGTTGGAAGAGAGGATAAGTGTTGGGTCCCTTTTACAAACATAATTTGCTGCATAGATGTACCTGAATTAAGTGCTTAGGTGGGCCGAATGCTTTTCAGACTATCCAAAAAAAGTATTCAAAATATTAATGCTGCCTGGGCAAGGAAAAATTAAGTTTCATATCAATCAAGAAGCACCTGTAATATTATTATATCAATCATGTATATATTATAAATATCCTGTAATACCATTTAAGACTGAAAAGGTAAGCTAACTTAACAAGTAAATACCTAAGCAAGTTATTATTTTTAAAATACGAACAAATCTTCTTTAAAATCTGTATTTTTTTAGTTTTGACAGGTAGTTAGGCCTTGTTACACTGATAAGCCTAATTTTAACTGAAGGTTTTAGTATAGAAAAATATAAGCATACAAGATGCTTATTATTGCTTATCTTTTTTAATGAGGAGTAAAAAATCCTCATTGGCCATACAAGATAGGGTACTATGCAAAATATTTCAATTAAATATCAAATATAAACTTTGTACTTAAATTATAAAATGACGTCATTAAATACCCATGACTTTTATTTTATGCTATTATATTACATTTCATCCTCTTTCAAATGAGACCTTTTTCACAAATGAGAATCCTTGTGAAATTTCAAGTAAGTATTGTGAGTTTCATAACTTAATATTAAATAATAACCATACAAGTAGAGTTTTACTGAAAAGAGCTCTTTAGATTTTGTGCCGCGACTAACAAATCGGCTAAGAATGGACTCTTTTTCAAAAAATCATTAAAAAAAACTAAAGCGAATTTGGCAAAAATGAAAAATACGGGTTGTTATATTTGTCCATAGATGTTGTAAAAAAATTTCATGAAAATCTGAGAGGGTGGGGTGAAAAATTTTTGTTCTGGCTGGATGATTTGATTTGGAATGACCCGGAGTGAAGCGGAGCGGAGTGTAGTTGAGCTGTCACTTAGGGGGCGGCAATAGAAAGCTGAGTGTAGTTGAGTTGCGTTTATAACCTCGGCGATGTCAGACGTGCTAAATTTCAAACTGTGGTGAATTTCACACTCTTTTTTCATGATTTGACCGCTGATCAATTTAAAAATTATTTCAGATTGTCACGCGACCAGTTTAATGAACTTCTCGAAATTATTCATAATGATATAACAGCATGTGACACTAATTATCGGAAGGCGATAGGACCAAAAGAGAAGTTAGCAATTTGTTTAAGGTAATTTTTATTTATATATTAATTACAACAATTGAAATTTACAGAAATCAATTACTAAGTTACAAAAATTGCTGAACAAGAATCACTGTCCTATGGTTGTCAGTGGGAAGGTGGTGTGGTGGGGGAAGCAGAGTCAGCTTCTAAATGGACCTTGGCCGAGGCAAAACTGAGCGGAGTTGACCCGAGCGACGTCGCTTCACTCCACTCCACTCCACTCCACTCCACTCAGCTCCGCTTTCGGTGGCCGCCCTTTCATTGAACAACATTGTTTCGATTTTACAAGCTCAGTCCACTCCGTTCTGCTCTGCTTCTGGTGGCCGCCCGGCCTAACAAAATGACATTTAATGTACAACCATATTCACTTTACTAACGTGCCCCAAGTACAGTTTGTAAGAACTCGAATCTTACATGAACTATATATCTCACACGAAGATGTCTTTTAACACTTTCAACCTGATGCCAGAAAAATTACGGACATGGTAATTTGATTAAAACTCAACACCTGTTGATTCTACACTCATCATTTGTAACTATGTTGTGAAACAGCTTTTGAATGAAGAATTCACAGGCTGCTATTGCTTGCGTGAGTAGACGGGAGTTTGTAGTTTCCCAATGAACCACAATAGCAGCACGTATTAGATTAATATTTTTTTTCTGTGACTTTTTTTTTCATATGAGCCACTGTGGACTATTTTTGGTTCAACTGGTTCCTCCCTTCTTCTCTATCTTCCTCTTCTCCCATATATCCTTCATTATTGATTGATATCTCTCCCTCCTTTCGTCAGTGCAGATGGTACCTGTCCTCTTTTTTCTGTGATTGTTATTATTATTTGTTTGTCTGCTGCATTACTAATTCCCACTGTTTATCACGCCACACCGATACCAGGTGGTGTCGGTTTGTACTACACTCTTGTGGTTGTATTATGTATCCAAAAGGTTCATTTTTGTACTGTATATTATTATGAAATTGCGTTTATTATATGGAAAATCCTGTTTAACATTTTTTTTTAATTTTTTAAAAATATGCTCCTTTTCCAGTTATTTAATTTTTTTCAATTTCAAAAACAAAAATCTATTCATTACTTTTATGTTTTATGAGAGTATAAAGGGCAATCATTAATTTCATACATACTTTATGTTGTTTCAGATGCAAATAAAACAAAAAATAATTTAGAGAAAATTGCCAGGGTCCCAGGTGCTTTATAAGCCAAAAGTGTTAAAAATGATCAGGAAGAACTAAGAATGATTCTTATTATTGTTTAAAAAATGCTACTTAGGATGTGTACCTCCCGAGGCAATACAAATTGCAAATTTAAATACTTATTGTAAATAAAATATATAATAAATAAACATTTTTATTATAATACAAGATTTTATTGTATAATTAAAAATTTGTATTATTTGTATATTATTATGCTAACATGTGTCACTAACCTTTTCATGCCTGTTCTTGAGAATCGGTGTAAGCCTTGGCAATAAGTCTTTGATAGGTGGAGTCATTTTGGTCATTCCAATAACATTAACAATGGCTTTTAAAGCTCCTAGAATACTGCCTAACACTTCAGGGTATTCCTCTCCTAAGTATTCATATAATACAACACCCAAATGTCCCATAAGTTTTTCCTGGAATCATCAAATATAAGGATTACACTTAAAGAACAGGAAAAAACAACAAAATATACTAAAGCCAATACTTTCTCTGCAAATGTCACTGAAGACTGAACTCTATAATTTTTTAACTAGCATTGTGTGCATTAAAACTATTTCTATATAAGGTTTAATAAAAAAATAGTTTTTTTTTCATGTTTGACACGCTTTAACGACTGTGTACATTTTTAGGCATACAGGATTTATAGTTCAGATTTCACAGCAAATTGTCAGTTCTGGCATATTAGGAGATTTTTTAAAAATTCTACAAGAGTGAAGGAAGGACTTATACATTCAATTTTGTATAAATAACTCATTCTTTAGAATATACTCATATTCTACAATTCTTAACGCTTTAATCAAGACTAGTTAACATTTATTGAAACTTTCACACACACACACACACACACACACACACACACACACACACACACACACAGAGTAAAAGTTCAATTCTTTCTTTTTAAGCAGCCATAAAATACGGCTACAATCCAATAATATAAAAAAAAAGGTTTACAAAACTATTGCACTTATAAATGTGATATAAAATCTAATTTAAATTAATTATATATCTAAACTAGTCACCAGATAAATATATACATATGATATTTGTAAATAATAACTTCACAATGTTACGCAGAAAAATTTAACAATAATTTGCCATGGAAAGGCTGTGAAGACATATAATATCTATTTGCAAAAAAAGGAATGTAATAAACGCAAAAGTGCTATGATCTGCCTTTTTTTTTTGTGAACTAAATATGTGAGAGATTATGTTCCCGGTCATGCAGCTCACAGGTTTTACACAATTAAATTTCTACAGACACAAATAGAGATGCTCACAGAAAGTGTAGGCAATGTATTTAAAGTGTTAAACTGGCAATTTCCAATGCCTCAATAAACATAGGAACCTACTGGCAGGTCTCATCATGAGCAATCAATTTTTGACAAGTAACATACCAATAAAAAAGCAGTGTTTAGTTGTAAGTACGTAAAAAGAGCTAATTTACACATTCAATAAACTTTGCTATACTCCTTCCGTTCTTAGTTCAATCCTGATGTAAACAAACCCACGTGGCAAATCTGAAACGCTATTGGTCAGGGGCGTTGACACTGTTCACATAGTAATGTATTACGCGTATGTACAGAATGTCTGTATAGTCGTGTGAAAGTTATCTTGGCATTTAAATAGGGCATGTCGATTTAAGACTTCCTCATTATCACTGTATTCTGAATTGTATTGAATTAATACGGAGCCAATTGAAAGGATATGTTGCTCATCACAACACAACATTAGCTGCTTGATAAAAAACAATTTATTGACAAGGCGGTAAATCAAACAACAGCGTACAAGTGGAGTCATTGTAAGCAGCATATAATCAAGGCCAATGATAAGCTATGGCAACTGGCCCACCTTACCGAGTTGTTGTGGATAATGCACCATCTTATCAATAATAACGGCTGACTCAAGTGATGATACAAGTTCAGACACAGATATAGAAGGCATTGAATTACTCTCTGATAGCAACTGATAGTATTCAGTACACTGGTAATTATCACAGCTTCTATTTTCGTGTTAAATAAACTTTGATTTTTTATTTGTTGTGATATTTAAATGGTTAATAAAAAAAAGTCATTAACTGGTATTATAAACTACTTCAATGTTGGTATGACACATTCACACAAATTTTACTTTGGTCAGGACAAATTATTACAATTTACATGTGTTTATACAGTATCAATATTATATGTACCCTGTCTGTACTCCATCTGTCAGAGTGACATGCCTCTAATTCAAGTAGCAAATAGCGTTTCAGATGTGCCACGCCTGTTTGTTTACATCAGGATTTAAGCTAAGAACAGAAACGGTATACATAAACATATCTTTAACAGTACAATTTTTATGCGATTATTACGAATCAAGGATGAAATATAGGACAAGACCATTTCGTCTAGCTAAGGGATGGAAGGAAACAGACTGGGCCCTATACGATGAAAATAATATGAGGACCACAGGACATACAGATTCTGTTTAACAAATAAAGTGAAATATACCGTACATTTATTAGCGAACAAGTGAACATTTTTTTTCAAATTTTCTCCAGCAAAGAGATAATTAACACAGACAACATATAACGAAGCATTTTACCAGGGTAAGTCAGACCACTCAA
Organism: Magicicada septendecula; assembly: GCA_034769895.1. Taxonomy (NCBI): domain Eukaryota; kingdom Metazoa; phylum Arthropoda; class Insecta; order Hemiptera; family Cicadidae; genus Magicicada; species Magicicada septendecula. The sequence continues at coordinate 408,362,606 of CM068374.1, read as the reverse complement.
CACTAATTATACAAATACAGATGTTAAACGTAGTCAGTACACTAACCACTCATCAACAGTCTCTGTATGCAGACAGTTACAGAAGAAATCAAAATAATCTTATGAAAACGATATACATTGTAATAATCATACCTGATGTAATTACAATTTTAATTATTATCTTACAACACTGACTGCAAGAACAAAAATGCTTCAAATTGTTTCTAAACTTGACAGTTTGCCACCAATGATTTAACTTTTTAAGAACCAACATTCTGACTACATTAGAAACTGACAGCTCTTTTCAATCGAATAATTATTTCTGAAAAAATTCAGTCCAAGACAGCCAAAATTTGCTCCTCAAGTTTAAAAACAAATATTCCATTACTGTCAAGTTTAAAACATAAAGATCAGTAATTGTTCTCTGGGCAGTGTACATACAAAATGGTTAACTGAAACAGAATATAACATCCTTGACCTTGTATTTACAAAACAATTTTTGTACAATGTACAAAACTCAAATCCAAATTGTTACATTTTAGAAATCCTTCACGTAGGTAAAGCTATGGGCATCTCATTTGCTGAGAAAGTGGTGGGAAAAGCTTGTTAACAAGCAATACACAATACACAGAAGACTGACTTCTGGTGTGCAATACACACCAGACAAAATGCCTCATTTATTCACCGTCTGTTCATTACAACTAAGAAAACATATTTAACTGCTACAAAATTAAATATAATAAAATTATATGTTATTAGGACTACAACACATTTCTGGACTATGATATTACTTATTAGCTATAAAGGATGACCAAAAGAGATTATTGTTCACAAGTTGTAATGCAACCACAAGCTGTACCCATCAGAACTGTTCCACATTATTACTACATATTTAATGCTGTTAATTTTTCTGCAATTACAGGCAGAAATGAGCAAAATGTGTTACAAGTTTTGCCTCATGCCTAGTATATTCCCAAACAAGACACGTAAAAAACTTTAACAAGACCAACATTTAGCCGAAAATGAACATGCACCAGTACAGGCCTCCATCTTTTTTATCTTGCACTTCACTCATTTCTCCTTGATAGATGGAATGTATATGTGAAAGTGAAATTTTTTATGCTAGTAATGTTTTTCTTGAACATGTATTTTTAAATCAGTGCAGTTCTATAAAAGATTTCTGGTTTTGCCTATAGCAGTTTTATGTATAGTAATACCGCAAGTATTGTATCTACTAACATATCAATGTCACCTTGAGGTAAACTGGAGCACATATTTATTATATACAGTACAACCTGTCATATCCGGACTAATATGGCGACCGGCCGATCCGGGTATGAAAAAATCCGGATATCACAAGGTCATTTATAAATAGCTAGAGGGCCAGAAATAATGAACGCATTTGTTGTTGAATGTTTTTTTTAGACGTTTCTATTGGTTTAGCATTTGTATTTGTACACTGTACTCTTAAAAATACAAAAAGTAAAACTGGTTAAAAAGTTTTACTTACAGTACGCCTACATCAGTTTTTGAAAAAGTTTGTGATTTTCGGCTGCTTCACACACTGCACACGTTTTTTGGAAGCCATGTCTCTCAACCTTCTTAAAAGCATCACTTCAGTTTCACTTGTTTCATCTTGATGTTGAACATAACTGATCAGAGATTCGATGGTCTTGAATGCCTCAGAGTGACTCATTATAGGCTTGTTGTCATCCTCTTCGGGTTCAGAGATTTTCTCATCGCTATTGCACACCATTTCTACAATGTCACTGTCTGTAATTTCGTTGACTTCATCTTCACAACCACTTCTTGACTTCATCGTCATTGATTTCTTCACATCCAGGCAGGTTTTTGACAAGCTCTGCAATCTGACTCTCTTCTTCATTGCAAACAGTTTCATTGATTTCTTCTGGTTTCTCTCCAGTCCATTTTTCAGTTGCTTCGTGATCTAACAGCTTCCTCCATGACCTAACCAGTGTAAACGGTTTTATTTCATCCCATGCTTGGGATACCCACATCACCACATCTAACATGTCCACCTTTTTTAAGGATTCCGTAACACTTTCACCCTCGTCCATTCCAGCAATCAACACAGTCAGTAACTTACAGCGATAGGTACGTTTCAGTGATTCAAGTACACCTTGGTCCATAGGTTGACAAAGGGATGTCACATTTGGGGGTAAAAACACACATTTTATGTCACCATTTTTCAGTTCATCTTCACTTGGGTGTGAGGGTGCATTGTCTAGTAGGAGCACTGCTTTTCTTGGCAAATTATTTTTCGCTAAATGTTTTTCAACTTGTGGCACAAACTGCTTGTGAAACCAATCACAATTCACAATATTTCACAGTTCATCCATGCGCTGCGTTGGTTTCTGTAGCAAACTGGCAGGGAAGACAAATCTTTAAAGTTCTTGAAAGCCCTCGGCTTTTTGGATTTTCCAATAAATCCCAGTGGAAGTTTGTGAACTCCTGTAGCATTGCTACAAGCTAAAATGGTCACTCTCTCCTTTTTCTTTTCATACCCTGGTGCACTATCTTATTGTTTTGAAGCCAAAGTGTAGGTCGGCAGCATTTTATAGTTGAGCCCAGTCTCGTCACAATTGTAGAGCTGTTCTGAAATCCCATGTTCATCTACAAAGCTGTGTAAAAACGTTTTGAAGTTGTCAACATCATCTTGGTTAGCAGAAAGTTTTTCACCACTGATCTGCAGTTTCCGCACACCATAACGATTTTTCCAGCTTTCTAACCATCCCTCACTTGCTTTAAACTGTCCATCGGCTCCGATTTCTTTATTGAAGTGCAAAGCTTTTTCTTTTAGCAAAGGACCTGAGATGGGCAATCCTTGCTCTCTTCTTTGGGTAAACCAAAGATATACAGCTTCATTAACTTGGTTGTTAGTGGCTTTCTTCATCATTTTCAGTTTTTTTACCCCACTTGTTGAAGCTTGCGATGAGCACCACTTCTCAATCTCACTCCTCGTTTTTTTCCAGTCACTCACAGTGCTTGTTCCTACTCCCATGTCAGCAGCAATCTTCTTAGCTGTTTCACCAGCATCCAACCTCTTCAGAGCACAAAACTTTTCATCCATTGTCACAACATTTTTCTTCCTTTTCTCCGCCATTTTAGCAAAAAACAATGATAAAGAATAACAACAATAAAAAATAACAACGATAAAATACAGTAACAACGGTTAACAATAACGATAACAACGGCAATCACTTCTGACATACAGTTTAGAAACTCACTTGAAAAACAAACTGTCACTTTAAAATGCAAACACAGACTGCGGGTAGCAAGTGGCAGGCAGACGGCAGCCGAGGTTGAGAATAAAGGAATGGGTTTCCGGGAAAGAGCCATTGACCGAGTCAAGGCCACAGCCCCGCTCGGAATAGACTAGGCGCGCAAACAACATTCCAGCTGCAACTTTCACTTTTCCATCCCTAACCATTTCGCTAACCAAAATTGAAAAATTAGATTGGAGATACGTCCGGATATGGGAGGATCCGGATGTGACAGGTTGTACTGTATTTAAAACACAAATATACCGTATTGTTCCGAATACAAGCCGCACCCCAAAAATTACCATAGGTTAAAGGTTAAAAATTTCCGAAAAGTGTAAAGTCACAGTCTGAATAAAAATTATCAAATTTTATTAAGATGAAGAAAGAAATAGCACGTAAAAGTACATTATTGTTACATAATTATTATTATTTACTAACCGTTTATGAAAATTATACTTTTTTATTGTTAAGTTATTTTATATTAGTGTACAGTAGTTTATATTTTGTGCACTTTAAAATATTCCCATACTTAATCACTGGCACTGTCACTTGTCCCTGAGACGGTCGCTTCGTCCTCTTCATAAATGATATCGTCTTCCATTCCATCCATGCAGTTCGATATGCAGCATTTTTTGAAACCACGAATTATGAATTCTGGTGGGATGCTTTCCTACGCACTCTTGATCCAGTTGCCAAGTTCTGTAAGGATGATTTCTTGCCACCAACCAATTATTATATAAACGCCGCCGGTTATCTTTACTACTACTACTCTCCAGCACTACAGCCCATGGTGAGCCTTGGCCTCTGCTATGACCCGTCTCCACTCATCTCTGTCCACTGCCTTCAGTCTCCAGTTCCTAATGCCCATCTTTCTTAGATCTTCTTCCACATCCTGCTGCCATCTTCTTCGAGGCCTTCCTCTTCTTCTTTTGCCCAGTATCGTTCCACTTAATATAGTTTTGGGCATCCTCGTAACATTCATACGGAATACGTGTCCCAGCCATCTAATTCTAGCTGATTTTATGTGTCTCACCAGGTCTTGTCCACCAATCAACTCATTTATTTCACCGTTATTTCGGATCCTATACATATTCCCTTCCTTCACCGGTCCAAATATCTGTCTCAAAATTCTTCTTTCAAAAATTCTTAGTGCACTTATATCCTTATTTACGAGAGTCCATGTCTCGGATGCATAAGTAACAACAGGTATGATCAGTATATAACATCAATTTGGTTCTTGGAGTTAGAAGCTTTGATTTCAGTAATGATTGGTTTGCATAGTAGGCTCTATTGCCGGTTATGATTCTATTTACTATTTCGCCGCTCACTCGGTTTTCATTATTCAGAATAACACCTAGGTACTTAAATTCTGTAACTCCTTGGAAACAGTAATGGCCTGTGTGAAGGTCTAGCAGTTCTCTATTTTCCTTCGCAGACACTTCCATGTATTTTGTTTTAGCCTCATTGACTTCCAAACCAATCCTGCTCACTTCCCTCTCTATTTCAATAAAGGTGTCTTTTAATACATTTTTGTTCCTGGCTACCAGCACAATATCATCCGCATATGCTCCTAGTTGCCTCGTCCTTTTGAAGATGTGTCCTCTGAAGTCTATCTTGTTTATAGCATAATGTAGTGCCAAGTTAAAGAGGGTCACAGATAATGCATCACCCTGCTTCACTCCAGTACCAACCGTAAAATCTCGGCTTTTGTTTCTTCCCAGAACTACTTTTCCCCTGAAATCGAACCCCGGTTATCTTTAAAAGGTTTATTTACTACAACAACATCCATCACCTGCAACTGACTTGTCATTTCTCCAGGAATAACGGTGATATCAGTGTTCATTTCTTCGTAAAGCTTTTTTATTTCATCCGTAGTATGACCACGAAATGAATCTAGCACTAACAAACCTTGTCGTTTTAATAATACTCCTGGCCGTTTATTCCATATACATTTTAACCAACCTACCATAAGATCATTTATCATCCAACCTTTTTCGTGTCAGCGAAAAATTACACCCGATGGGAACTTCTATTTTGGCATGGGTTTCCGTTTTAATATTACGTAAGGTGGATCTCTTTTGGCATGGTTTTCCATTTTAATATTACGTAAGGTGGAAGTTTTCGTCCATCGGCTAATGCAGCAAGCATTACAGTGACACGTAATTTTTAATTTCCCGTAGTCTTTACTGTTACAGATTTGGTTCCCTTTTGGTCCACCGTAAAGTTAAAGGTCATCAAAAAAATACGGGCGTTTCATCAGCATTTCCCATGTGTTCAAGTGAATAATTATGCTTCTTGCGTAAATTAATGACAAACCGCTGATAATGAAGGAGTTTTTCTTCGTAGTCACTTGGTAGTTTTTGCACGAGTAATGTACATCATCTAAGCGCAAATCCATTTCGCTGCATCATTCGTCTTATCCACCCAAAGCTAGCTTTGAAACCGGAGACTTTTAATTCTTCTGCAATTTCTAAAACTTTTAAATTTAAAACATGTCTAGTGACAGGGAGTCCTTGATTTCTTAAAAGCCGTATGTATTCACAGATGCTGGAATCTACTGCCACAAAATGCACAACTTGAGGTCTTGTGAATGCTCGTCGCGCAGTATTTGCATTTAAAAGCCATTCCTTCTGTTTTCTCCATCATCGAATACCTGTTTTCTCCATCGTCGAATACAGGATTCATCAATACAGAATTTTCTGGTGGCTTCCGATTGTGTTTTTTTCTGTTAAATATGACTGAAATTTAACAGTTATATCACAATTAATTTATAATTTGTACCTATTGTTTACTTTTTGGAATTTGATTTGACTACGTGCCTTAAGTCTCCACAATATCACTCATACCGCAAACGCACTACAAAAACGCCGAATGAAAACAAAGTACAGATAAGCGATGTTGCCACTGTTACAACAGAAAAACACACTGGCAGTTTACTCAGTATTTAGAAACATGTTACTCACACCACCTCTACTCATCCTTTGTCTTGCCGCCTACAGAAGGGTGTGAGCACGCTCGCGTGCACACGGACGTACACTTTTTTTCCTATTCTTTGTTCAGTTTGCTGTTAAAACGTACGGTTGCAGTCATAAATCATAATGCCAGAGTTAACAACAGCCAGGCAAACTGCTGCTGCTTAGGCACTAGACAACTCGTTTATAACAATAGCGTAGGTCCCGCCTGAGGTCTGGTATTACTTCGAATTTTGTTAGCGCACGAATGCAGGCCGCAGGCCAAATTAGTGACCACGTTTTTAGGAGAAAAAGTGCGGCTTGTATTCGGAACAATACAGTATTATCAAATTATAATTACTCGATAATTAATTTGCAACAAGAAGATGATCTTATATTTTATCATTTTAATATAAAAAATTAATAGGTCAATTAAATGATAAAAAGTATGATCAACTGCTTGCAGAAGTAATTACAATTTGATACTACTGTATATAATATTATACAATAATACTGCAAGAAACTCATCGAATTACTTATAAAGAAATGATCCATCATAAAGAAAGAAATGTTGGGATTTTCATTTCACATGTAATATGTGTATTATGAAAGAAAGTGAAATCAGAAGCAAGTATGGAGTCATGAAGAAATAGCTTTATTTGTATTCCTATATATAAAGCCGTAAGTTATGGATAAGAATCACTGTTTCTAATGAAGCAAGTTGAGGGCAGCAGAAATTAAGTAACTGGAAAGAGTGGTAGGAATCATAAAGGATGGTGGAGATATCTATATACAATGAACAGAGCATAAAAAGACAACTTTGGAAAGAAAGTCAAGGAAAACAGAAGAGAGGAAGACCAAAAGACATACGAACACTGAATGCACTGAACAAAATTTTAAGGAAAAACGGTACAATAAGATCAGAACCAACCAAACTTGTAGAAAATCGAACTGAAACCAGTATGTTAAGAGTTAGAGACATCACTTTAAACGAACCCTTACACATTAAGGACAGAAGAGGGAACTGGTTGCATATAAAAAGGGAAACACAACAGAAATTTTAATTTTATTTTAGTGTATCAATATAGTTATAAAATCAACAGATCTTACCTCCTGGCAAGTTTTCATGACAACAGCAATCCTAGATATTAAATCAGCAGCCTGTTGTCGCACTTTAGCAGATTTGTTGTTGAGTCGCCACAATATTGTACCGCAAATCTGAGGTAGATATGGTTTCACTCTCTTGCCTAACTGATTCACTATAGTACCAAACCCATTCAGCATAACCACATCCTGTAAATACAAACAATTTAGAATGTGTATACATTAAGGTTATTGTATACAAATTGTAATTAAATTAAAATTTGATGTACAAATAAATTTCCTATACAAGTCTTTCAGATATAGTATGTACTGTTCTTGACATATTTTATGAATGCATCCATAAAAAACAAATAATAAACTACAACGTATTCATACTGACATAATATCACATCTTATTACCTAAAAGACATTTAAATGGTACTATACGCACCCCTAAAACAATTTGAAGAACACAATATTTTTGAATGTGGGGTTGAAATTTTACAATAAAATTTTGACTTGAAATGGAAAAACTATGACAGATAGAATACCACATGTGTACAGAAAATTAAGTTAACACACTCTGTCCTCTGTTTTTGAGAAAGACATATGGGTAATGCAAAATAATGCACAACAGAATATATTTTACAAATTGACGACATTGAAACTACAAAGGGACATAGAAATCTACAATCCACCCACCAGCCATTTAGCAAACAACAAGGAAAGCGAGTGGGGCCAGCACTACATTCAGCAGCACATTATTACCCCAGAATGTTATCCCTCCCACATACTTAGTTTGCAGGCTAAGTTGACCTGGAGAAGTGCACCTTCATTTTATGGTTCACCTGGGAAGTGAAACCAGGACCTCTAGATTAGTACCCCCCCCCCACAGTATAAAAAACATTCCTATATTTCTGAAATCACGAAAGAAATAAGGGCTGAAATGTTAAAAAAATTTAGTTGTCCCCCAAATTCAGAAGTTATGGATAGGTCATACATCAGAGTTATGGACAATCACAGGAAAACAATGAAAAAAAAATAGACTCACTTGGAATGAGATTATGAAAAACACATACTAGAACAATCATGGAAAAAAGAACAAATAGATGTAACAGATAAAGATGCAGTATATAATAGAGGAAACCAACTAATTCTTCTGACATATCAAGAAAAATCGGTATGGAGAACCATACATGACATCCATGTTTTAAGATTTATATTACAATAATTTACTTGAATTCGGTTCGATAATTTCTAAAACAAAAAAACATCTTATAATACAGATAATATAATTTTCAATCAAACAAGACATGACAGGTGCAGAAATTGATGTTTGTGTCTATACTAACATATATTTGACAAGAAGCAGAGGTAGATATGGTGACAAAACATCAAATAAGTGGATGCTCGAGTTCTGAAGAAATGACATATCAGCTAAAATGGTACCCCCATGTCAGGTGGGTGAAGACTATCCCCAACCTTCGTGATGAAAAACTGTGCTTTTGGATAAAATGTTTGAAGGTCGAACGAAGAGCTGCCTTATGGAACATGGAAGTAAAGATTATGCCCTCCCCCTTCAACTATAATTTTCATTTATATAAAATTACTGTGACGTTTTAAAAAAATATTTAAATCGCACAAATAAAAAATTTTTAATTTCTAACAAGTAAGAGTATTATCCACCCCTTACCTATACCCAGATTCCTGCATCAACTTGAAATTGTCCCGTACCAACACGCAAAGAACGGTGTTATTTAAATAATAATAATAACTACGTTAATAATTTAAAATACGACTATATAAATAAGGAAATTTCTAATTCGTAACAAAGTTAACATAAAGTATAATTAACAATCTAATTAATGAATAATTAATACTAAATAAAAGAACGAACTATTTTCTCAGTGCGTAAATACGCGCCAGCTTACTGACCCCTCGCCGCTAAACGATGCACACAGTCGCTAGAGAAACTTCGACATGTAAAGATGTCAGTTTTGTGTTGTCCACATACACGTAGGTGTATGCCGTTAAATAAAAACATATATCCAGTTGTGGTGATATTTTGAAAAATGTAGCGTGTGAAGAATATAACAAAAATATATAATGTAGTGTGTGAAGAGTTATAAAAAAATAAAATAAAGGAAAACTTAGCCGACACATCTCTTAATTAAAAATTAAAACTGTAAGTGGTAAGATATGTAACTTACCAGACTTTAGTACTGCAAAATAAGAACTATAATTAAGGTGTAAAATGTGAACTACAAACTCCAGAAGTGGAAAACTCAAACTACAACAGTATGAACTTCAAGTAAAAAATACGATTGTCGAGACTACCAGATATAATCAACCCGATGTACCATCAAGAGGAACCATGCACTGCACCCTAGAAGACGACAGAAGATGACCATCATGGACCCCAGAACAACCTCATGTTAAATTCAGGTGATATCCAAACATAACATTTGTACAAATTTGTTTCAATAAGAGAAGTAACAAAAGAACAGTAAAGAACTTTTGATAATGTAAAGAATAATTTATAAGATTTGTAATTTCTGTAATGAAGTAGTAGTAACATAACGATATCTAAATGTAAGGTAATTCTATAGTTTACAACCAACATTATTCTTCAAATAATTTGGTTATAGTTGTGATAAATTAAGACTTAACAAAGTTCAGTCCCGGATCCGAGGTACTTAAAACAATTTCTAGATGAATACTTTTGAGATAAAAGAAATAAGACATTTAATATTTTTACAGCATTAAAAGCTGAATTACTACAGTAATTCTTTAAAAAAAAACAAAGTAAACCATGAGATTTGAATAATAATAAAGAGATGTTTTTGCTAACACCTAGCGAGTGAATAAATTTATGCAATCCTTGATTATTTCCTATGTAATAATGTGTTATAATTTGTTAGTAAGTAAGTTTTACTAACAACGGCAGCTAGTTTAATTAACTGGTAACGAATTGAACTAGTTCCCGACTTTTGTGATGTCTTAAGAAGGGAGACGTCACAAAATTGCGCCACTCTGCTCTTTTACATAAAAGGTTTGTAAGCATCGTGAGGCATACAAAATTGCGTCACTGCTCTTTGTAAAAAAATAATAATAATTGTGTATTGTGTTGTTGTAATAATTATATTGTATATGGTTATAATTCTTTAACCATAACTTTGACAAACATAAATTTATTCACTCTGAAATAAAAAAAAAAAATAATAATAATAAATGAGTAAAATTTTAATTAAGATATAATAATATTAGTATCGTGACTTTGCCGTAATAAACAAGTCATCGCTGGTAAATACTCCATTCTAAACCTGTCGGTATGAACCAGTCTGTTCATGTTAAATACGTGTTGAGGAATGTAAACTCTCCCCTTTTGTATTCACGCTTCTCATTCAAAACCTCCCCTCGCTAACCTAACAGACAATCTTAGACATGATCTTTCCTGTTCTGAATTGTCCTACCTGTGTTACCACCCTATCCAAACAATGCGACTCCCCAAAACAGCTGACCCTTTGTGCTATTGTTAAAGCAATGAACTTTTCGTATATGAAATTTCTCTCTACTATACAATGGTATTAGCGTTTTGTTTAGACTAATTAAATATGACAGTACAGAAAATTGAATTGTTGTGAGATAAGTTTATTTTGATTAATTAATATAAGATTCTATATGTAATAAGAGATATATATTGTAAAGAAAGAGAGAGACTTTTAGGTGTTAAGATGCGACGATGATGCCTCACGTTGCGAGCGTCAATTTGTAAAGAAAGAGACTAAATGGACGTCCTCGTTTTCGTTTAAGCCCCACGTTGCAGGCGGCAATTTGTAACAAAATGAAATATATAGAATGTGTCGAGTACGTGTTTAAATAAGTTCCACGTTGTTATGTGCCAATGTGTAAAGAGACTAATATGTGCCGGTGCTAGCGAAAATGTCCGTCTTATTCAAACCCCACTGTTGTAATCAATTTAGTAACGAACTGCTTATTAATTATGTGAGGACGTATGTAATAATGTATGATACCAGCTGGAGACGTCAAATTATAAAGAGATCTTGTCTATGAGTGTAATTAGTTATAAGAGACTCCGGTGTAACAAACGCCAAGTAGTACGTTGTAGGTGGCGATACGTAACAATTAAAATGCTGTTACCTGGTTTAATTAATATGTTATTAACTAATATACCTTGCGGTTGTGACCAGTGAAACCCTCAGAACACAGATTATTAAGTCCACAAACTTAGAATTATATTCCTGAATTTATAATGGTAGTATTCTGTAGACTTAATTTAATTCTCAGTGGTTGTTTAATATGAGCAATATATATGGAGTATTTACTGAATGTAAGTGGTTTTTGTCTCAACCCTAGTCCCTCAACGATAAAAATTTCATTCAAATTTAGTATGGCAAAACCCGTTAGTTCAGCAATCTCCCGTCTCACCAGCTGCAAACTTGGAGCGCTGTTATTATAAATAATTGTGCGTATAGGTTAGTTATTCTGAGTGTTTGTATCAATCTGTTAATAAATTATTACGCCAATTACATATAGTATTTTCTCTGCAATGATTAAAACGTTATCTCATACAACAAATGTACTTTATTTATTTTTCTCTGGTATTTAACCAGTTACGTTGTCTCAGACAAACAATAAGACAATACAATCGACTATCCCAACATGTATCGATTCTTAATTATTCGAATTCTAAAAAGAAAAACATATATACTTTGAAAATAATGACAAATAATTCTTATACCAGGGTTCGTGTAGTTCTTTGAACCATTAGTAAGGCCAGGTAAAACGCATAATTAAGGTTGTTCAATTTACAAAAAGAATAAAATTATTTACTTAAAATACAATGATATGAAAATAATTTGTTTTTTTACCCAAGCGGCGAAAGCTTCATTAGGCGGTGAATGTTTGTCAACTACGATCAAAATGCAGGTTATATCGTCTTCACCCAGTAAAACTGCTCTGGTCTTCAATGAATGGATGATGATAATCCCACGGGAACTCTGGTGCTTCGAGTCTTCTTTTGCGTCTTCACAATTCTTGGTCCCAACGAACTGGAATTAGGATCTCAGCTTCCGCTGTCAATGAATGTTATTTCGTCAACCGAATCTTCTGTATTTCCAAATATTTCCGTTAATTCAGGCTTCAACTCTTTATTGGTCTTCAATTTATAGCATGAATTGGTTTGATACCAAATTCAGCGGAATTGTTTAGTTAATGAGGTGAGACGCTTTCAGTTCTTTTTTATTGTATTCATTGATAATTTATAGGGTTATTTAATTTGTATGATTCATTAACATTCCAGTATAATTGTTTTGCAAAATGCTTTTTTTTTCAATTTTGATATATATTTTCTTTATATTTATTCATATATTGTAAATATATCGGTTCATTTCAACCTAATAGCTTGTAACAATCAGTACCATCTATCCAAAATCAACAAGTTACTAAAAATCAGTTGCCTTAACAACCAGGTTTTCTATATATCCTTGAGCCGGCATTATAGAATATTACTACTCCTTTCCAATAAAATACTCCATGCTTGGATTAATATTGAATCACATAAAATTCTCCCCTAACCTTCCTTATTAAACAGTAAATGTTTTACTAGAGTTTCGTTGGACTGGGTTTACTAAAAAGGTATTAATTTCCTTTCACTAATATGGAATTTAGGCCTATAGATTCATTTACAACCATTATAACATTATTTGGTTTTTAACTTAATTTTCTTTTTACCTGACCTACTGTACAATTAATTATTGATTACATAGTTAATTACATGAATTTTAATTTACTGGTGGTTATTTGTTTTTACATTAATCAATTGGTTCTGGAACCCTTTATTAATTTATGACATAATTGTCAGAACTACTTGTTAGACTTGAAACACTGGTCACACTCCTGATCCAGTTTATAAACATTAATTAGAACAACAGTATCTTTCAATTTTATACAATACTGACAACTTAGTACCGTGCCTAACATTGGTAACTATATTGTGCTGTATAAAAACAAATCTAATATAAAATATAAACATAATTATTGAGTAAGTATTATTATCAAACAACATCATTTCATTTTTAACACATTCAACATACAATATAAATATTCTGTAGACCTTAACATGTCACAGTACAAAACAAACATTTCATTACATCCAATCATTCATTGGTCTGGCTCTTTTACATTTAATATTAGTCATTGCCTCCTTTTTACTTGAGGTCCTTCTCAAACATGTGAACTATCGAACAACCTTAAGTCAGGGTATGGTCTTTGACCATATTTCATTCAGTCTTTTATGTAACGTTGGGGAACCTCAACTATGTTGCGTTACAATATATATGTGTGTTTCAATGAATTCATGTTTTATAAGTGTTTAAGCTGATATAAAATTTGTCGTACGTAATAGTTCGTTTATTTAAACGACGTTATTAACAAAAATGGCTCAATTTAACCCCGACTTGTTGTTGAAAGACGAATTAAGCTATGAAGCATTATTGTGTGGTCTTCCATACTCAGATGTAACTGTCGCGGAACTTCGCAAAACGTTACGTGATAATAAACCGGACAAACCCTCATTACTAAATCGTTTAAAAGTGTTTAGATTTTGAAAGCGAAAAGGAAACATGCTATCATAAGTATACAGAACTAACTTCGATCGCAAAAACCGTGCGTGATGAAAAATCCCCCACAGTAATTTTACGCACCACCCAAAGAATCGAACATCTGACCCGCCGTTATCACCAATTTGTTGAATTGGCCCGGTGATAAAGTTACCCCACCGGATGTACAAAAATTCGCGGAGGAAGCATTATAACAATTACCCGAGATAATGCGCGAATTACGTCGAAGATCTGAATCGTTTAGATTAGAAGAGATTGAAGAAGCAATGACGAAACTAAATATTTCCCCTACCCAATCTCCTACTCAAGAACAGCAAACCGGTACTGTAAAGTTTCAGTTTCTGCAGGAATACAATATAGATCCATTTAAAGAATGGTTAACTGATAGTCAAGTAAATATCCAACCAGCAAACGTTACGTTACTCCCTAATGAACTAGAGAATATGTCTCGTACCTACGATTTACTTTCTCACTTGCCGACGAATCAATCTCCGGAAAAACCGAGAACGACGACTCCATTTAATTTAACTACAGAGCTTTATGGAAAGATAACCCACCCTGTAGAACATATTTTGTCGGACATACCAATCACTGATGGGCTGAATATTACAAAGCTCCTAGATTTTCTCAAGCATCTTTTGCAATTAAAAGATCTGCGACAACTAAGAGATGACCAGATTTTGTAAGTAATTTTACCTAAATGTAGATCTCCTTTAAAGGACCGTGTGTTAGAATCCCTAAGGTATAATCACCCAGTAGAAGAACTTCAGACAACCCTAATAAGACATTTCATTCCCACCGGTATCTACGAAGAATTGAAGCGAAACCTAGTACTTCGTGTACACGGAACATACGAGAGATTAGCTCATTATATATCTGAAATAAGAGAATCTGCTTTATTGCTACAAGTTAAATGGAGTGAACAACAGTTAGTAGACACTATCTTAGTAGGACTATCTCCCGAGGAGCGATCTCGCCTAGCACTCATGAAGCGACCATCCACTTTCTCCGAACTAGAACTATGTTATATACATTCGTCCAACGTCTGGTATTCTGACCAGAACAGACGCGTTTCTATGTCCCAGACTCAACACAGAGATTCATTCCAAACTCTACCAATTGGAACAAATACCCGAAACTACCGCGATAGGCGATTCGTAAGTACATATAAAACCCAAAGCTACCCCCATATTTCATACTCTAGATCAAAACCCTGACAACCTACACGCGAAGTAAATGACGAAAGAAGATGTTATAACTGTGGAAAGGCCGGACACATTAGCAATGTATGTAAACAAAAGCGCTACCAACAGAAAACCGACCAGTCAAAAAAACATGTGAAGCTGGAAGAACAAAAATCCTACGTCTTCCGCAGCAACACAAGGAAAGGTAAAACAAATAATATCATAGAGTAAAAATACATAAAAATAAACGCATAGACCCTTACCTACCAAGATTTATTGAGAAGTGCAACTCTATTGGTGCATGTAAAACAAGTATCTGCCAACTACCCTATGTACAGATAGACCTTGGAGCAACGAATACCCTTGGTTTAATTGATTCCGGATCTACCCGTAGTATAATAAGTCAACAGTTAGCCACCGTATTAGATAGTCATAATCTGATTAAACGTAGCCAAAACGTAAACATAAAGTGTGCAACCGCTAATAAACAAAACCTAAAGATATCGCGCAGTATTACGGTGAAATTAAAAATAAAGAATTTTACTTGGTATATTCCCCTGCTAGTAGCTAAAGTGTTAGGACAAAACTTAATACTAGGCGCTGATTTCATAAGTAAAACTGGCTTAATTCTTGATATGTATGCAAAACAATATTTCTTCAGATTTGATCGTACTCGAAAATATCATTTCGACTCCGAGTCAAGTAACGACGTTATTTGTGAAACCTCAACTATTCAATCAGAGCATAAAGAGTCTAGTCTGAGTCATTTAAAAGGAAATGAGAGACTAAGAATTCAAAAGTTAATAAGAGAATTTTCTACAGTACTCACTCCCAAGTTAGGATTAACCCATTTAATCGAATATAAAATAAATCTTAGTGACAACAAGGTAATACGACTTCATCCATACAAATTATCACCGCCCAAGATGGAAATAATGAGAAACCACGTTAACAAACTCCTTGATCAGCACGTCATTGAACCGTCAACTTCTCCATACTCATCACCTGCATTCCTAGTACCAAAAGGAACTGACAAACATAGACTAGTCGTGGATTATAGACAGCTAAATAAGAGTATAGAATTTGAATCGATACCACTGCCTGACATTCACAGCGCGTTTCACTATTTTACAAAAGCGAAAACCTTCACTATAATGGATCTCAACCAAGCATTCCACCAAATCCCACTAGCTGAGGAATCAAAACATTTAACTGCTTTTGCTGTCCCATTTAATCTATACCAATTCACTAGAGTACCATTCGGTATATCACAAGAAAGTTCAGTATGTAGCAGATTGTTAGAAAAAATTTTTCATGATGTTAAATTGAAATTTGTATATCATTATCTTGATGATATAGTAGTATATAGTCAGTCAATGGATCAACATATTGATCACTTGCGTGAAGTATTATCGAGGTTAAAGAAAGCTGGACTGACCGTAAACCCGAGTAAAGTTAATTTCGCAGTAAATCAATTCTCCTTCTTAGGTCACATAGTATCTGCCGAAGGTAAGGTTAGCATCGATCCCGAACGTACGCGCGCAATCCGAGAATTCTTACCGCCGAGAGAATTCAAAGGTATAGCTCGATTTTTAGGTATGATTAATTATTTTCATAAGTACATACTCCACTTAGCGGATATCGCAGCCCCATTGAATGCACTAAGAAAGAAAGGAACGAAATTCGAGTGGACTACTCGACACCAAGACGCGTTTGAAACACTTAAAGAAAGCCCCACCGGTATTGCAGTTAGCAGAGATTTCAGTAAATCATTTGTCGTACAGACTGACAGTTCAAGTGTAGCATTAGGAGCCGTAATATATCAGGAAATCAATAATACTAGACTCCCGATCAGCTATGCATCCCGTACATTGACCGAGCAAGAAAGGAAGTTCTCAGCCTACGAACTTGAATGTTTAGCCGTAGTATTCACATTTGATAAATTCAAACCATTTTTGGAACACAAAGAATTTCTACTAGAAACCGATAATCAAGCTTTATCATGGTTATTGAATCACCCAAAACAGTTAGGTCGTATCGGAAGATGGGTGTTAAGACTAAATTGCTACAAGTTCAAAGTGCAACATATTCGTGGTACTCAAAATGTAGTAGCCGATACTCTATCCCGCATGTTCCAACTACCCAATACAAGATCTGGCGAAGAAAATATTGAAACCACTACCGTTAATACGCTAATTACTAACTTTCCCCTTGCATTTAAGGATATAGCATATCACCAACAACAAGATCCGAAATTGTGCAAAATAATAGAACAAATAGAGAAAGGAAATTATTCTGACAAATATACCTTGAGTAAACGAGTACTTTGTTTTAAAAAGGCAAACGGAAAATTACTGAGAATAATCGCCCCGGAAATAATCAAACCCATGCTAATGGATTACTACCATTCATCGACCATTGGAGCTCATATGGGAATTAGGAAAACCATACATCGTATTCGCAAGGAATATCATTGGGAAAACACGAACAGTGAAATAAAAAAGTTCGTGAAACAATGCGAAATCTGTGCCCTGAGCAAGCCAGCAAGAATCAGTCAAGTCGGAAAATTAATCTCCGAAATACCTACCACTCCCTTCTCGAAGATATACATAGACTATTCTGGACCTTATCCCCGTTCTAAATCCGGAAATACGATGCTATTAATTTGTGTAGACTCTTTCACTAAATTCGTGTGGATGTATCCTATGAGACGTGCATTAGCATCTACAACAATAAAAATTCTACAAGAAAGGCTATTTAAAGATTATGGTACACCCTTACATCTGATATCTGATAATGGACCTCAGTTTAAATCGAAAGAATTTAATGACATGTGTTTTAAATTAGGGATAAATCATATTACAGTGACCGAGTACAGACCGCTAGGAAACCTAGCAGACAGAAACTTGCGTAACTTAAAATCAGCATTAATATCTTATCACGCTAAAGACCAGACAACCTGGGATCAAAATGTATCATGGATACAATTTGCGTTCAATTCAGCGTATCATGAAGGCCATAAATCAACACCATTTGATTTACTGTACAAGTATAAACCCAACCATCCTTTAACCACAAAGTGGAAAATCCATGAGTTATTGCCCCGCGACATAAATGGGAATAACATACGAAAAATATGGAACGAAGCTCGTGCAAATTTGAGAGCGAATTTACAAAAATCAAGGAAGTATCATGAGCAGAATAATAGGCAAATAGAGTATAAAGTAGGTGATTTAGTAATGTATAAAACTCAACCTATGAGTAAAGCCGTTGATAGGACCACTTCGAAACTATCATATCGATGGTGTGGCCCCTACCAAATTCATAAGTTCATCACCCCCATTCCTGTAGCTGTGTATGAACCCAATACAGAAAATTACGTTCGCAGAAGCCATCTGTCTCAAATAAAAAAATGTTTTTCGTGTCAAAATACAGAAGAACGACTACGAGAAAGATAGAAAACCGAGAATACTATTTAAGTATTGAGAATAAAATATGTTGTATATACTTATACCGAAATACGATAAGATTTTGCAACATACTATACCGTAAGTGAGTATAAACTCAAAACCCCTCGTACGAATACTAGCGAGGCCTGATCAACCTTAGCTAATGTCCTGCGAGAATGATATGATAAATGAGAAGTAAGCTGACGATGAAGATGATGACGAGAGAGAAAGAAAGAAAAAATAATCCCTAGCGCAGTAAACTAAAAGTAATTTGATTGTTATTACAATACGAGATTATTATTAGTAACATACTCATAAGTAGAACTCCGTAAAACGAGTGATGAATTCAAGAAAAAACCGGTAGTAGATGTAAGATTTAAAATAAGGTAGATTTATGTTTTGTGTATTTTATGTGTAGTAGATGTATTAAAATTTAAATATTTTGTGTAAGTGTAAGATAATCAATTGATGAATAGAAATACTCTGAGAGAGAGAAATTTTAGTATGAAGTTCTGTGTCCAAATGTAATTGTGTTTATTAGATTTTCTATTATTATCCCACCACCCTGTTTTCATCGTTAGGTGCAGGAGGATGTGACGATTTTAAAAAATATTTAAATCACACAAATAAAAAATTTTTAATTTCTAACAAGTAAGAGTATTATCCACCCCTTACCTATACCCAGATTCCTGCATCAACTTGAAATTGTCCCGTACCAACACGCAAAGAACGGTGTTATTTAAATAATAATAATAACTACGTTAATAATTTAAAATACGACTATATAAATAAGGAAATTTCTAATTCGTAACAAAGTTAACATAAAGTATAATTAACAATCTAATTAATGAATAATTAATACTAAATAAAAGAACGAACTATTTTCTCAGTGCGTAAATACGCGCCAGCTTACTGACCCCTCGCCGCTAAACGATGCACACAGTCGCTAGAGAAACTTCGACATGTAAAGATGTCAGTTTTGTGTTGTCCACATACACGTAGGTGTATGCCGTTAAATAAAAACATATATCCAGTTGTGGTGATATTTTGAAAAATGTAGCGTGTGAAGAATATAACAAAAATATATAATGTAGTGTGTGAAGAGTTATAAAAAAATAAAATAAAGGAAAACTTAGCCGACACATCTCTCAATTAAAAATTAAAACTGTAAGTGGTAAGATATGTAACTTACCAGACTTTAGTACTGCAAAATAAGAACTATAATTAAGGTGTAAAATGTGAACTACAAACTCCAGAAGTGGAAAACTCAAACTACAACAGTATGAACTTCAAGTAAAAAATCCGATTGTCGAGACTACCAGATATAATCAACCCAATGTACCATCAAGAGGAACCATGCACTGCACCCTAGAAGACGACAGAAGATGACCATCATGGACCCCAGAACAACCTCATGTTAAATTCAGGTGATATCCAAACATAACATTTGTACAAATTTGTTTCAATAAGAGAAGTAACAAAAGAACAGTAAAGAACTTTTGATAATGTAAAGAATAATTTATAAGATTTGTAATTTCTGTAATGAAGTAGTAGTAACATAACGATATCTAAATGTAAGGTAATTCTATAGTTTACAACCAACATTATTCTTCAAATAATTTGGTTATAGTTGTGATAAATTAAGACTTAACAAAGTTCAGTCCCAGATCCGAGGTACTTAAAACAATTTCTAGATGAATACTTTTGAGATAAAAGAAATAAGACATTTAATATTTTTACAGCATTAAAAGCTGAATTACTACAGTAATTCTTTAAGGAAAAACAAAGTAAACCATGAGATTTGAATAATAATAAAGAGATGTTTTTGCTAACACCTAGCGAGTGAATAAATTTATGCAATCCTTGATTATTTCCTATGTAATAATGTGTTATAATTTGTTAGTAAGTAAGTTTTACTAACAACGGCAGCTAGTTTAATTAACTGGTAATGAATTGAACTAGTTCCCGACTTTTGTGATGTCTTAACAAGGGAGACGTCACATTACCCCCACCCCGTTCAACTAGCCTCTTCATTTACAGGTATCTCATGTACGTTTCTACAGTGGATTATTAGGATAATTTTCTAATCAGGATACTTTATTTATCAAAATTAAGTACTTTACTCTTGTTAAAACATAAAATGTTGAAGGTAAACTACCCTTTCTCCATAACCGATCTTTATCAAATTAATAGGCCTCGAGTCCTCTACAACTCAAGCAAATATGTAAAAAATTATTCGCTTCCGTTTGAATTTACGGCAGTTTTATCGTTTGTCATAAAAAAATTACTCTTGTTAAAACAAAAAACGTTGCAGGTAAACTACCCCTTTCTCTTAACCGATCTTCACCAAAATCAATAAGCCTTGAGTACTCTACAATTCAGGGATGTATGCAAAACATTATTTGATTCTGTTTGAATTTGCGGCTGTTATCGTTTGCCGTTGAAAAAATTCTACACACACTTTTCGAAAAATGACTTCTTCATGTTTTGAGAGTAGTACAATCAGAATCAGCCCTTATCTCGAACACGATTTTTTTTTGCCATCACCATACTTCCATTTCCTTATGGAACATGGAAGTAAAAGAACTCAACTCCATAAAATATGTTAAACTCATCAAGGTACACAATGCATAAGGATTAATTAGTTAAATAATCCAGTTTGTTACCTCAGTTGTCTGTTCCTGGAATGCATACAGTATACCGTCAATCAGCTGTTCTTCCAGCCTTGAGTCAATGTCGGCAGCACCAAGGTTGGCCATTGTTTTCTCGATGCTTTCCATAACCATCTTACGGTACTGTTCATTTTCATCCTTTAAGTCATCCACAACTCGATTTATTATTTCAGATGCACCGACTTTATTAGCAATCTCTACTGTTGTGTCTACCAACTGTAACACATTAACAACATATTAATTTATTTAATTAGTTGTCACATGTTATCTTATTTACATTAGTTATGTGGACAAATTTGTTACTAAAAGCAGACTATTAACTATTACCACTAAGCACTTGTAGCATAATCAGTAGGACACTACTAATTAGTATCTAGAAAATTATACTAGACACAACAAACAGCGGCTCAGATGGTGAGCCATCAGGGGTGTGCACTACTATCCTTTTCACATGTCACTGCCCCAAAAGTCAGTTCTAAAAACATTTACAGACCATTCTCCTCTGACCATTAGCATAATTTTAAAACACTATTGTGGGTCAGAATTTTTTTGGTATGACTTGGAATACTGAATACACCAGTAATATGTTTATAATTTAGGACTTGTGGAATAAAAGGCACCAGTGTGATGTTTCCTGGCTAAACTAGTACACAAAAAGCACGCAAAATGAATAATTGAAAAGGTCACCTTCATAAATGTCATTTACTTAAAAAGTACACTGTAAAAATCTGATTATACAGATTACCTGGGACTTTGGAACTGATATGAATAACTGGAAAAATTAAAGTGTATTATTTTTAGTACACAGGAATATGAAATTACATATTTGTACTATACACATAATATACTGTGTATAGTATATATATAGTATATAGTGTATGTATAGTATATAGTATATAATGTAATGTACAAATTACATATTTGTACTGTGTAAATTACATAATTACTATACACAGTACAAATGAACTGTATAAATAACAAGAAAGAATGTTCATGCTTAGACATGCTTCACAATGAAGATATACAGAATAAGCTTGAGATGTCCCCACTATTTGGAAAATTGATGAATATAAGAAGAGATGGAGTGAACATGTTCTCGCATGGAAAACGATTTTGTACCAAATGTCACATATTTTTACGCTCCACAGGGTAGTCACAACACAGAAAGGCCCAGAAAACAAAGGCCTTTTTTTTAATTCAGCTGATAAATGGTTTACATATAAAAAAGGTAACAATGAAGTGACATTTACATTAATGGTAGTGACAGTAAAATTTAAGATTGTCTTACAATCAAAAGTTTAATTAATGAATACTTTTGCACAAATATTGTGATTGTTCAATACTAATGTAAACATCTCTTTGAAAATGGAATTGGAAAATATTTGTTAACAGAGGAATTGCACTGTTAAATGCAATTTAACAATGTTTCTCTACATGCACAGCACAGAACTAAATATAAGCTTGTGAACACCCACCACTGCGCCACAAACCCTGACCCCCCCATATACAATAAAACCAACTGTTACGCACACTCATTTCTTTTAAATCCCCCATAATACAAGAAATGTGTTACTGACACAGAAAGTATGTATTTTCAATCTTGGACTTTTGTGATCAAAACTTTTAATAACAACACTATTTTCAGTTGACAACCCTTTTTTTGGTATTACTATGTACAACAAATGTTTCACGCATTCTGTAATGTCACATTTTGCCACTGAGGACGCTACATCACAGAACATGCAAAATGTTAGATGTTAATAACAATATTGATATAATGTGGTTGTCAACCATAAGAAGTGTTGTCATATTACTGTGTGTGTGTGTGTGTGTGTGTGTGTGTAAGAACTCACATGTCTGTAGTTTCTTCTGTCGAGTGCCATCCGATGATTCCAGAAATGCTTGAAGAAATGAGGCAGAATTTCATCTTTGATGTATTGTGACTCCACACCATCAGTTCCACAACACTGTTTTACTACCTGTAAACAAAATGCAAAATAAATAAAACCTCAGTATATCAATCCAATATATATAGTCATATCAAAAGTCTTGTTAACATCAAGTGTTGCAAATGTGCTACAAGTAAGTTAATCTGCAATTTATTACAGGTCTCTTTTCAATAACAATGCTTGACGACCTTACAGGCCCGAGCTGTTGAGTAAACGACTCTGATGTTTGATATATGTGGTGGAAGTACAAGAACGTGTGAGAACCTTTGCCGATTATGTTACAGGAATTTGTTCACATCACCACAGTAATGTCCTGTAATGGTACTGTGTTGCTACGTTCTCGCCCGGATAAACACGTGGTAAGTTTTACATGGTGCACCGCTTAGTAAATGTAAAGCTTTCTGTGCAAAGTGAAATGTCCGAGTAACTACTGGATTGGCTTGAGTATAGCATAGAAATGCTTGAAATCTAACTTTGTGTAGAGCTCATAACATATAGTTTGTTTGTTTGTTTTCCAATGGCTCCCCTTTGGTACATTTTACCCATTTGCTAGCGAGCTTCTCAATAAAGACCACTGTAAATTCTGAGTTCTTGCATTTCCCGGTCCAGCTTCACACGCTCTAATAGATGATTTTTGTTCATTTTTCAGTCTTCTCTCCTGCAAAATACACATCTTCTGTGGTGGAAATTTTTAATCAAATATATTGCAACTTACCGTCTGCGGCTTCCCGATATTTTTAATTTGTACAGATGCGCTGAGAGACAGTCATTGCCAGTTTCCAATCTAAAGTTGGCAACTGCTACCTTCCTGGGTTTTCTACAGTTTTTATCCCATAACTGTTCAATCCCTGACCATGTTTTTCCTTTTGATATGTTTCTTGCTTCTTCCAGGAAGCGAGTTTGTTTTCCTTGTCATCAGTCTTCTTAGGGTGCTGAAGTCATGGGTACTTTCCCGGTGGTAGATCTTTGTCCCTCGCTTTGCCAAGATGTCCACGGTCTTGTCTCCCAAGATGCCTATGTGAGATGGGATCCACTGGATAACTATCTCCTTGTTAAGTGCTGTAAGCTGCCTTGCTTCCAGTGTGCTCCTGGATGTTGCTCCTGTATGATAGAATGTTGCCTGGATGGACATAACATATAGTTCCATTCAATTCCTTTGGTATTTTAACTGTTTGTTTATGGTTTCTTACACATTTTTCTTAATGTGCTCTGTGATTTTGTCACTTGTTTAAAGGTTACAAGATATATTTGTGCCTATTAAATCATTGTACTAGAAAACTGAATCTGTTCTACTTAACTTAGAATTTAAATTTGTTTACATCAATTAACAATTTCAACACTATGTCTATACATAACACAGGCAGTGCTGTAAATGCTGCAGCAGACCATGCTCATATGCCATACAGGCATTCAGTTTTTGTGTTTAAAACGCACAAAGCATACTCTGTACAATCAACATCTGTAGCATGAGGATAATTCATACATAGCCTACAGTTATAATTTAGTTTGATATTTTACCAGTAGGTGTCTCCCACTCACCGGTGAAGTAATCAGTGTTCCGGTTCACCTATTTCATGTGCTAGGCGAGTGGTATTTCTAACGTAAAGAAAATATCAAATACATGTGATTTTGTGCTCGATGAATCAATACACTATGAAAATTCCTATCTCCCGGATTCCGAAATTCATGAAATTAGTAAGAATGTACCTAAGAACCTGATGAATCTTCCAATTATGAACAGAAATATAATTTCACACATATAACCTAACCCAGGGGTCTCCAAACTGCCCGCGAAGGGTAGTTGTCTGGCAAGCGGCAACCTGCTTGATGCTGTGTGCAGTTATAAATAGATCGTCAAAATACTTCAAATATTATAACATTTTATTTGTTGAGAAACAAACTTAATCGAAATAAATTAAAATAAAAAATACTGCCAGAAACTTACCTGCGATCTGTTTTTGCTTACCTACCTTTTTATAAAACACCAATCAGAAGTCCAGAGTCGCCACCAATATCTTTGAAGGACAGATATGGAAACCTTTATACTCTACCTTAATTAAAACGGGATAAATTTTGCAATCTGACTACCCCCCAATGATAATTCAGAAGAAATCCGGGAACGTTAGATGAATCTGCCAGCACAGAATAGTAGGAAGAGGTTATGGCGTAATAACGACACTAATACATATTTATATTCTAAAATAAATCTGTTTACTGTTCTTCTTCAACAATTAAGACAAAACATTCTTTCCACATTCTATTACTGAAACAATCGGATAGAAATAAATTTTCAAATAGACATCTAATATTAAAAAATAAAACAGCCCAGCCTGCTCGCTCTCACATGCATTCCATAAAAAAATACCCCTTTTTTCCTGACTACTTTATTTGAACCCCAAAAAAATGAAATTATTTTCTGACGGATTACCCTACCGGCGTAGCTCCTCTCGTGGCCATATGTGTTTTTTGTCCGAAAGTTTTTATTTGCACTTCCACCTTTCCGTCCACTTCACCCACTCGCTCCTCCGATTCTGTTCACTTTTATTCGTGGTATAACACTTCTACATAATAACTTTAAATTTCGTTAGGGCCCACGAACGTTAGCGAGCATCAGGCTGACGCCGCATCGGTAAGTCGACTGCCGTTACATGCGGGCGGACATTACTGCCATGCCTGCGAACAAATTTCGTCGCTGCACACAGCCTTCGTTGTCAAAGTCTCATTCGTTGCACACACGACACACGGGATTTTTGTGTGTTGGTCGCCGACAAAATTTCACTGCCTGTACTTTTGTCACATAAACGGGTGTGGCTTACAATTATGTTTCCGGCCGGTTATGAGCACATGCTGGACAAAATTCTTCTTCAAGCCATCTTGTTTTAACAATGCGGCGTCGGTTGCGCGCCTGCTTGTGTTAGCGCTCTTGTGTGTATGTCACACAGTCTCAAAATTCTAAGAATTCAAACAGCGGTGGGCGACACGTACATTCCATTGCACTGCTACCTCTGCCAACTCCTTTGTTCGCTACAGTTTAGATTCAACCGGGGACTGGCCACGCATATGAAATGAATTGTTACAAATTTTTAATAAAATAAAACCCCTCCCTTTTGCCCAGTTACATATTAAATAACTAAACAAGAAATAAGTTCCATAAAATGTTATAATATTTTGTACAAGTTTAAAACATTTACATGGTTAATATGCTTGTTCGTCTGGCTGTCTTGAATGAATCACGCTTTTCACTTGCATCAACTTAAAGTGAAGATTCCTATGAAAGAATATTTCAAGGAATGTTACAAGAATGCGGACCTTTGTCCATTTTACATGTATGTCTTTCAAACATATTTTAATCTTGAGTAGGCCTACCAGTCAATTCTGTGGTTCAAAATGAATTGATGATGTATACTCTAATATAAGTATATTATATTTAGTTTATTTTTTAATTTTAAAACAGTAAACTACTTTTAGTTTTCTTTCATTGCAGGTCATTTAGTGATGATTTCAAGAAAATAAAAAAACTTTGCAAGAGAAATGCTTTCAATGTTTGGATCGACCTATAGTCCTAGCTGCGAACAAACGTTTTCAAAAATGAACTCTGTAAAATCAAAGTACATGGCCAACTTGTCAGACCAACACTTGAAATCCATTCTAGTGATAGGAGCATCAAAATTTGACCAAACATGGACAGACATTATATGTCAGAAGCAACTCCACACATCCCATACGTACATAAGAAAGCCAGAAAATAATACATAAGAAATATCTTTGAATGATATTTTTTCCTCACTTTTATTTACATTACTATGAATAAATGAATTTGTTTTCTTTTGATAAGTCTGCTTAATTTTTATTTAAAAACCTATTTTATTGACTTGATTATTTAGTAAACTTAAAAAAAATAAGTTTACTATAAATACGAGGGCTATCCAGAAAGTAACAGACGTTTTGACCGACCGCGGCGGTGGGCGGGGGATAGAGCCGCCATCTTGGTGTCAGAACGTTCCTACACTCAGTACGCATCCAGCTGTGGTAGCGTGCGGTCTGTGCCCCTCTTACTTTGCTCTCTGTGACGTGTTAAAATGTGCGCTGCAATAGAAAATCCCGCCACTTGTGAGGTGCGTTCTGTGATTAGGTTTTTGTTGGCAAAAAATCACAAACCAATTAAAATTTATCGCCAACTTTGTGATGTCTACAGAAAAGGAATAATGAGTGAAAGCCGAGTGAGGCAATGGTGCATTGATTTTAAAAATGGCCGTACCAATGTTCACGATGAGGACCGCAGTGGTAGACCTAGCCTTGTGACTGATGAACTGGTGATGAAAATCAACGACAAAATTCGTGAAGAGCGTCGTTTCACGATTACGGAACTTTCGAAACATTTTCCCCAAATTTTACGGAGTTTGGTGCATGAAATTGTGGCGGAAAAGCTTGGTTACCACAAATTTTGTGCTAGGTGGATTCCGAAAATCCTAACGGAAGACCACAAAAAACAGAGACTGGCTGCAGCACTAACTTTCCTCGAAGATTATGACAAAAATGGTAACAAAGTTATCGATCGTATTGTAACTGGGGACGAGACTTGGGTGAAGCATGTCAATAGTGAAAGAAAAAGGCAGTCGATGGAATGGGGACACACAAATTCTCCCAAGAAACCAAGGAAGTGTTTGCAAACGCTGTCAGCAAGAAAGATCATAGCTACTGTGTTTTGGGACTCTGAAGGAGTGATTCTCATTGATTTTCTTGAACATGGCACAACAATTAACTCAGAGAGGTATCGTGAAACACCGAGAAAGTTAAGGCGCGCGATACAAAACAAGCGTCGGGGAAAACTTAGTGCGAAGGTTTTGTTTTTTCACGACAACGCACGTCCACACACGGCCAATCGTACCCGAGAGCTCTTCGATGGTTTTGGATGGGAGGTGTTCGATCATCCACCATACAGCCCGGATTTGGCGCCGAGCGACTATCACCTCTTCCCAGCGATGAAGACATGGCTCGCTACACAACGCTTTGATACTGACGCCGAACTGCATGCCGGTGTAAACCAGTGGTTGAAATCGCAGGTGGCAGATTTCTACAGAGACGGTATTGAAAAACTTGTGCCACGGTATGATA
This sequence comes from Magicicada septendecula, assembly GCA_034769895.1. NCBI lineage: Eukaryota > Metazoa > Arthropoda > Insecta > Hemiptera > Cicadidae > Magicicada > Magicicada septendecula. The sequence continues at coordinate 408,334,299 of CM068374.1, read as the reverse complement.
AGTGCCTTAATTTGAATGGCGATTATGTAGAAAAATAGCTTAAGAGTGTACCTTTCAAATGTATATAATAAAATTTTGTTTTTTCATTTTGTAAATTTTTTTATTTCAAAACGTCTGTTACTTTCTGGATAGCCCTCGTATATATATTGCAACGATACAGCTTATTAATTTCGCACTCTTCGTCGGCGGGTTGCTCCAGCGGCGCTTCCTCTGTATGTCACGCGGACGATTCTGTCGAACTGCTAACACCAAATACACTTTTCACACAATTGTCACTCTCACAATAATTAGCGTTCTTGCTCGCAAAAATTATTAATTTACACGTTAATTTTATTTAGATCTCAGGGTGAATATGGGTATTTATTATAAAAGCGGTGTATTTAGCTTACACCTTCCGTGAAAGCTTGAAGTGTTCAATAATTCCCTATGCGGACTATCTTGACTACCGTGAAAAGCACTTTAATATAATCATTTTTATACTGAGGTTGTTAACCCGCTTGGTTCTTTTACGAAAAGCTCACAAAGAGTTCCAAGTTTTATTGTAAAATTAGATTTCTATAATTCCGTACAAGAAAAACTCTCGTTGAAGGACACAACTTCACTCGGCAAATGCTATCGACAAACTGTGTCGATCCATACCTCACAGAGTACGAATATTAATGAAATTGGTCCATCCGATGTCACATGGTTGATATTAGCAAAAGATATAGGAGTTACATGCAAAACTTTGTATAAATCCGCAAGAGCTTGCATTGATTTTATCTATGAATTTTATTACTCTATCATTGATAAAGAGTTAAAAGCTGAGTTTTTCCTATACAAAAAAACCATACTTATAAAATAGTTGGAAACCTCAGAGTATATAAAAACTGTAACTATTTATATAAACAATCCACTGTCAAAGTTTCAAATCGATTGGTTGCTTAACGCGGAAGATATAACGAATAAGGTTTATCATATGCGCACCCATGCACAATTTCACACACAAAGTACATGACATAAAAGAACACATTCTTATAAAGAATTTGATATAACTTAATTCCTTATCCATTGCTAAATACAAAACTTACAGCTAAAAGACAAAATTTTGCATAAAACCATTTTAAACATGTCAATGTTCGTCATCCATGTTCAGATACGATTAATAGAGCTTATCATCCTGTTTTGTTGCAATATATATATATATACAGTATGTGTGTGTGTGTGTGTGTGTGTGTATGTTGTTGTTGTTACTGTTGGCCTGCATGACTTCCAAGATATTTCAATTCGGCCCTCAAGTGAAAAAGTTTGGAGACCCCTGACCTAACCTAAACGGGTTACGCGTGCTCGCGCGCGCGCACACACACACACACACACACTTTCGTTCTGTAGTAGTTTTATTTGTTTTCCTTGTATGCAGATGAACCACAAGCTGCAAAAAGGGGATGAATTCATGATAGTGATGTTGATGCTGATCGGACTGATAATGATAATGAGAATCAGTTATAATAGTGCCAACTGATGAAAATTGTTCAGAATTTGACTGTTTTTCAATACTTGATGGTAGAGACTAATTAAATTAGCCATTAGAGTATAAACATAATCACCATAAGTTTAAATAATGAAGATCCAGCAATTTTTTTTTTAATGATGACAGAGTTTGTTTAAGACTGACTATTTGTTAAAATTATACACGTGATCAGGATACTAAAAACATACGTAAATTTGCACAGAACGATCTTAAAGTTTATATAATGTATTATTTTGTTCAAAGACGAATGTAATACAATTTTTTGAAATATTGCTAAAAATGGTGGTTCACCAGGGAATCCAGGAAAAAAATCGGTGGCGCTGAAAGAATTAAAGCGTGATTGCTGTTAATTCTCAATTATCAATTAGTTGTAATTCATATTGTAACGGTACAGAAATGGGAATTTTATTTTATATAAATCAGTATTTAATTCAGTAATTAAGTAGTTAACTTTCACCTGTGGGGAGCCCCAACCAGCAATGCACATACAGTTAGCCTAAACAATTGCCAGACGTATTGCGTAACCGCCCAGCAGCAGGCTCTTTGTGAATCACAGTCTGCAGTTTGTCATCAGAGAGTGAACAGTAGTAGTGAGCATCAGACAGTAAAAATTAAACGGTGAAATTGACTTTCAAAGTGAGGCATAAAAAACGTGCATCGTTAGTTGGAATAGAGGATCATCCAGGATGAGTATTATTCAGAATTTTTAAATACATTAACATTTATATTTACCGACGTTTTCCTAAATCATGAGATCTCAGAGTGGGGTTCAATAGAATGGCCATGTAAAAGAATGAATGTGTGGGTGTGGGGTGGAATTACGTATTGGTTCATTACAAATATAAATAGTTTGTCATAGGCTAGTTAAGTAAGAAATATTCATTTTGTCACTTTGTTTGATTTTTACTAATTGTTTCTCATTCAACGAGTATTTAATATAACAGAAAAGAAATAAGAAATTTAAATGTCATAAAAGGGAGACTAAGTAATTAATTTGCATAATAAACTAGAAGCAATTTGTTTTAGCACAAACTGTGTATTGATCTTTACACCTTGTATCTCAAATAATCCTTTCTGTAGCTGGTTTCGTCTGAACGGCCCTGGATCCGAACCCGAAAGGTAAGAGTAAGATATTATTATATATTTGCAGTAAATACATACAGTTACAATATATTATGTTTACATAATACACAATACAGAAATACAGGCTCAACGAATTTACCATTATTAATTGCTACTTCATTCATGCGAAAAAATATGAAGATATTATACCATTCAGGTAAGCCATGAAATAACTCGAAAGAGTACTTGAACCATTTTGTTGAACACTGGTTCTAAAATAATAAATTTTATAAATAGGGCAAAACACCACTCTCTCTCCCTCTCTTCGTAACACACTACAAACTATAAAATATAACCACATTTTAATATAACATGTACTGCGCATACTTTATAATACTCATATATATAAATCTCAATATATATTCTACGTACCTTCAATACAATTTTTTTCATTTCCTCATCAGGAGACTGAAACTCTCTGATAAGGATCAACATCACTTCCCTAGTATAGTAGTTTGCATATTCTGCGTCCATCAACGGAATCAAATAACCAATAGCTTTAAGGAATGCAGCCAAACCCTGAAAAAATTTGAGTGAAAACAAAACTGACCAAAATCATAACACACACACACACACACGCGCGCGCGCGCGCGCGCGTTTTTTCCTTACTATGTATTTATTCCTAAAAACCTATTTACGTTAAATGTATAGTAAGGAAAAACGTGCTAACAAAAGTCACAAACTTCTGGGTCACTGAAATGTCAAAAAAAAAACTTGTATGAAATGTCACAATAAATTATGAAATGCGTGTGGATGTAGAAGCAAAAGCATAATCATCAAAGTGGCATTCTAACAAGACTTTTGTAGGGCGGATATAACAAATTGGAGACTTTTGTGCGTCCAATTTGTTTAAGGCAAGAGATGTGCAATCAAACAGAGTGAGCGATGTAATCGGTATGCAATAAACTGCTCCCAAAAACCAATTCGATCTGGTTTCAGTGCTGAACCATGATCAATGAAAAATAATCGGCCATCGGCCAGCTAGAACACTTATATATAAGTATTTATATAAGTGATTTTTTCCAGTGTTATATGGAAGTGTACCATCATGCATGCCTACAACCTGGATGACTATGACTGCAAAACACTGTGAAGCTGTTGTAAAACAAAGGGACACCACAATTAAGTACAACTGAAAAAGTACACAAGAACAAATTCATTGTTTTTGAGAAAATAATCAACTCGATGTGAGTAATGTTTCTAATTTTAAATTATAAGGGCCTAAACTTTACAAAAACAACTCGTAACGTTAAAGAGTTCACATGCAGAGTTAGGAGCTAGCAAAACAAACATAAAAAGTTAACATAATAAAAGCACTGATTCCTTGATTTCTATATTGCTGAGTATATGTATTATTTGTTACTTACTAGTTTTGCAATGCAGTGTACAAATTAAAATGCAATTCATATACAATTGAAAAGAAGTCAAAACTGAGGTTATTGGGTTGTGATTATTGCACGCATTTTATAGTGAAATATGTATTATCTAGGGCAATGCACATGAGTAATTTTGATTATTCTAACTGAATGTTAAGCTAATGATATGTATAAAAAAATGATCACAAATGTTTTGTTCAACTGGGGTTAATCGGTGATGAACAGTGTATGTACAAAACTACTGTGGCTACAATGTCTTATATGGAACACTGAATTCGTTAAAATAATAACTGGTTTGGTAACACTTTGTGTATTTGTGGATTCAATTGGCAATAACACTGGTCAACAATGATTTTGTTAAATGCAAAATTTTTGCTCATTCTTGTGTATTTTTGGGTGCTGATTCTGAATATGTAGTCAGAATTCCTCTATCAGCCTGTTTTTCTTTTTTTTTTTTGAACTGCCATTTTTATTTTTTAGTAAGTACCATGCATGAACTCTATATGCATAGAATTTTGTGAATTTAAATAATATCGACTAAAAAGCTTTGTTTATTTATTCCAGCAACTAAATTCATAAGTCAAATATAATGTTTGGGTTAGTGAATAGTCTTCATTATTGTTATTAACACACTAATCAAAACAAAGAAAAATGTATGATTCATCTCTCCTATTTTCCCCTACCACGGACTGTTGTTTGTATAACAAAAACATCTGGGATAACATCTAAGACTAGATGTAATGTTAAATACCCCGATATTCTGTATAAGGCCAGTGCCACACAGCCCAGAGCTTTCAATTCCAGTACCACTAGAAACATGGAACTTAGAAGAAGATGAAGTTGTTACTAATGTTGAACCTTGTGCAGCCTTATCAGGCGAAAAGAAGAAAGGAGAGATTTTTGGAAAATACATATACTAAACCTCACCTAATTAATCAGTCAGAATTAAATGACCCCGTTCTGATCTAAATTTATCAAAGAATCAAGCAGAGATACTGGCATCAAAATTGAAAGAATGGAATCTTTTACAGCAGAATACTAAAATAAGTGCTCTCCATGACAGGTAGTCTGAATTTGAACATTTCTTCTTCCAGTACTGGGACCTCGTGTACTGTAATGGCATGGATTCTTTACTGGAACCTTTGGGACATATGGACCATCTTGAAGAATGGCGTCTATTTATACTCTTGAAATCTTAGTTTGAAAACAGTCCTACTTTACACTGGAAATAAATACAGTAAACCCTCGATTTAACGGACTTCGGATTTAACGGACAGAATTTGACAAGACAAAATGGGGGGGGGGGAATGTTTTTAGGCTTTTGAAACGTATAATGTGCATAAACTTCAGACTCTCCTGTTCTGGCAATATTGCTTGGCTATCGGAGCATTCTTTCGTTTCTTTTCTTCTTGTTTCTTGTTTTGAAATACGCAAATTTTCTCATCTTCAATTGTATTTGATGAGAACGGAGTATTCATCAAGAATTCATTTAATTCTTCACGATCCCTGTCTTTGCGTTGTCATTGACGCAGGCGTCGCACACGTTCAATGGAAGACATCACGACGACTAACCGACTAACACTGAACAATATACAGTAATATACAGTGATATACATCTTATTTCACTGTGAAATATTCGTCCATCAGCTACATCAGCTAATACAGCAGCATTACAGTGGCACGTAACTTTTCATTTCCCGTAATCTTTACTGTTACAGATTTGGTTCTCTTTTGGTCCACAGTAAATATACGTAAATACAAAATATGGGCGTTTCATCGGCATTTCCCATGTGTTCAAGTGAATAATTATGCTTCTTGCGTAAATGAATGACAAACCGCTGATACTGTACGAGTTTTTTTCATAGTCACTCGGTAGTTTTAGCGCGAGAGATGTATGTCATTTAAGCGCAAATCCATTTTACCGCATCATCCGTCTTTTAAACCCGAAGCTGGCTTCGAAACCGGAAACTTTTAATTCTTCTGCGATTTCTAAAGCTTTTAATTTTAAAACATGTGTCTAGTAACAGGGAGGCCTTGCCTTCTTAAAAGCTGTATGTATTTACAGACGCTGGACTCTACTGCTACAAAACGCCCAACTTGAGGTCCCGTGAATGCTCGTTGCGCAGTATTTGCATTTAAAAGTCGTTCCTTCTGTTTTCTCCATCGTCGAATACAGGATTCATCAATATCGAATTTCCTTGCGGCTTCGCGATTATATGTTTTTTCTACATTTTGTATCACAATTAATTTATAATTCGCATCGTACGGGTTACGTTTAATTTGATTTGACTGCGTGCCTTTAGTCTCCACAATATCACTCATACCGCAAACGCACTACAAAAACGCCGAATGAAAACAAAGTACAGATAAGCGATGTTGTCGCTGTTACAATAGAAAACCACACTGGTAGTTTACCCGTTATTTAGAAACATGTTACTCACACCCCTCTACTCATCCTTTGTCTTGCTGCCTACAGAAGGGTGTGAACACGCGCGTGTGCGCACGCACTTACACTTTATCTTCCTATTCTTTCTTCAGTTTGCTGTTAAAACATTCTGTTGTAATCATAAATCATAATGCCAGAGTTAACTACAGCCAGGCAAACTGCTGTTGCTTAGGCAGTAAACAACTCATAGATACCAAAAGCGTTCGTCCTGACAGAAGTCAGGTATAACTTCGAATTTCGTTAGCGCGCAAATGCAAGCCGCACACAAAGTTAGCGGCCATGTTTTTAGGAGAAAAAGTGCGGCTTGTATTTGGGACAATACGGTATTTGCATGATATTAATAGTATTAAAATTTCAAGTGTTATAGGCCTATTTGATTTAAATATATCCTCAAAAAACAAAATTTGTGATTTAACGGACTTTCGATTTTACGGACACCCCTCAGCCCCAATTAGTCCGTTAAATCGAGGGTTTACTGTACTCATCAATCCCTTTAGCTTATGCTGCTAACAGGAAGGAGTTGTACAAAAAAATAAAACTTGTATTGAGCAGAATTCAGTATGAGAACATTCATGGTATATCTGGGGAGATCTGAAAGTGACAGCACTTTTATTTGGATTGCAACTTGGGTATACTAAATTCTTTTGCTTCTTGTGTGAACAAACAGGGATAGGAAGAATCATTACATTAAAAATCAGTGGCCAAAGAGAGAGGTACTGATTGGAGAGATTGTTTTTTTTTTCCTTCCGGTTGATTTTTTTCCTCCAAACTACTAACAAAAACATAAAAAATGATAAATAATACAGCAATGTGAAATATTAAATAAAATATATTCACCCGTAACTAAGGGATATTCAAAAATTACTGTCCGCAGTGAAAGTGTTAAGAAAATTATAGACTTTGTGTAAATTCCACATTTATCAGTAACATAATAATTTTCCTTGTGAAAGAGAAGTTTCCCTTGGAAACTTTACTTAAGAAAACTCTTTTTCTCTAAATTTTGTAAAGACAACTGAGGAAAATTAAAATTTCACCCTTTCATCTCTAATATTATATTTTTTTATAGAGTTTTTGTACATACAGCATATGAGTGTGCACAGAAAACATACCTTTCCTCTGTGTGTACGAATACCCTTCCAAAGAGGTTTCAGTACAGAGTCAAAACTTTCGATACCATACGGTGTAGCTGCTTCAGCCAAAGCTGCAATAGCCAAGGCTGTAATAGTTCTAACTTTCTGCTGTTCGTCGACAAGTCCATGCTCAATGATTTCCACTAAACTTTTCAAGTGAGGCAGTATGGCACAACCCATCAAGATGGCAATTTGTTGTACAATTTTTATACCTAATAAACAAATTTTATAAAGATTATTAGGAACAGTTTTGTATTTATGAAAACAATTACTATTTTAATTACTACACATGTAATTAACTCATTTTGTTTATAACTGTAAGGGAAATTCGTTATGTGCTTTGACTTACAATGTTTGTTGAAAAACCATTAAAAATATCATTTACATCTATTTCTCATTATTATTCTCTAATTTATAAAGAATTTTAACATGTTCTATACAATATGTGTATAAGTTAAGCACAAAAACCTAAAATAACATTATCACATTTTAGACACACAAAACTCGGTAATACTACAGAAAATGCTTACAAAAAGCAAAAGCCAAAAAGTGTCTTGCCACTCCTTCAATACTTAATGTATTTCCTAATGACATCACAGAGGGTACAATAGATCATACTGTGCACATATTTGACACCTGTTATCATCACAACCATTTTCCCTCCAGAATTAACCATATCATCTATGGCATGTGCACACACGCATGCACGCACAAAGGAGCACATTGCACTGAATGGAGGAGAGGGTTGACAAACGATTTTTGTTTCGTCAGCTGAATGTATTGTCTAATTTAGTGGCCAGACTCACAAACCATAATGAACTATTGTTCTCTGAACAGGCTTGAAAACTTCTGTACAGTTTCAAAAAGTACACAACTGCACTGTACTAGTAAGTACATTGTAATGGGTCAAATTAGAAGGTTTTTATTTTTTATTAATCTTGGTTTTGATTTTGTTAAAAGTGTACAATTCATTTCATATATGGGAGCTACCACAGTTTAATTTTATATTAACATAGATCACCCATTCAATCACTTTTAAATTGCCAGACTTCACCTGTAAGGAGCCTCCAGTACAGCAATGCAATATACACACAGTCAGTCAAAACAATTGCCAGACGCATTGCACAATCACATAGCAGCAGCCCAGTGACACAGTCTACAGTGTGTCATCAGAGTGTGCAGTTTGGTATCAGAGAGTAAGCAGCAGCAGACAATAGCATTGTGAATTTAAAACAGGGGCCTCGGTTTTACAAGATAGGCCGTTAAAACAAATTTGGCCTATCTTAGAAAGTGTGAAACAGTCATTAAAAAGTAACAGTGTACAAACAAAAAGTTTGCGGCAGTTCGTCCAAGGAGTACCGGCCGGTGCATCTCGAAGGGGTTAGCTCTTCTCAAAATTTAAAAAATGTGGCAGTAAAAGTGAATCAATCTTTTTAAAACAGTGGCAGTGATGCGGGAATAACTACAGAACAACAACATCCATATTTGTTATTTTTTTGTTTATTTTTCGGGACGATTACAAACTTAACACGGGGCGGCCACGAGGTCACGGAGGAACGCGTTGCAGGCGGGGATTTTATATAATGCATTATATTAATCAATTAGGGTAACGGGGGTTGTTTTTAAGAATGTGAGAGTGTGTGAGCAGCTGGGCTATCTTCTTAGACGTAAGTAATATTATGTAAGGCTATTAAATAAGATGTATAAACAAGAGTTACCCAACCTTTAAAAACATGTAAGACAATTTATTTGGAAAACAAAGTTATAAAATCGCACTATTTGATTATTAAACAAAATTAATTTCTCTTCCAAAATGTATTGTGTAAATTATTCACGTAACCTTGAAAATTGCGCGTGTATCCCAAAGTACGTATGAGACCCTGGACCCAAGAACTCGCAAACGGTAAGTGTAAGTTTTTTTTATTATGGTATGGTTTACTAAGCTATTTAAATGGTAATAAATAAGTAAAATCACAGTTGTCGCAGCCGAAAGGGACAGTTTTTATAAGTTAAAATTTGATGTAAAAACCATACCTACAAATAAGATACAAGCGCAATTGAGAGGTTAAGTGAAAGACGTAAAGTTACGTAAAATAAATAAAAAATATTTGTTCAGACAGATAAGAAATAAATTACATATTTAAAAATATAATCATGGAAAATACAGAGAACGGAGTCGATTTGTCCGACTCGACTGTGATAAGCGAAATAGCTGAATTAAATGAATCAGCTGTGATGAGTAGTCTTGACATACATTCAACACCGAATGTAGGTCAAGACGATAAAAATATGAATGTAAATAACACAAATGAAAAAGATAATACAGAGGACTCGGGGATTCAAGCAACCCCGACCTCAACAAAATACAATAAGGTGGATGACGATCTAATGAGTATTATACTTAATCAATTAGAAAAAATGAATAATAAATTATTAGAAAAAATGAATGATAAATTTGATAGTCGTTTTGACAATAATGACATAAAATTAGACAGACAAAATAATCGTTTTGATGAAATTAAGACCGAATTCAATTGTAAATTTGATGCACTCAAATTTGATATTAATGAGGTAAAAATAAAATGCGAAAATAGTTGTCACGAATTGAAACGAGATATTGAGAGAATAGTAGAGTCAGTAGAACAGAGTAAAAGTGAAAATAATAATGATAGTAAACAAGTAACTAGTGAGAAAAATAATGTTGAAAATGAGAATATAATTAACAGTGTGGTAGTAGAGAGTAAGATAAATAGTAACAATAATATTGAAAATGGTATTGTAATTGAAAAGGTGGTATCAGAAAGTGATACGTTGAAAATAGATAGTGAAACAGTGAGTGAGAGAGAGAAAGTTATATGTAGTAATGAAGTAATAATCAGTGTTGTTGAATTAGAAAAAGAATGGAAAGAAAGAGTAGATGAATGTGTAGAGCAGAGGGTAGATTTTCCCCTTATTCGTGATGAATCAAGGTGTTCAAAAGTGTTATTATGGGAGGGCAAGAGACCCTTATTAGTGAAAGATTTGAGTTGTTTATTTTTGTTGAATAATTTTGTACCCTCTGCATGGAATGAGAGAGAAAGTGTGATATGGCATTATGATGAGAGAGATTTAAATGGAGAGTTGTGTGTTGACAAAGAGATAGAATTATATAAACTAATGAGAGATTATAATGAGTTGAAAGAGATGTTAGTCGATATGAAATACTTACCTGTTAAAATAGAGAGTGAAGATTATTTTGATAATACATGTCTAAATAATAATCATTTACTTTATGAAGAAAAAATAACTGAGTTGATAACGAATATTACTGATGGAGACCTAACCAATGTACTTGATGTTGACTTGTTTAATGATTATGTGGATAAAATAAATGAGTTTAGTTTGTATGGTTACAACACACAAAACAGTCATTTGTGTGCTAATAAAATTGAACGATGTTATGTGAAACCCCGATTAATTTTTGACGATGGAGGTTGAAATTCATAAATGAACAATTTCAAATATGTTAATATATGGTAAGGACCTAGCTGATTTTAGATATTGAAGTGTGATATAACTGAATAATTATTGATGAAGGATTGTAAATACATGTTTAGTAAATTTATTTGTGTGTTATAAAACGTTAGATAAATAATGTATGTATGTAGCAAAACTTGTTGTGATAACAAAAATAATAGTAATATTTTGCATCTTAAAATAAAACAATACATTAAATCCTGTAATCAAATACAACTAAATAACTATAATAAACCTATAGTTAAATAATTATAAAGAATTATGAATAATATAAAATAGTAAGTGGTAGCAGATAGGTGTTCCCCACTTGTCCCAGTGGGGTTCGTCTATTTCAGGGACGCGCCCCTGCCCACGCGAGCCTTGGTTTTCTCCATGTACCTTTATTTTCGGAGGAAGCTTTGTCCCTACCTTTAGTCCTAGTTCTTGACCTTTTAATAATCCTTACCCTTGTATCCTCCCGATTTCCCTAACCCTCCCCTTAGAGTAAACACATAAACAATAGTTACACAAATTGGCACACTTTTTTGTAACCATTTGATTGCCTTAATTCTAAATACTACATTAGGGTAATCCTCAAAATTAAATAAACTGGCGTTATTTATGAATTGTAAACTCATCCCTTAATTAGGTAGGTAGTGGAGAAGTTTTGTGGCTGAGTAGACAAACTAAATAATAAATTTTGTATAGTTTAACCGAATTGTCGTATATCGAGATGGGGTTGTAGATTAGTGGTTGTGGTCGGTTTTGTAATTTGAAAGAAATAAAAGGAGGGTAGTTCAGTATATGCACTGTAGGGGTTCTGTTCGTCTTCCATCGCATCTCTATATACGATAATATGGTACATGTAACATATAACCTATTTACAGGTAATTAAGAAAAAATAATAAGTATAATATGAAGTAAGTAAATAATTTTGGAAAATATTTCACCGTAAAAGTTGTAACCAAAGGGTTCAATTATTATTTTGTGGTACCTGCTATGTTAGGTTTTGAGTAGGGGATAATGGTATTAAGAATGTGATTGTGGAGGAATTTAAAGCGAGATCAGAACTAATGATGTAATGTGTGTAAAATTTATTGAAATATTAAGAAAAACTGAACCATTTAATCACGTAGAATCATTTTGAAAATGGTAATTAGTCATGGAAACTGTTTTAAATAAATAAATAATTTAAAAGGGTCAATTTTATTAATGAATAAAAAATATAACTGATCTAAACTGGAATAAAAATGTAAGAGACAAATATATTATCTAGAAGATTTATAAAACTTGAAAATTGTAGCAAGCAGGTATGGCAATATATGATGCAACTAGAATGTTTAGATTATGAATGCTGAAACTGAGCATGTTTATAACTGTTGTTTATGAAAACGAGTCTAGCACACAACTGTGTTCATGTAAACAGTAAGCAGGTGTGTTGGAGTGGTATGTTGTGACTAATGCCTACAGACATACTTGGTGACCATAACAAAACTCTATTGTGACATAAAAGAATTAAAGAAAAATTTTGATAAAATAATAATGAGGTAATTATTGTAACTTACAGTTTGAGAAATTAAACACCATTAAATTAATCAAATTAATAGAAACAAGGCTTTTAACAATGAACTTGAATTGTTAAAAAAAAAAAAAAAAAAAAAAAAAAAAAAAAAAAAAAAAAATGTGTGTAACAAAATAAAAACTTGTTGTCAATACCAGAAGTGGGGATGATTTTGGGGGGTAGATTGGTGCTCAATGAAGTGACAGAACAATGGAGTGTGGAACTGCAAATGTAGAAAGTTTAATTTTCAATTGTTAATAAATTAATTAGCTATTAAGTGGCTATTGTGGGGGTGGCCTGTGCTCTCACAAATAGCGAAATGGGTTGGGGGTAACAGTGAGTGTTACCTTCATCGGAGGCCAAAATGGCGATAAATGTGCGGCACACCTTATCAGTGTAAATTAAAGTGTACACACTGCCAACTACCGTGTCGCACATAGTAGTGATGTGTAACAGGCAATTAAATTAAAGTTAGATTTCCTCGACTTTTCGGGCGGTTACTGCCTTACCAGCACTAACCGTGGTTTTGGCTAGCGGCCAGCTATGGTCATATCAAGTCCCTTGACCATAGCTGACTTGAAATTGGTATAAGTTTGAAATTCAATGGGGGGACATTAGAGGAAATCTCCGGAACTAGGGAACAGCGGCTGCCACTCTGTTCGAGGAGGAACAGCAAGACCGGTGGCAGATCCGTTTTAAGGGTGCATGATTTTATAACAAGAACATGATGATGTTCACCAATTTAAACTTAACAGCGGAAGCAGAGACACGGAGAGGTTAAACCCTGCTCCAAAATATACCGTCTCTGTGGAAGTGAAAGGGCGAGACAGTCCTCCATAATCTGAAATAGTGTGTGTGGCTGGGAGGTGACGTAAAGGAGTCACGAATTTTAAAATCTTATGACGTAAAAGTTTTGCTTATTCAAGGTTTAATCCAATCAAAAATGCTTGTGGTCTGTCCACATAATTATATGCTCAGACTCGCAATATAAGGTTCATACTATAATTTTAAAGGTATCATTTTATTGTTGTGTGTTAGATATAGTTGTTGATAAAATGTATTTTCATTATGTGTGTATTTTTTTCTAAGCCAATCATTAGACGCCTGGCAGGCAATCAATATAATAGCAGTAAGTGTTGATAATGTATTACATGTAATTGTTCAATTTTGAAAGGTATTCATGGTGTTTTAATTATGTCAGGAGATCAGCTGATCAGCAATACCATGTCACTGGTATATTGGTTTGTAAATGTTACAAGTAATCAATGTTTAGTGTACTACAGATATTTTGAAGTAAAGATAAAAAGAATATGAGAAATAAAATAACAATAATTTATGCAAATTAATAAAAGATAATTCAGGGGTGATAAATGTTTTATGGGACACGTAGACCTGTCCAAATTGACTTAAAAGTTGAATTTGAAATAGTAGAGAATGTTGTTTTCAAGTAAGGTATGTTGTAGAATTTTAAGTAGTACTGATGTTGACACAGTTGTAATGGAGACTTTATGTAGAGTTTTGAATGATATATATTTATGTTTATAATTAATGAGGTTATTTTGTGTATTTGTAGTGAGGTTATGAGATTGAGATTTTTGGGGATGGCAATTTGTATTAGAGGGTAGTGTAATGTAGGAGTCCGCCACAAGGGTTGGGACGGGATAGGAATAGATTTTAGTGAGGAGGGGCCGCCTTAGGTAAAATCCGGGCCGCCAAATAAGGGAATTGAGTTTTTTGGGGGCGGGGAAACACGTATCCTATACAAAGGGTTAGAGAGTATTTTATATGTAGAGAAGGTAGCGATTTGTGTTAAATGGTAAGTTGGGGTTTAGAGTGTCCTGATTAGTAGATATTTTTGATAGAGCTGGGTGTCATGGTAATTGAAGTTGATTAATATTAGAGTCAGAGGGAGAAAGTTCATATATGTATAGAGATCTAATACAGTAAATGAGAATAAATGAGTTACAACACCCACAGTAATGTAGAATTAAACTGTTAACTAAAGAGAGGAATTTATAATCAAGATTATACAATTGTTTATTTTTTTTAACCAGTGACAGAATTTTGATAAAATTTGAAAATGATGTAAAGTCAAGAATTGTTTATTTTAAATAATTTAAATGTCAATCTGTTTATTATTTATATTAATATTTGGTTTATTTTAAATATTTTATGTTATTGTGTTTTGTATTTCAAGTTAGGATATTGCAAATGTTCAATGTGTTTTCAGAACTTATATATAACATATGTAGGTCAAGGGTTTTGGACTTGACCTAGTTAAGATCAGCTGATGAGGTCATACACCTACTAAGCTTGTATAGTAGGAATCCAATTTTAATTTGTTTGCTTGATTAATTCAAACCAATATTTGAATAGTTTTAATATATGTTGTTTAATAAATAAATTTAATAAAATTTTTTTTATGAATAAATTTAAATTTTTTTTGAATTTTAAAATTTTGAAAATTTTAAATTTTTTTGAAGAAAAAAAAAAACTTGATTTTTCGCCTGCCAGCGAATGAATAGGTTAGATAATTATTCTTTTATTATGTGTGTATTAACCATGTTTCTTTTATTGTATTGCATTATATTGGTAGACTATAAGTGATTCTCCTGTTAGAATAAGGATGTGTTTATATTATTAGAAATGTCTAGGCTAAGTCATTTGAAACAAAAATTAGAAAAAAGAGGAAGAGAATTTTTTGATAAAAGATTATTTTTTTTGAATTTTGAATTTTTTAAATTTTTAGTAAATTTTAAAAGAAATTTTTATTTTTTTTTTATGTGTTATGGTAACATGTAATGTTAGTATGTGTGAGCCCAGTATCTGCTAAAGGCAGCCCAGCTTGCATACAAGAGGGAACACATCGGCTGAGGATCTGGAATAATTTTAGCCAGGGATTGAGGATTTTTGGGGGTAGCGTGTTAGAAGGCGAGGCGCGCTGTGGTGCGAGTCTGATCGATTTCTCGGTGTTGGGATCTCTTATAGAGAAGTCCAGTGATCTCGTTCCGATGAGTCCATAGTCGCTGAGCCAGGGGGGTCGTGTACCCAGGAGATTAAGAACCAGGGGGTTGTTGGCACCAGTTCCTCACCGGTCCTCTTCGGGGTTTATCGATGAGATTTCTTCTGTCGTGGACAGCAGAATTCTCATCGAGGGGGTATTGTAATGGGTCAAATTAGAAGGTTTTTATTTTTTATTAATCTTGGTTTTGATTTTGTTAAAAGTGTACAATTCATTTCATATATGGGAGCTACCACAGTTTAATTTTATATTAACATAGATCACCCATTCAATCACTTTTAAATTGCCAGACTTCACCTGTAAGGAGCCTCCAGTACAGCAATGCAATATACACACAGTCAGTCAAAACAATTGCCAGACGCATTGCACAATCACATAGCAGCAGCCCAGTGACACAGTCTACAGTGTGTCATCAGAGTGTGCAGTTTGGTATCAGAGAGTAAGCAGCAGCAGACAATAGCATTGTGAATTTAAAACAGGGGCCTCGGTTTTACAAGATAGGCCGTTAAAACAAATTTGGCCTATCTTAGAAAGTGTGAAACAGTCATTAAAAAGTAACAGTGTACAAACAAAAAGTTTGCGGCAGTTCGTCCCAAGGAGTACCGGCCGGTGCATCTCGAAGGGGTTAGCTCTTCTCAAAATTTAAAAAATGTGGCAGTAAAAGTGAATCAATCTTTTTAAAACAGTGGCAGTGATGCGGGAATAACTACAGAACAACAACATCCATATTTGTTATTTTTTTGTTTATTTTTCGGGACGATTACAAACTTAACACGGGGCGGCCACGAGGTCACGGAGGAACGCGTTGCAGGCGGGGATTTTATATAATGCATTATATTAATCAATTAGGGTAACGGGGGTTATTTTTAAGAATGTGAGAGTGTGTGAGCAGCTGGGCTATCTTCTTAGACGTAAGTAATATTATGTAAGGCTATTAAATAAGATGTATAAACAAGAGTTACCCAACCTTTAAAAACATGTAAGACAATTTATTTGGAAAACAAAGTTATAAAATCGCACTATTTGATTATTAAACAAAATTAATTTCTCTTCCAAAATGTATTGTGTAAATTATTCACGTAACCTTGAAAATTGCGCGTGTATCCCAAAGTACGTATGAGACCCTGGACCCAAGAACTCGCAAACGGTAAGTGTAAGTTTTTTTATTATGGTATGGTTTACTAAGCTATTTAAATGGTAATAAATAAGTAAAATCACAACATATACTGACATTTTGTCTTTTATTACATGACAAGCATTATACAGGGTATTACAAGATCTGAAATAAAGAATATAAACCCTCTGCAATGCGTTTATTAAGGCAGCACTACTTGGAAACAGACGTAACTGTAATAATCAACTAAGACGGAATATTTGTGATTACATTTATGAAAAATGGGTGTGTGCTGTCATGGATTCAATGTGTATTATGCGCTGCGTGTGGATGTGTCTGGTTTCTTTTTTCTCTGATAGTACAATGCTCATTCACTTGATACCAGCAGGTTATGCAGTTACAAAAGTCAATTTGGTTACTTATGTGTAGTGCAGTAGCTGTAAGTGAAATGTAGATCAGAGTTTATGTTATTTGTAATTTTTATGCTTTAGAATATTAGCCTGAAGACTGTCCCTGTTTTCTCAAAAATTAAATCAATGATGGGAAACACCCGTTCTTTTTCAATTTTTCAAATTAAAACATGAGCTATGTCCTCATGTCACATCCCATAGCTACAATATTGTTAAAGATAAGTACAACAAAAAGTTGAACAAACTGTTAAACAAAAAGGCCCCCATTTTTTGCCAGCAAATCTTGGATACCCAGTGACTGCGCAAGACAGCATTTCTGGGAGTGAGTGTTAAGTTTTAAAGCATTTGAACAGATTTCCTATTAATTGGATTTGGTTCAAGTAACTTTTTTCTATTCCTGAAGAGAAAGGAACACTATATGCATCATATTTTGGGAGCATCAAGTGTAACAGTTATACAAGCTATTGTTGAAAAATCATTTTCAAACTGATTTAGGTGATTAGGCAGAGTGATAAATCCTGTATTCAGTCAGCAGAAACAAAGTTTCTCTGATCTGTTATGAGTTGTATTAAATGAGATCAACTTAGCGATGACATTGTTCAGGAGGAGCGAAATTTTCTCCTTAGTTGACCCAGTTTATGTTTACCATAAAACTATAGCATAACCACGTGTTAAGTATGGCAGACAACAGATTGTCAAAGCTAGCTTTCCAGTAGACAGCTTTTGGAAGACGCAATATGGCCATTCTAGGAAGATGTGGGTTGTGGAGCCACAACAGGTCGCAAGGCGTAATCCTTGTTAATGACAACGACGACAAACTGATTTGAGGGCTGGAGTATCTACTGTAATACCAGTACAGTATGTGAAGTGTGGCTTTCAATTTGAGTTAATCTGAAGGGGACTATAATAGTTATTGAGTTTAATGATAAAAAAAAAAGTAACTTATGAAGACTGTAATAGTAAATTATATAGACCGACTTCCCTCTTTATTATCTCCTCAGTCCACTGGCTTTAATGTTAGACGATGGCATTCTGAACTGAGATACAACCAATAAGGCAACAGTCTATTTTCGGGATAATTGTTTATGCTTTCTTGTACAGAATTATTTTTTTACTACTTTTACCTAAATACACCCCGTCCCCTAAAATATTTACTGTATTACACCTATATAATGTTTATTCTTGCAAGATCTTGAAAGATTAGATAGAACTTACCAGTATGCCTGGCTTGCCACGACTTCTTACTACGGCACACGGCTTTAAGGAAAGGTAACAGTGATGGTATACCAAGAGCACTAGCTACTACTGCAAATGCCCTGGCTGTTGTGTTTCTCACGTACTCATCAATGTTGTCAATGTCGGGACGCATTGTCGAGATCATAGTGGCCAACCCAGCAGCTTTAGCAAGATTCGAGATGATTTCTCTACCTTCTACACGGGCATAGTAATCCTCATCAATTAATAGAGGTTCAATGACGACCAGGATCTACAAACAATGAAAACAAAATCATGTAAATCATCTAAAATGGAACATGTATTTGCAAAAATAATATCAACATGCCATGCATAAAAATGTTTTTAAATTCATTTTGATTTAAATGGAATAACTCCTATTGTAGTCCCAAGCCACGTGTTTGTTAACCAAATACACTGTTACTCACCGTCTATGGCCTTTCCGTAATGTTATTTCGTGTTTACATGTTTCGAAGCACTTGCCTCATCATCAGAACTTATAAAAACTAATCTATGTCATAAATGATGACATTTGTCAAAATATTAAAAACACAATACGGCAATTAAACTATGTACAGAAATTGCTTTAAAATGTTAGGTGTGCCTTGCAAGACAACACACGCCGTACTGACGAAAACTAAGCCTTATCTCGACCATATCGCATAGCGTGAAACTACTCAATTAATTAAATTATAATTCTCTTACCTTAGGGTTTTTATTCCAAGGGTCGTTCAGACGAAACTGCTGCAAAAAGGATTATTTGGATTTGATATAGGCAAAGATCAAATACACCGTTTGTGCTAACACATTGCCTCTGATTTATTATTCAAAACAACTACTTCGTCTCTCTTTCATAACATTTAGAGCAAATACTTGTAGAATGAGCAACAATTTGTGAACTCAAATTTAGTAATAAAATATTTCTTAATTAACTAGCTTATTACAACTATGGTATACCCCAACTATTTACTATCTGCAATGAACCAATACGTGCTTTGGCTACACACTCACACACATTCGTTCTTTGATTTTATCGTTCTATTTAAACCCCACTTCGAGATCTCTGATGTACATTTTAGATTTATATTTATTTATGTTGAATTATACTCTGGGGAAAAAGGTAAAATAATCTTGGTTAAAACTCAGTTAATACTTAACGTCTGAAGAACTCCGCTGTTTTGCACCTCTGCTGTGAATGCACTGTTTAACACACCATGATTTAGTTTTTCACTGTTTAACCGCGGTACTGTTATTGCTTATTTCAAATTAAGTTGATGCGCCACTATTACTTTAGTTCACTTTAAAATAGCTTTTAGTTTTGTTTTGTCGGCCGACATATATTTTCGAACACTTAGCTCGCTTAGGTTGGCCGCGCGTTATACAGTTTTTATATTAGTTTTAGTATTTACAAAGATAGGCCTACTCTTAACTAAGGCCTATCTTACACCCGAGGCCACTATGTAATTTTTATCTGCACTGTATGCTGCTTATTACCACTCTCTCTGATGACACACAGCAGACTGTAGACTGTTTCACAAGGCTGCTGCTATGTGATTACGCAATGCGTCTGGCAGTTGTTGTGGCTGCCTGGGTATGTTGCATTGCTGTACTGGAGGCTCCTTACAGGTGAAAGTCTGGCAATTTGGAAAGTGCTTAAAATGATGATTTGAATTAATATGAAATTAAACTGGGGTGGCTCACAAATCCGTACCGTCACAATTTGTCCGTAAATAATTCTTAGAGTTACATTTGGCCCCCGTACAGCGACGCGAGTATAGGTTACAACTATTCGCCAGACCTAATTAAGCTGCAGAACGGGTTATTTGGAAGTGAGGGCGTGGTTAAATAAATTAATTTCATAATGGAGAAAATAAATGAAATTGATGTAGTTGTCGGCAGTGAGGCCGAAAATAAATCAATGTATGAAAACACGTCAACTGAGTCGGCCAATAAAGGCGATTCAGGTATTCAAACAGAGTCACTGTTAACGAGTGAAAGTAATGTAGACGAATCGAAAATCATGAATGAAGTTGCAATTCATTCAACACCTATTGTAGTAAATCAAAATAAGAAGTCCGATGAGGACAATATGTTAACACGATTGTATAATATGATGTATAGTAATTTCAGTGAACTAAGAGGGGATATTAATATTAAATTCGATATACAGAATGTTAAGTTCCATGAGTTAAAGGGCGATATAAATAATATTGACCAAAAATTGGATAAGCGTTTATGTGAAATGAATACAAAATTTGATGAGTGTTTATATGATATGAAACAACAGACGAATGAATGTTTTAATACATTTAAAGAACAAATTGAGAAACAAATACAAAAGGTAACTGAAAATTTTGAGTATAAAACAGATGATAATTATAATGATATGTGTAAAAACGTGGTAGTAGAGAGTAAGATAAATAGTAACAATGATATTGAAAATGGTAATGTGATTGAAAGGGTGGTATCAGAAAGTGATACGTTGAAAATAGATAGTGAAACAGTAAGTGAGAGTGAGAAAATGATAAGTTGTAATGAAGTAATAATTAGTGTTGTTGAATTAGAAAAAGTAGATGAATGTGTAGGGCAGGGGGTAAATTTTCCCCTTATTTGTGATGAACCAGAGTGTTCAAAATTGTTAGTATTGGACAGCAAGAGACCCTTATTAGTGAAAGATTTGAGTTGCTTATTTTTGTTGAATAATTTTGTACCCTCTGCATGGAATGAGAGAGAAAGTATGATATGGTGTTATGATGAGAGAAGTTTAAATATAGAATGGTGTAGTGAAAGAGAGACAGAGTTATACAAAGTAAAGAGAAATTATAATGAGTTGAGAACCGTCACAAGCGGTATCGTACAGTATATTTGATTTATATTGTAATTGGTCGTTCAACACGTGTGGCTTGGTACTGGCGTCGTTGTATGCTTTGTAAATCTCATATTCTTCAAGGGCGTTCAAATAACCCCCAAACAGGTCGAGGTTTTTTGAAAAGATTTTCTGAACATAGACCCCCTACACGAGTTTACAACTTTGACAATATCAAGTCAAATTTCGCCAGGCACCTTATAGACAACAATCACAGTTACACGAATTTTAGCTCGAATTTAATACCCCTTCATTTCTGCAGTAAAGGGGGTTATTTGAACGCCCTTGAAGAATATGAGATTTACAAAGCATACAACAACGCCAGTACCAAGCCACACGTGTTGAACGACCAATTACAATATAAATCAAATATACTGTACGATACCGCTATGCGATACGGTCGAGATAAGGCTTACATTTCGTCAGTACGGCGCGTGTTGTCTTGCAAGGCACACCTAACATTTTAAAGCAAGTTCTGTACATAGTTTAATTGCCGTATTGTGTTTTTAATATTTTGACAAATGTCATCATTTATGACATAGATTAGTTTTTATAAGTTCTGATGATGAGGCAAGTGCCTCGAAACATGTAAACACGAAATAACATTACGGAAAGGCCATAGTCGGTGAGTAACAGTGTATTTGGTTTTAAATTCATAATTACCAATATTTAAATACAAACTACGAGTATAATTTTCAAACATAATTGGAATAAATTTACCAATGTGATGACATCAGTAGATGCAAATTACTATAGAAGATTAAGTGTGCAGTGATTTTGGTACTGTGGACTACATCAAAGTACAGA
Organism: Magicicada septendecula; assembly: GCA_034769895.1. Lineage (NCBI taxonomy): Eukaryota > Metazoa > Arthropoda > Insecta > Hemiptera > Cicadidae > Magicicada > Magicicada septendecula. The sequence goes on along the minus strand of CM068374.1, from coordinate 408,312,207 downwards.
AAACAAAGAGACCCCAACTGAACAACTTTTTTTCTTAAAAACAAAACTATATAGCTGAATCAAATTTCAGCAATTTGGTGAGTGGCCATCAAGTTGGTTTCACAAGAGTCAGCAGTCAATACTAGAACACGTACATCACATTACATTTATTACTGAAAGAGTATTCTGACACACGATATGGCAAGAAGATGTACCTTCAAACCAAGTCAAGTTACCATATGGAAAATAATGCCAACGGACACGTCATACAATCATATGCAGACATCAATTTAGTGTTCTATATGGACAAGCATTTCAAATAGCAGAAAGTCGGTATCCTCAACTAATCATATTCACATAGTATCAGTAACACTACTGCTGCTGGATATGCTGACAATACGGATATCCTGGTAGCACATAACTACAGAATGTCAAAGAATGGCAATGGAGAGACAACCTGCACAGAATGGCCTTGTCCAAATGAAATTATCAGAATTCTGACTCGAATTCAATGAACACATATTCCAAATTCAATTTTAATTCCAAATTCAATTTTAACATTTACATTAACACTATTGATGCTGGCAGACATCAACTGATGTCCATTGAAAACTTCTGATGGCTACATATGTCGATTGATGTATTGCATAGATGTTTCTACATTGTCTTGTGTGTGAACATGTGTCCTTAGAGCAGTTTTGAAACAAAACCAGTTCTTGTTAGTATCAAAATCATCCACTAGATTGCATATGCAACCACTTTCATAGGTACAGGTGATAACCGCACACGTTAAATTGTTGCATTAGTTATTACACAGTTTTAAACGTAAAATTGTATTGCTTTTAGAGCAATGTTCAAAATTATTAACAAAAACTTCATAAAACTGATTATATTTGAAACATTATGTAACAAACTGTTTAATTATATACAAGAAGTAATAATAGTAACATTGTGAAGTTTACTACCTACACATACCTTACTATATATTTTTTTTTAATTTTCCCCAAAACATCAATTTTTACTTCCATGTTCCATAAGGAAATGGAAGTGTGGTCATGGCGAAAAAAAATCGTGTTCGAGATAACGGGAGATTCTGATTGTACTACAATCAAAACATAAAAAAGTCAAATTAATAAATTATTTACCTTAAATTATCCGCCGTGTGATTTCTTGTGCTTCGTCTATGACGCATTTCAGAGCATATGCTCGATCATCAGATACTAAAAAGGTAAAACTATCACTCTTGCGAGATCGTTAAGAAGTTAAAATGTCAAAATTCGCATATGAAACGTACGCGGATTTGGGTGCGCACCCGTTCAAGTTCATTCTGCCACTGAGCGGTTGCTACCTTTTCGTAGCCCCAGCAAGCAGATTCAAGGCGGTATCGTACAATCGGTTGGATACAAAGTTCAGGTGGTCATTTAACACGATATCGCGACTCCTTGGGTTTGCATATGCACTGTAAATTTCAAATTCCTCCAAGGCATTCATGAAACGGCCCTTCTTACACACATGTAACGGTATTAAATTGGAACTAAAATCTGCGTAATTATGATTGTGTGAAGTCAGGTGTCGGGCGTAATTTGATTTGATTTTGTCAATGTTTCTTATTTTCTTAGGTAAATGTTCTCGAAATCGTTTAAGGAAACCTCTCCCAGTCTGTCCAATGTAGAAGCACTCGCAATCATTGCCAGTTTTTTCTTCTGGAAGCGTGTGTTTTTTCGGTTTGAGAATATCCAGTAACTTATTATTAGTCCTGAATGAAATAGTGAAACTATTATTATTCAATAAAGAAGACAAATCCTTAGGCATAAAGCTAGTGTAATTAGTAGATATAAAAATTTTTTGCGTGTTGTTGTTTATTCGGGGTTTAAGCATTCTTTTTTCATGTTTTCTCAACAGTTTGTCAATGGTTAAACTATTGTAACCATTGGCAACCGCGATATATTTTATGACATTTAGCTCATCACGAAAGTCATTATCATCCAAAGGAATTGTCAATAATCTATGAATGAAACTATTGTACGCTGCCATTTTATGTGAAAGAGGATGATTAGAGTCTGCGTATATTGTGGTGTCAGTGGTAGTCGGTTTCCTATAAATGTTGAACTTTAGTTTGTTCATCTGTCGAGGGATGGTTAAATCTAGAAAGTTTATCTTGTTATCAACCTCTGTTTCAAGAGTAAACTGGATGTTTCTATTTATTTTATTTAAACAGTTTTTAAATAATTCGATTTGTCTTATAGTACCATCAAAATTTAAAAACGTATCGTCTACATACCGTCTAGAAAATATTATTTTATTTGCATATATATTATTGTTCAACAAGTGAGTATTCTCATAATAATTCAAATAAATATCGGCCAGTAGGCCGGAGAGGGGTGAGCCCATAGCTAGGCCATCATCTTGAATGTAAAACGAGCCATTAAAAGTGAAATAGTTTTGTTTCAAAACAACCCCGAGTAAATTAATTAACTCATTTATCGTCTGTGTGTTCATGCAACTATTGTCAGATAAATTGTTTCTCAAAATCTGTAATGTATCTATGATTGGGATGTTCGTGTATAAATTAGTTATGTCGAACGACGCCAGTTCGTGGTTAGGTTGTAGTTCAACAGATTTAATATCATTAATAAGATTATTGTTGTTCTTAATACTATGATTATTACGTAATTGTAAATTATCTTTTATCAAACGAACTAGTGCTTTTGCAGTTTTGAAGCCAGGAGCAGTGGTAAAGTTCACGAGCGGTCTGATAGGTATGTTATGTTTATGAATTTTAGGCAGTCCTGTGAATATCGGGGCTTTAGCGTTGATGGGCTTTAAGTAACGTCGTGTGCTTTAATTGAATAAATTGATACATTTATTAATACAATTGTGAAGTTCCCTGACGTACAATTCAGTGGGGTCAGAGTTTAATATTTTAATGTCGTTATTAGAAATAAAATCATGAACTTTATCACTGTATGAATCAGTGTCCATGATGACTAGCGTATTTCCTTTATCTGCCTTAACAATAAGGCATTGTTGTCGATTAATTTTGTTTTCATGTGTTTTAAAGTTTTATATTCACTAGAGTACCTAGACTGACCACGCGAAATGAGAGGTAGAGTATTGTTTAATTTAATGGCTCTATTGAATTTATTATTTATAAGTACATGTGCTTCATTTTGTAAGTGTGGGTCTGAAATAGATTTGATGGCTGCCTCCACTTCAACGACTTCATAGATAAGTTTGTTTTTACCGTCGGGTGGGAGATTATAATTTATCCCTTTACTTAAAAGCTTCATTTCGTTATCATCAAAGACTATAGTAGTTAAGTTCATGACTAGGGTAAAATGTGTGTTTACAAACAATGGCAGACTCTTGGCGATGTTTATGTTCTAGCCTAAGAAGTTTGCGTGATTGACTAAAATGTGTACGACGTACAATATTATATATGTATCTGTGTACGGAATCTAAAACTTTATCGATAATGACAGGATGAATATTGTTAAGAATCCGCAAATGCAGTTTACGCAAACGAGTATTGAGGAGAGATTTTTTAATGTATAACGCTTTAATTTCTTCCTTGACGCGAAATCATTCAGCGTATTGTTGTGTTACTTCTGCGTCCTTGGAAGAGCAATTAATTTTCACAGTAGTATACTTAGGAGTTATGTTCTTTTGTAAACAAATTTTATTGAACTTGATATGCAAGTTAGTTTTTAATAACTGGATTTTGACATTTTGGAATTTAAATACCATGCTTGCTTGGCTAGGCTCTAATTTAATATTCATGTTTAATATGGTAACCAAATCACTTGTACGAATTAACAAATTATTTACCTTAAATTATCCGCCGTGCGATTTCTTGTGCTTCGTCTATGACGCGTTTCAGAGCATATGCTCCATCATCAGATATTAGAAAGGTAAAACTATCACTCTTGCGAGATCGTTAACAAGTTAACATGTCAAAATTCGCATATGAACCGTACACGGATTTGGGTGCGCACCCGTTCAAGTTCATTCTGCCACTGAGCGGTTGCTACCTTATCGTAGCCCCAGCCCCACTATTGTAAGCGCCTATTTTGTAACGTATTCACTATGAGGTATAGTAGAGTTATATTATATGCCCCACGTTATCTGCGTCATTTTTACAACGTCTCACTTATAATGTGTGCGTAACGTCCATCTTTTTACAGTCTCGGATCGGTCAGAACACCTCTTAGCAATCGCCACTTATGAATTATAAATACTGAGGTTTAAATAAATTTGATGGTAATGTTACCCAAACGAAGCAGAAATCGAGTGTGTGTGATTTGGGTCAAGATTAAGGAAGTTGTTTTGCCTTATTTGGAAGAGAGAGCAAGTACCGTTTGTTTACCCTCGGAGTAGACGATTTCTTAATTTTTCAAATATTCGCTGTGAATGGAATCAGCTGATTTTGACATTAGTCTCCAAATATAGGTTAACCAAACGACACTGTTGCTTAATACTACCTGATGGATAGTCCTCTTCTTATCTTTACTGAAATCTACCACAACTACCCGCTACAATAAAGGAAACACATTTTATTATTCAATATAATTTCTTAATAGTATTTATTTCTCTCTTCCGCCAACATACAAATATTACAATCGATCCTTTCAATAACTAATTCATGATATCGACTTCATTGGGTAAACATGGAATTATCATAAAATCTGGTTTTTACTGATTTTACAATTTTATCTTTTATTTAAACATCAATCAACATATAATTCTTTTATTTATTTCCCCAGGGTTAAGGGTAGGTTCTTTGTGTTATGAGATGGTCAGAAATGGATAATTATATACTACGCTTTACAAAATAAAACAATCAACTTCGAAAATTTGTTTATTCTTATAGTACGTAGTTCCAGATTTGTCCGTGAGAGAGCAGATTGTAACGGTACAGAATTGTGAGACATCCCAGTTTAATTTTATATTAATTTAAATCATCATTTTAAGCACTTTCCAAATTGCCAGACTTTCACCTGTGGGGAGCCTCCAGTACAGCAATGCAACATACATACAGTCAGCCAAAACAATTGCCAGACGTATTGCGTAACCACCCAGCAGCAGGCTTGTGTGAAATCCAGTCTGCAGTGTGTCATCAGAGAGTGAACAGTAGTAGTGAGCATCAGACAGTGAAAATTAAAAGGTGGCCTCGGGTGCAAGATAGGCCGTAATTAAGAGTAGGCCTATCTTTCCAAGCAATAACAAGTATTAAAAGTGTGAAAACATTTATATAAAAGTACGCAAATAATAACGTGCGGCCAGTGCTATTGTAACTCTCGGCCGCGCGGCCAGCCTACAACAACATATAAGTGTTCGAAAAGTTACGCCGGCCGACATAATTATTAAATGTGACAAACGTGGTTTTAGTGACCAGTAAAACTTGGTACCAGTTCAAAGACAAATTACTTTAATGAGCATCAATTGACTTTCAAAGTGAGGCATAAAACACGTGCATCGTTAGTTGGAGTAGAGCAACATCCAGGATGAGTATTATTCAGAATTTTTAAATACATTAACATTTATATTTGCCGACGTTTTTCTAAATCATGAGATCTCAGAGTGGGGTTCAATCTATACATTCAAATAGAATGGCCAAGTAAAAGAATGAATGTGTGTGTGGAGTGGAATTACGTACTGGTTCATTACAAATTGTATAAAAACTCACTTATTTATATAATTTAATTCACTTATACTTACCATTTTCCTAAGGGTCCCCCCAGAGTTCTATAAGCGAGATCAGAAACAGTGCGAGGTTGCGAAATAATTATTCTGACACATTTTAAATGAAGAGAATTTACATTTTAATTTTATTTTTAAATCATTTAAATTTCAATAAATTTTACCATACTTTCGCATATAAAGTGACTTCGTAATAATTTCTTCTTTATCTTGTGGTTCGTTACATTAGTACCACTCCTATGCTATCTTATTCTATTGGCTTACCTTATATTCATATATACATACAGACAGAGCCCAGTCTGCCATTCACTCATTCTCTCAATTTATACACCCTCCCCTGAACATTTTTTATTACCCCGAACCCTTAAACATGTTGTGAAATTCTATAGTCGGCAACGTGGTCCTCATTCGCACTCACTATTTAACGTTTGGCAATCACTGGTTTGTCCGGAACTCAACGGAGATATTCTTCACTGAATGGTATTAACCGCGGTTACATGGATTTAAACTGTTATTTCACCTTTTTATCGGTGAAACATGAAATTTTATACTGAGCCTAACTTAGCTCTGTACCGGCCGGTACGCACAGAGTATGACCGCCGTCACCGAGAACGTAACAGGTACAGCTTGCTTTCTTTTGGAGGGAAGCTGTTGGTCACTGCCATCAGGTTTTAGTCGCCGTATACTGTTGATTTGCTGAGGCATATTCAGTTTATGCATGGACTATAGCTGGTATATGTGTGTGACCAGAGCTTAATATTGGAATTGGCTCTGGTGATGTCACCAACAGTAGGCGGAGTTTAACGCTGTTTTCTGGTAGCCAATCACTTGGAGCTACCAACTTTTCGTCCCAGCGCCATGTTTGCCTCAACTTTGTGTCTCTCACGGCGTCATTGCCGAACCCCGCCTGGCTGAGTTGCATACGGGCGTCGAAACACATGTACAGAGTTCTGCGAATTGTAGGGTGGTAAATTCTTCACCGCATTACTCAACAACAACCTGCGTCTTATTGCTTTGTTTCCAACTGTTCTGTTACACTGGTCTGTTATACGGACAAATACGTTGCACAATAATACATTTATTTCGTAATATTTTACAAGGATCCCGACCGAAAATGAAATGAATACAAATATATAAATGCCCCAAGCGGTTAAAATAAAACACCCAAAAATTGACCCGCTACAAAATATGAATAGTTTGTCATAGGCTAGTGAAGTAAGAAATATTCATTTTGTCACTTTGTTTGATTTTTACTAATTGTGTCTCATTCAACGAGTATTTAATATAACAGAAAAGAAATAAGAAATTTAAATGTTATAAAAGGGAGACTAAATAATTAATTTGCATAATAAACTAGAAGCAATTTGTTTTAGCCCAAACTGTGTATTGATCTTTACACCTTGTATCGCAAATAATCCTTTCTGTAGCTGTTTTCGTCTGAAAGACTCTGGAATAAAACCCTAAGGTAAGAATTACTTATAATTTAATTAATTGAGAAGTTTCATTGGCGCCCGAACAGGGACGCGAGTGTAGGTTACAACCTATATTCGCCAGACCTAATTAAGCTGCAGAACGGGTTATTTGGAAGTGAGGGTGAGGGGAAATAAAGTAATTTTATAATGGAGAATGAAAATATGTCAACTGAGTCGGCCAATAAGGGCGATTCAGGTATTCAAACAGAGTCACTATTAACGAGTGAAAGTAATATAGACGAATCGAAAATGATGAATGAAGTTGCAATTCATTCAACACCTATTGTAGCAAATCAAAATAAAAAAGTTGACGACAGTAGTATGTTAAAAGATTTGTACAGTTTGATATGCAGTATGAAAGAAAATTCAGAGAAACAACACGATGAAGTAAATAACAAATTTGAGACAATGAATAATAAATTTGATTGTCGTTTTGATGAAATAAATAAGCAGAATGCCAAGTTTGAGGTTAATATGAATAAACGTTTAAATGAGATTGATGAATGCGTTAACACTATTAAAGAACAAATAGTAGAGTCAATAGAACAGATTAAAAGTAATAGTAATAATGATAATAAAAAGGCAACAAGTGAGAGAAATAATGTTGAAAATAATGAGAATAATAATAATGAGTTTGAAGAATTAGTATCGGAAACGGATACAGTAAAAATAAAGAATGAGAGTACTGATGAGTTGGTGGAATGTAGTGATAATGAAATGTTAATGTGTATTGATGAAGTAAAGAGAGAGAGCGAAAAAATAATGTTGTGGTCGAGTGGTGACAGAGGGCAAATTTCCCCTTATTGTTTATAATGTTTATGATGAATATTTAATGAAACCACAAATGTTGTTTTTGAAGGGCAAGAGACCCGTATTAGTAGAAGAGTTGAGTTGTTTATTGATGTTGTGTAATGTTGTACCCTCTGTCTGTAATAATGATGTTGAAAGTATGATTTGGTATTGTGATGAGAGAGAGTTAAATAGAGAAGTGTATGTGGCGAAAGTAACAGAATTATATAACTTGAATAGAAAGTATGAAGAATGGAATGAAAGTTTAAAAGTATACTTGAATAATGACTATAATGATTTGACCAAAATAATTAACCCGATAATGAGTGAATTTACCGATGGAGACGTAACAAAAATGCCTAATGTAGACTGGTTTAATGAGTATTTGAGCAAGATGAATGAATTTCGTTTGTATGGCTACAACACACAAAACAGTCATTTGTGTGGTAATAAAATTGAAAAATGTTACATAACACCAAGACTTGTCTGGGACGATGGAGGATAAACTATTAAAACAATAAAAGACAGTTTGTAAACATTATGTTTATTGGTTCAGACCTCGCAACCTTGGACAATGAAGTGTGATATAACTGAATAATTAATGCTAAAGAATTGTAAATATATGTTTAGTGAAATTAATTGTATGTATTATAAAATGTTAGATAAACAATGTATGTATGTAGTTGAAATTGTTGGGATGATAATAATAATATTAATATTTTGCAGCTTAAATAAATAACAAAAATAATTATTGTACTTAGTGAAAGTAATTAAAAATGTTGTATTCAATAATTGATCTAATTAAAATAATTTGAAATGTTTAAATATTTTGCTTGACTTAAATGTTATATGGTTGAATTTTTCTAATGAGTTTAAATTGTTTTATGAGATTTGATATTAATAAATAAATGTTAAATTGTTTGTAGGAAATAACATTGCTGTTAAATGTTTCAGAGGTTACGTGGAGATATTGGTGTATGTGTGTGGTGTGTATTTTGTATTCATGTCAATAGACGGATAATGTATTGTAAGTATAAAGTTCATTATACCAGTCAGATAGAATAAAATGCTTACAGGTGTGAAAAGAGTGTAATAATAATAATAATGGTATTGAGATAATAGTATTAAATAGAAACTGTAATTAAAAGGTAATAATAACTGAAAGGTGAATTTAAATAATATTTGGCTTAAATTGTAAGAAACAGCCATTGATAAATATGTTATCTAAGATTTATAAAAAAAATTTGAAAAGTGAAGTACAGGTGTTAGTATGATGTAACCATGAATGCTGAAACTGCGAATGTTTGTAACTGTGCTTACTAAACAAGTCTTGCAGACTAGTGTTTATATAAACAGGTGTAGTATGTTGTGACTAATGTCTGTGGTCATGCTTGGTGACCATAACAAAAATGTTGTAGTCTGCTGAATTAATGCCAGTAGAAAATCCTGTTATGAAATAAAAAGAAATACCATATGTGAAGAAAGGAGTGTAAATTTGTTGAATAATGTAGGTAATATTTTTGTCAGATTATCTTGAAAAATGTAATTAATTTTTAAATTGTTGACTAAAACAATATGAATTAAATTAAATTAATTTGGTAATTAAAGTAACTGAATAGATGATTTTAATAATGAACTTGTAAGAAGGAATTTAACTTTATTTCATTCAAATTCAAATTGGAATTATAAAGTAAATGCCAATTGATGTAAATAATGGTTAAAATAATCATTTAAAATTGAAAACTGAAGGAAATATTTGGGCCAAGATAGTGTTTGGGAAACTTAGAGATGTATATTACTGTCCAAGTAACTTGTATCAATGCCAATCTATATTTTACGTTTTAACTGTAGATTCCCCACCTAAGTGCGGCCATGACCTCACCGGACCATGACCATGAAAGTAGTTAATTGTGGCAAATCATAAATTTTACTTGATATAACCGGCTTGTGGTTTGTTTTATTTTGTGAACCCGGTGGTTTGTTAGATTTAGTAGGGGGGTTATTTTTTGGGGAATCTACCAAATTTTGGAACAGGTCTATTTTCACCCAGATAGGGGTGGTAGTCCATTAGGGGCGTATAAATAAAAAATAGTAGGTAATACCGAATTTTATTGTAACGCCGAAGCAAGGATGGGGGTGGAATAAAAGAAAAAAATGTCCACCCCTTCCGCATCAGTCCTTGTGAAAGCAACTAGACGCTACAGTCTAGGGGGGGTAATAGTGAGTGTGGATGGGCGGTGACCCAGTTACAGGTCACGAGGGAGATGTGGTTTACGGCGAGGATGAGGCTAAAAAAGGCCAAGAAGCCTCGCGCAGAACACATTAATATGTAACAGGTATCAGGGGTTAAGGGATAAAAGGGGGGTAGTAAGAAAAAAAAAAAAAATTTGTTTATTCTATATAAATATGAGTAGGCAAGTAAGGATAATTTGTATTTCAGGTACGATTACTGTGAGTTAATGTAACCTTGTATAATTAATGTGTCATTTTGGCTGGGCAATATTGTATGGGGAATATTATTCAATTTAACTGGAATTTATGTGTACTACTGTAAACCTATATTGTTTTATTAATACTATATTTTTTTGGGTCTATAATATAAAATGAGCCAGTACGTTGTCAATGAACCAGTACGGCTAAGAGGAAACAAATCAGTTGTGGGATATGGAGTGATGGAAGGCCGCTTGTTAATTTTGTAATGTTTCAAAGTCAGGCGATACTGGGGCGGGTGTCTGTCCGAGCTTATGGTGGTGGGATCTCGAGTAGAGAAGTCCCGTAGGATCGGATGGGTGCTGTCGCAGTCGCCAGACTAGGGGGGTAAGAACCCATGATTTCGGTAGAGTGTTCCGGGGGGTTGCGGCGCCATATCCTCACTGATCCTCTTAGGGTTTAGGCAATAAGAGTTTGAACGCCTCGGCTTTCAACCTCTTATTGGGGGGGGTATTGTAACGGTACAGAATTGTGAGCCATCCCAGTTTAATTTTATATTAATTTAAATCATCATTTTAAGCACTTTCCAAATTGCCAGACTTTCACCTGTGGGGAGCCTCCAGTACAGCAATGCAACATACATACAGTCAGCCAAAACAATTGCCAGACGTATTGTGTAACCACCCAGCAGCAGGCTTGTGTGAAATCCAGTCTGCAGTGTGTCATCAGAGAGTGAACAGTAGTAGTGAGTATCAGACAGTGAAAATTAAAAGGTGGCCTCGGGTGCAAGATAGGCCGTAATTAAGAGTAGGCCTATCTTTCCAAGCAATAACAAGTATTAAAAGTGTGAAAACATTTATATAAAAGTACGCAAATAATAACGTGCGGCCAGTGCTATTGTAACTCTCGGCCGCGCGGCCAGCCTACAACAACATATAAGTGTTCGAAAAGTTACGCCGGCCGACATAATTATTAAATGTGACAAACGTGGTTTTAGTGACCAGTAAAACTTGGTACCAGTTCAAAGACAAATTACTTTAATGAGCATCAATTGACTTTCAAAGTGAGGCATAAAACACGTGCATCGTTAGTTGGAGTAGAGCAACATCCAGGATGAGTATTATTCAGAATTTTTAAATACATTAACATTTATATTTGCCGACGTTTTTCTAAATCATGAGATCTCAGAGTGGGGTTCAATCTATACATTCAAATAGAATGGCCAAGTAAAAGAATGAATGTGTGTGTGGAGTGGAATTACGTACTGGTTCATTACAAATATGAATAGTTCGTCATAGGCTAGTGAAGTAAGAAATATTCATTTTGTCACTTTGTTTGATTTTTACTAATTGTGTCTCATTCAACGAGTATTTAATATAACAGAAAAGAAATAAGAAATTTAAATGTTATAAAAGGGAGACTAAATAATTAATTTGCATAATAAACTAGAAGCAATTTGTTTTAGCCCAAACTGTGTATTGATCTTTACACCTTGTATCGGAAATAATCCTTTCTGTAGCTGTTTTCGTCTGAAAGACTCTGGAATAAAACCCTAAGGTAAGAATTAATTATAATTTAATTAATTGAGAAGTGTCAAGATTATGTTATTTAAACATGTGATTACACTTTAGAAGTTTTTGTACTGCACGGCAATTTTATTTGAGGTTTTCTTGGTTAAATATTAAAAGAAATGTTTATATTACCTCTTTCCTCGAAGTTCTTACTTGTGTGAAGCGGTTTCTCGGGTGGTGTTCTTAGTTGTTTTGTAATTTCATGACCGTCTGTCAGATACCATCTCGTCAAAAACTCGAAACGCGGCTTGGCTAGGCCTGATCTTCAAAATGGGTTTTTCACTTTTGTTATGGGGTAAAGCAAGTTACATTTGATATTTACAGTAGTGGTACATAATGTTTATACTGTTAGTTAAATTTTGTGATAATTTTGTACTGTTCAAAATGGTTCTAAAGGTTTTTTAATACAATTTTTGTCTCATAACGTTTCCCAACCGAACAGTTTTCAATCTCAAATTCGATTAAACAATATGTTGTTATTTCGTTACTGTTAGTAACCCATTATTTTTATATCATTTTTTATTGGTGCTGCTATTTACTTTTTAGTATATAGGCGGTTTTTAATTATTATAAATTTATTTTTGATTTACAGAAAAATAATTCTTTTTAATTTTGGTTTCTTTCCCAATTTGATTTACATAATAGTTTTTCGTTTATTTTCTTATAACTGTAGATATAAGTCTTTAATATTATTATTAACTTTAAATGAATTTATATATTATTTATTAATCTCTTATAGTATTCTTACACTGCACTATTTTCTTCTGCCATTTTCCTCATACAGTATTATTTTATTTTTTATTATCATCTGATATTTAAATCTTTTATTTTTTAAAACCCTGGGTTATCTTATTTATAATAACACAATTATTTTATTAAATATAAAATTAACATAGGTACTAAATTTTGTTGCCTACACAATATAAATCCTACAATAACTAAACAAAATACATAATTAGTTAGTAGCATCACAGTCTACTATTATAATCCATAATTCCCCCATCTACAGCACAAGTCTGTAAGAAGTTCCCCTCACATTCACTTATTTCCGCACTGGGTACACTATAACTCACTTGTCACTGTATATCACTTCAATATCGTTTATAATGTTTAGTGATATAACTTAATTTATAGCTAGTTATAGTTTACCCATTTCTGACCTTTATGGTAGTATAAGAGTTATCATTTATTGGGACTGGGTTATGTAACGTTACAATATATAATATTGTACGTCGTACACATTTTAGTCAATCACGCAAACTTCTTAGGCTAGAACATAAACATCGCCAAGAGTCTGCCATTGTTTGTAAACACACATTTTACCCTAGTCATGAACTTAACTACTATAGTCTTTGATGATAACGAAATGAAGCTTTTAAGTAAAGGGATAAATTATAATCTCCCACCCGACGGTAAAAACAAACTTATCTATGAAGTCGTTGAAGTGGAGGCAGCCATCAAATCTATTTCAGACCCACACTTACAAAATGAAGCACATGTACTTATAAATAATAAATTCAATAGAGCCATTAAATTAAACAATACTCTACCTCTCATTTCGCGTGGTCAGTCTAGGTACTCTAGTGAATATAAAACTTTAAAACACATGAAAACAAAATTAATCGACAACAATGCCCTTATTGTTAAGGCAGATAAAGGAAATACGCTAGTCATCATGGACACTGATTCATACAGTGATAAAGTTCATGATTTTATTTTTAACAACATTAAAATATTAAACTCTGACCCCACTGAAATGTACGTCAGGGAACTTCACAATTGTATTAATAAATATATCAATTTATTCAATGAAAGCACACGACGTTACTTAAAGCCCATCAACGCTAAAGCCCCGATATTCACAGGACTGCCTAAAATTCATAAACATAACATACCTATCAGACCGCTCGTGAACTTTACCACTGCTCCTGGCTTCAAAACTGCAAAAGCACTAGTTCGTTTGATAAAAGATAATTTACAATTACGTAATAATCATAGTATTAAGAACAACAATAATCTTATTAATGATATTAAATCTGTTGAACTACAACCTAACCACGAACTGGCGTCGTTCGACATAACTAATTTATACACGAACATCCCAATCATAGATACATTACAGATTTTGAGAAACAATTTATGTGACAATAGTTGCATGAACACACAGACGATAAATGAGTTAATTAATTTACTCGAGGTTGTTTTGAAACAAAACTATTTCACTTTTAATGGCTCGTTTTACATTCAAGATGATGGCCTAGCTATGGGCTCACTCCTCTCCGGCCTACTGGCCAAAATTTATTTGAATTATTATGAGAATACTCACTTGTTGAACAATATATATGCAAATAAAATAATATTTTATAGACGGTATGTAGACGATACGTTTTTAATTTTTGATGGTACTATAAGACAAATCGAATTATTTAAAAACTGTTTAAATAAAATAAATAGAAACATCCAGTTTACTCTTGAAACAGAGGTTGATAACAAGATAAACTTTCTAGATTTAACCATCACTCGACAGATGAACAAACTAAAGTTCAACATGTAACAGTACATAAAGGCCCAATACTTTAATTATGGGATCTGAGGTTAAATTTTATGTTTTATTGTATAACTGTTAAATACAGAATGGTTAGGTCCATTGTCCCTCTGTAAAAAGGAACAACGCAGATTTGGTGAGAGTAGTACAATGCCAAGGTCATCGTTGGACGAGCGAAAGCCGGTAGAGGTAATGGCGGTGTATATGACGACGGACTATAAATAAGAATTGTGATTGGCTTATAAAGCTGTTTTGTCATAAACAAAAGACAATGACGCATGAACCACAACGTATGTAACTAGGCGTTGTCCCATCGAACAAAGCCTGATGACGTCAAAGGCACACACACAAGCAAAAATTTGCATATGCCTCTTTCTCAATTCAATGTAGTACTCCAAAGGGTCAGCAGCGATGTATCGCTGTCTGGTCAGTTTTGCCACAACAGTTTAACATAATTATATTATAAAATAAAATTGTGATAGTGGAGCGGTAGAGGCTCAAGTTTGTTACCAGTCAGAAACATAAAATGTAGAATCAGTGCACAATATATATTAAAAAAACCAACGAAACATGAGCCGAACACCGGCCATACACCTGGAACACAGCCAACAACAGCGAGGGAGCAACTCAGACCACCGTTGAGAGAAGTTGAACCTTTATCACTTTTGTTTTCTTAATTAATGAGCTCATTAACCGAAATTAGCCAAATTTGATCAAATGTATTTGCAATAGGGAGAATGTATGTGAGTGTGAGTGAGTGAGCACATGGCCATGACTATCTATGCTGAGGGCATTGGTTTGTGTATCAGTGAAGATACAATTCAGTAAATAATTAGAGCTGCAGCTAAAAAATAAAAGTTTATAATGATATTAACTAGAGTCACAAAAATGAGAATATTATGACTGAATAGGGTTGATTAAAATAGCCACCATTTTGTTTTGTAACATTGTATACGACGCCATTTTGAGACCTTGTTATATATTTATGTTTCTTTGGTTACGACAATTAAAATTCAGTAATTGCACTAAGTTAACTGTCAGTGTTATTCTTTCTATCACCTTCTTGTGCCTTGATCTCGCTGAGAATGAACCCTGGCCCCTTAGGAAGAAATTTACAATAGATAGAAAATCACGTGCTCTCACGTACCCGAATGTGGTAAGTACATGTGTACCATATAATAGTCATATTTATATGTATATAAATATAAATAAATGTGTGTATTAATCCGTGAGTTAACAAACATTTATAGGAAACCGACTACCACTGACACCACAATACACGCAGACTCTCATCATCCTCTTTCACATAAAATGGCAGCGTACAATAGTTTCATTCATAGATTATTGACAATTCCTTTGGATGATAATGACTTTCGTGATGAGCTAAATGTCATAAAATATATTGCGGTTGCCAATGGTTACAATAGTTTAACCATTGACAAACTGTTGAGAAAACATGAAAAAAGAATGCTTAAACCCCGAATAAACAACACGCAACAAATTTTTATATCTACTAATTACACTAGCTTTATGCCTAAGGTTTTGTCTTCTATATTGAATAATAATAGTTTCACTATTTCATTCAGGACTAATAATAAGTTACTGGATATTCTCAAACCGAAAAAACACGCCTCCAGAAGAAAAAACTGGTGTTAACATGCAATGATTGCGAGTGCTTCTACATTGGACAAACTGGGAGAGGTTTCCTTAAACGATTTCGAGAACATTTACCTAAGAAAATAAGAAACATTGACAACATCAAATCAAATTACGCCCGACACCTGACTTCACACAATCATAATTACACAGATTTTAGTTCCAATTTAATACCGTTACATGTGTGTAAGAAGGGCCGTTTCATGAATGCCTTGGAGGAATTTGAAATTTACAGTGCATATGCAAACCCAAGAAGTCGCGATATCGTGTTAAATGACCACCTGAACTTTGTATCCAACCGATTGTACGATACCGCCTTCAGTCTGCTTGCTGGGGCTACGAAAAGGTAGCAACCGCTCAGTAGCAGAATGAACTTGAACGGGTGCGCACCCAAATCCGCGTACGGTTCATATGCGAATTTTGACATTTTAACTTCTTAACGATCTCGCAAGAGTGATAGGTTTACCTTTTTAATATCTGATGATCGAGCATATGCTCTGAAACGTGTCATAGACGAATCACAAGAAATCACACGGCAGATAATTTAAGGTAAATAATTTATTAATTCGTACAAGTGATTTGGTTACCATATTAAACATGAATATGAAAGTCATTTTTCAAAAAGTGTCTGTGTGTGTGTCTGTATGTAGAATTTTTTCTATGGCAAACGATAACAGCCGCAAATTCAAACAGAATCAAATAATTTTTTGCATACAGCCCTGAATTGTAGAGGACTCAAGGCCTATTGTTTCTGGTGAAGATCGGTTAAGGGAAAGGGGTAGTTTACCTGAATGTTTTATGTTTTAAGAAGAGTAAAGTGCTTAATTTTTATAAATAAAGTATCCTAAAAAGAAGGTCATAATAATCCATTGTAGAAAGGTAGATGAAATATCTATAAATGAAAAGGGTAGTTGAAGGGGGAGGAGGTAATTTTTTTTTATAAATTAAAATGGTAGTTTATGATGGAGGAAGTAAATTTTATTAAGTTTTATATGTGTAATACGTTAATGACAACAAAGAAGTCGTTTCTATGGAAACATTTCATTTCACTTTAACAAAAGTCTATATTTTTCAGTTTAATTTAAATCACGCAATTTAATTCATGGCACGCAAGCATATCTCAATTATGTAATGTTTACTTTTCCAAAGTTTTATTATGGTGATTACCGCAATAAAAAGGCCGGCAGGACACACACACACACACACACACACACACACACACACACACACACACACACACACACACACACACACACACACACACACACACACACACACACACAATTCGCATTATTTCTGGCCTCACTAATGTTTATTTTCTTATGTTTGCACGCTTTTTAAATGGAAAGTGCCGAAACCCACACCAACACAACGCGTGCAAACCGAAAAGGTGGATATCGATTTGCTTGCTGTGGATCGCTGGGCAGTGTTGTTGTATTAAAGCAATTACATTAATATAATCTGTGTATTTATTTCTATTATGATATGAGAATTATAAACTAATATGTGCATGTGTGTATGTATGAAAAATATATAAATATTTTTCTCCTTTGGAAAACTGTTTGCCCCTCCTTGAAAATATTTTGACCTCCCTGATGGCTAGTTATTTACTAGCCTGTGTGGAATATAGCGTTATGACATGGATCAGAATGGTGGGTATTAAACAGGAGACAAACGTATTCAGGAAGAAATGTTTTGCTGAGAAATTTATAATTATACGGGCGAACAGAATAGTCGTTTAGGAAATCAGAAGACAAATGGAAAGAAAGAAATCAAGACTCGATTTTAAAAAAGAAAAATGACTAGTATAGTATTGACAGGAAAGACTTTGATAACACTACAGACACCCCTCGGCCCCTCACAGCGAGAGTCCAATTTCATTACAGGAATCAGATTGCAGCTACCTTTAGCTAGCTCTTCGTTCGATCTACAGACATTTTATCCAAAAGTACAGTCCTTAATCATGAAGGTTGGGGATAGTCTTAATCCACCTGACATGGTGGTACCATTTTAGCTGATACGTAATTTCTTCAGAACTCAAGCATCCACTTATTTAATTAATATTTAAATGATTTTAAATATAAATTTTAGGACATGGAAGTCATGTATGGTTCTCCATACCGATTTTATAGAAAGCAATTATAGGCAACAAATAAACCAGAATTATATAGAGCACCTTTACCTTTTAAACCTTACATACCTTTGAAACAAGACACTTACATCTTTAACACATATTTTCACTGTATGGTTCAGAAGCTACAGCATTTTAAATACATACAAAAACCAGACTGAGAAAAGGATGACTATTTTAAGAGCCTGATGTCAAAGTATTAAATGAAAGCAGATAAATAAACTTTAAAACATGTTTATTATACTGGTTAGTTGATAAGAAATTCAGACTTGATATGTTATTTCTGCATTATTTACTTTACAATCTAATTATTAAAACCATACACACTTGAAGACAATGCAATCGCCTCTACTAGAGGCAAAGGCAGGGCAAAAACTACTTTATGTCAATCAAGAAATCAAACCTCAAGTTGCATAAATCTATAGTTTTATTGTAAGCGATCATGAAAATTTGGTCAAATGACTGTATTCTATTCATGTTTATACTAAATAATGTCGTATAATTTATTATTATTAAACTTCTCATAAAAATTTCTCAAGTTTGGAAAAAAACTAGCTACTGAGTGATTATGGCCTTAGTGATGCATTTGTTATAAATGATTACCTTGTGAACATATGGCCGCACCAAATCATCAAGTTTATACAAGATCCTGTCAATAACTTTGACTAATAAATGTCGTTCCTGATCTTCCAGCGTAGGCGACATCAACAATGGCAATATCTGGTTGAACAGTGGACCTGCTCCAAACTCTCTAGCCTTGTCTGTGATTTGACGCAAAGCTGCTTTCCGCATAGGAGGTGTACCGTTTTTAATTTTTAATAACAGTTTCATGATTTTACGTTCTTTCTGTTCTTCAGGACTAAGTGATTCTTCATCCACATCCACCTATATCGAGTAAAAGGTTTCCATTAAAATTAGTCCACAAATTATATAATTTATAACAAAATAATCATGCCTAATACATGTTCTCTATAAATCTTTTCAAATAATTACACACAATTGAGGGCAGGTAAAGGTATTTCATACTTAATCTATAATACTGTATGGTAAACAAAGTTACCAGGAGTTTGTCAAAATACTGTGCATCTTCAGGTTTCAAGAATGGTAAATTTCCTTTAGGTTGATTGTCAACAAATTTGGCAGTTTTGTCTTCAGCCTGCATGAAAAATCCTGTTGGTGTTGTTGCTATCGGTGTAGGTGTTGCTGTTAACTTACGAGCTGGTGTTCGGATGGGTATGTAACCTATAACAAACCCACATCTTATTGTAAAACCTGAGGTTTATTGTTTAAACAAAACTGTACCCTACACATCTAAAATTAATAATAAATAATACTTTAGATTTTAAACAAGAATATATTTTTTATTTTTTACAATATTTTGACAGTTTTAAATTACTGTCATCATCACACGCATAATGTATAATAAATCATTAAATAAATTTCAAATTGATTGTTGTAACACATACATCTTGTTATTATACATCGATAAATAAAAATAAATTTAAAATAAAAATATAAATTAATAATCTCTAGATATTATAAATTGCCATAAAATCAATCTATATGTTATAACAATTAATTTCAAATTTATTTAACGATTTATTATACACAATACTTCTTACACTGATAGTAAGTTAAAACTGAAATATTGTAAAAAATATAAAATATATTCTTGTTTTATAATATAAAGTATTATTTATCAATTTGAATAAACATGAGCATGTAAAATTGTATAACTTAAAAAATCGAATTCTATAAAATATTTTTATCTTTCTTCTTTCATCTTTCCATGACGGAGGGTGGGCCTTGGTAGTAAGATTCGCAGAGGTCCCAGTATAGCAGAGTATAATGCTGTCCCCTTCTAGGAATATGGACAAACATCACGACAGCAGTAGAAAGTACAGGAGAGAATCTTTGGTATAGTGTATCCAGTACAAGTGGCAACTATAAATGTTGTATTTGTACAAAGGGTTCATACTGTCTTACAGATTTGAGAACTGGGGTCCGTAAAGGCTATGAGAAGAGGGATCTCGTAGCCAAAATGGAAGCAGTTGTTCTAGGCTGACGATATGTCTGAAATCTGGTCCCCTAGGTTGGGGAACCTTTTCCTCATTCACTGGAAAACTTGTTCAAATACTAAAAACCAAAATAATAAACCTTAGAAACAGTATAGACACATGAGACAAGATTACAGAATACAGACGGCCAGTGAGTTTTTGAACAGACATGCCTTGTAGAAAATAGGCCAGGGTACCCACAGACTAAATGGACGGAATACCAGTTATGGTGATGTAATAATAGATAAGATGGAGAAATGTGCAAAAATTCTATTTTATGGAGCCTGTGTTGTAAGAAACTACCAGTTGAACTGCATTCACTCATACATATCTTCGGGGGTTTAAAAAATTCATAAATTAAAAAATACAACTTTGAGCCTACAGACGAAAAGAGACCTACAGTGCCTTTTGGATGTGAGCCATAGATATACAGAATGAAGATGAGAGAAGAAAACACAGGTTAAGAGAACATGGTACCTGAGAAGCACTGGCGAGCTTATAATGAGAGATGGAATAAGAAATGTGAAAGGATTTTGAAAACAATCTCGCACTTGTTTTCATAAAAGAAAGACTACAGAGTTGCTGGGAACACTAAAGCCAGCAAAATGAATTTTGGAAGAAGGAATTGAGTAAAAATAAGAAAATGGGAAGGATTTGAAAGTGGACAGAGAGCTGAAACAGTTACAGTGTGTACGTCTCATTACATGGTTGAGTCCATAATTATACAGCAGTCTCGTTAGTTTGAGGCATTTGGGACCAAACCAACCTCGAACTACGTAAAATGCTTGTACTATCTGAGCACCCCACGCTGTGCCCCTAAGCCACAACTGAGTTAGCCCTAATATACTTTGCTTTCTACTGTGGAGCGTCTCTGCATGATAATGTAAAGTATGTGCTGGAAATTTATCTAAAAGAAATGTATACAAATCTGTAAACTGGTGTGCTGTGTTATGTGGGTTTTGTTTACTAATGTGCACAGGCTTTCGAGAACATTTGCGAGCGAAAGGAAAAGGAAAAATTGACGACGAATCATCATTCGTTTAATTAGGTTATATTCAAGAGGATTAAGTAAAAATTCGAAGTTTTTCGTTAACACTCACAAATTTATTTATTAACTGCACACACTAAAATTTAAAATGACATACAGTAATATCAAAAATTGTACTGTATGTATATTTTAAAACAAAATACTTTGCATGAAACTTACTTTGTAAAAAATGAATCAAACAAGAGTTTTTTTGTTTTTGGGTTGATGATCTGATCTTTTTCTAGTACTAATATCCCGCCATTTTCGGAGTACATATTATTTTTCTAGCGGGGTACGTCAAACTAAACGGAATCTCGAACTATCGAGACTCTACTATAAAAATATGTATCTTCTGCCTACAGGAAGAAGAGGCAGTAAGATTAAAGGATGTAGATGTGAAAATATTTTCCATGAGCCTTATACATTCTGATGGTTCATTCATTCAGGAACATTGTTATACAGTAAACACAGGTATTTACAAATTAATTTACTCAGTCTAAGCCTATGCAAATATTTCTATTCATGTTACAGGTGCTGCAAAGCAGTAAAAGTACAAAATTTCAATTATTTTATTACTAGAAATTCCCAACTGCCTAAAAAATATGTAATTATTATCTGTATATTAATACGTGAAGAGAAAACTTTGTACCCCTTTTTAAGCATATTGCGTGCACGGAGGAGTGTGAGATTTGGCATAGTTAAAGTTTATATGGAGGAGTGCAGAAAGCTAAAATTTATATATAATACGAGGGGGTACCCAAAAATAACCGGAATAGCGCTGCGATTGGCGGAGCTTACGTAGTACGCATTTCTCCCGCTAGGCGAGCTTAGCGCAACTCGTTTCGAGTTCAGTGCCGTCATTGTTGTCGCCTGGGAAGTTTGTGTCCGGTCACAGTAATTCGTTTTGTAAAACTAGTTTCGCTTGCTTCTTGTTTTTTGTCATGGCGGATTTAAGTGAACTTTTAGCTGGTGTGAAATTTTGCTTCCTGCTTGGGAAAAACGCCGCAGAAACTGTTGTGATGTTGAAAACAGCTTACAAGGATAGTGCTATGGGAAAAACTCAAGTGTACCAATGGTTTTCTCGTTTCAAAGAAGGTGAAATGTCAATTGATGACAAACCTCGTTCTGGACGTCCGTCAACTTCCAGAATTGACGAAAATGTTGAAAAAGTTCATGCAATCGTCCTTGAAGACCGACGACGGACCATTGAAGAGATTAGTAAGTTATCTGGAATAACTTGGAGCTCGGTTCAGCGAACTTTGTCAGAAGATTTGGGGATGAGAAGGGTCACTGCAAAATTTGTGCCTCGGGTCCTGACTGAACAGCAAAAAGAGAATCGAGTTGAAACATGCCATGCATTGAAAGACCAGCTCCGAACCGACCCAGATTTTTTTTCCAAGATCATTACTGGTGACGAGTCATGGTGCTATGGTTACCACCCCGAAACTAAACAACAGTCAACCCAGTGGAAAACTTCACTGTCGCCTCGCCCAAAAAAAGCTCGTCAAGTGAAATCAAACATCAAGACGATGCTCAATTGTTTTTTCGATGTGAGAGGGGTAGTGCATTCTGATTCGTCCCGCCAGGTCAGACTGTTAATCAGGCTTTCTATTTGGAGGTTTTAAAAAGAGTG
This sequence comes from Magicicada septendecula, assembly GCA_034769895.1. Classification (NCBI taxonomy): domain Eukaryota; kingdom Metazoa; phylum Arthropoda; class Insecta; order Hemiptera; family Cicadidae; genus Magicicada; species Magicicada septendecula. Next base: position 408,289,217 of record CM068374.1, on the reverse strand, counting down.
TGTAACAATGTGCGACAAAAAAAGCCCGATTTGTGGCAGACGAGGGACTGGTTTTTTCCACCATGACAATCCACCTGCTCACGTAGCCATTTCAGTGCGCCAGTTTTTAGCAAAAAACAACATGACTCCCTTGCCCCACACGCCCCTTACTCACCTGACCTCGCTCCATGCGATTTCTTCTTGTTTCTGCGAATGAAGAGGGACATGAAAGGACAACGATGTAACGACGTGGAACCGGTAAAGAAAAAAACGAGGCAGGAGCTGTCGGGCATCACAACAGACGAGTTTGAAAAGTGTTTCCAGGAATGGGATCGCAGATTGGACAAATGTATTAAGTGTAATGGAGAGTACTTTGAAGGTGATACGGTTTTATTGTAAAAAAAATTAAATACGTAGCTTTAAAAAAATAATTCCGGTTATTTTTGGGTACCCCCTCGTATGTGTTACAAATACATTAAATTAAATAAAATAAAACATTCATTTGCACTTGAAAATTCATTTAAACTTTTTCAAACAATGGTAATTGTTAAAAATAAAATAATTTTGTTGCCAGGCAATAAAATTATAATTTTTTCATTTTAATGTACGTTCATACTGCCAATGTCAAACACATAATAGTCTGTCGTTTGTTTACGTTCATACTGCCAATGTCAAACACATAATAGTTGTGGTCAAACAGTCGCACAGAGTAGAGATTGTCGCCAAAGAATTTTAAAATGTTGCCAACAAATAATTACTGACAGATTGACTGAATGAGTTGTGAATTTTGTGTGATTTCAAATGTTCCTTTTTCAATAGTCTGTGGAGTGTATGTCAAGGCGAAAAAGCGTTTATTTTATATTTTGTATATTAGATATCTGTGTTTTATATATTAATGTGCAGTTGAAAGTGAAATACAGCTTGCTTAATATACACCTGTTGGAAAAGGAAAATTTTGTAGCAGCAATTTGAATTGACTTACTCTCGCCTAATTATTATTGGTGGTTTCAAAAAAGTGAGCACATTTTATTATTTTTAAGTTAAACCCTGTCTAATCTTAGTTTCAGTAATTTCATTACGTTTTTTTTTTTACATTCAGATATTCGCACCTACTTCCATTATGCCTCGACATAGAACATTGACGGGTCGGAGTGAGAGACAAAGAAGAAGGAATATATATTCGCGTGAAAGTCAAAATGATAATAGACCAAATGCAAATTTAAATAGTGTAAATAGTATACAAAATGATGAAATTATTTTGAGGGATACATTTAAATGCGCACTGAATGTCATTCCAAGAAATTTTAATACTTTTGATTGTGGATTAATGCATTTACAATGCAGGTTTTGCAATGCAAAACATTTCGAATCTGAGGTCACTTTAGGTGAAAGGACTGCATTCACTTCATGTTGTCATAAGGGTAAAGCAATATTACCGGCCTTAAGTCAAAATGAATACTTTAAACCATTGTATGATGGACTTACTTCAAATGAACCTTCAATAAAAAGAAAGTCAAAAAATTATTTTGAAAACATTCGTAAATACAATTCATCATTTGCTATGGTTAGCTCAGAAGCTAAAATTTCGGATACAGTTACGCGTGGAGTGTATCATTTTAAAATACATGATGTTTTTTATCACAGATCAGGTCCAATGACTGCTGGATATGGTCGCTCACCATGTTATGCGCAATTATATTTTTATGATGTTGACACTGCTGTCAATTATAGATTACGTGAACACTGTAATCAAACATGCAATAACAATATAATGCGCGAAATCTCTCTTGAATTGGAACGCATTAATCCTTTCGTTCGGTCATTCATTGCAATGAAAGATCATTGTCAGAGTTGAAAATAAAAATAAAGAAATTTGTATGCTCATTAAAGTAAATCGTGATTTAGATCTACGCCGTTATAATGATGCAGTTCAAACTGATGTAGCAGTAATATTTAGTACAGTTGATGGTGAGCCACCCTTTGAACGAAATATGGTTTCGTTTTCAAAAGTTAATGGTACCATTAAAAATATCTCTTGTTTTGGATTCATCATTGGACCCTTTAGCGTATCCATTACTTTTTCCAAATGGTGATACTGGGTGGCATATCAATATTTCTCATAATGTACCAACTACATCTAATTCAAGAGCGCCCAGAAATAAATTAACCATGCTTCAGTATGCAGCCTATCGACTTGCAATTAGAGAAGATTTTAGCATGTTGCACCATTCACAAAAATTATTTCTGCAGTGGATAGTTGATATGTATGTGAGAATAGAGGGCACAAGGTTACATTTTATTCGACAAAATCAAACAAGTCTTAGGTGTGAAGTTTACAACAATTTATCAGATTATTTAGAATTGAACCCCAATGCCAATAATGTTGGCCGTAGAGTAATTTTACCATCTTCATTCAATGGATCTCCAAGAAATATGTATCAGAATTATTTAGATGCAATGTCAATTGTACATTTCGGAAAGCCTTCTTTGTTTATTACAATGACTTGCAATCCAAGTTGGCCTGAAATAGTTAGCAATATTGGTGTAGGTGAGTCAGCTAATTTTCGACCTGATATTGTTGTGCGTGTATTCAAGTCCAAACTGAAAGCATTAATTGAGGGCCTTACACTAAAAAAAATCTTCGGTAAAGTTGAAGCACTCATTTATACAATTGAGTTTCAAAAGAGAGGATTGCCTCATGCTCACATTTTACTCTCTTTAAATGAGCAAGATAAAATTGTTAACGCTACCGATATTGATAAAGTTGTATCTGCGGAGATTCCTAACATTCAAACACATCCTACATTACATGAATATGTTGTAAAACACATGATGCATGGTCCATGCGGTGTACTTAATCCAAATTCTGTATGTATGAGAGATGGAAAATGGACAAAAGATTATCCAAAACGATTTAATGAATTTACATGTGAATCATTCAATGGATATCCATTATACAGAAGGCGTGATAATGGTATTAATGCTGAAGTTCGCGGTAGTTGCCTCGACAATCGTTATGTTGTGACAGTACAAAAAGTCTGATATAAAAAGTATGGTATGCAAGGTAGTAAACTATTGTATTTCGATGTTTTTAAAGTCATTTATATGGGTAATACAATTTCCCTTGGGTTTCGCATACGACGACGCAGATCAGAGACAACAAAATAATTTCAAGGACAGCAGTGTACGTGCAGATAAAGACTTATAATGGTTACAGCCACCAATAACGGCGCTACTTGCTCCCGTTTCATTGGCCGACAACGCCAAACGTCATTAAAACAACAATGACGTGATTATAATGCGTAACTAACAAGGCGATTATATAACGAGAGACAAAGAACGATGACGTTTTACTCACACACACATACGTAAAATTTGCATAATTTTCGTCCCAGTCTGCAGAAGTTCATCATGGCGACAACACGCTAACAATAGTGCTGGCTTAAAATAGTCAGGTTTAAGTGTTGCAAAGTATTAACAATGTAATCAAAAGTAAAACAGTGTTAGTTACATTCAAAGTTTGGACAGTATAAAGTAATATTTTCAAAATTAAATGTAAACTCAGTGCAGTTAGGAAGATGTAACCACGCCGTTTGGAATCAACATGGGCACCTCTACCAGAACGTCTAGTCTACTTACAAGGGAAGTGACTAACCCAAAATTTTATTTAAAGAGCTCGTTTAATTAGAAAATGCAATTATAATGTGTACACATTCAAAAGTAAATTCAGAATGTCTGTATGGATGTGAGAGTGTGAGAGAGGTGTAAACGTTAGATGTCGACTTATAAATGGGGGTTGGTTTGCGTTGACGAATTAAATATAATAAAGAATCAAATGATCATGAAACTAAGGCATAACCAGTAAACCGAATTGTCTGAATTAGCGTTTAATTAAACATAAAGGAGTGGTGATAGTAAAGGGCTGAAATAAGTAATGGCCGCTATGTTAAGTTGTTATACTGTGTACACGATTTAAGAAATTCCTGAATAAATTACGATTGATGATAGTTGCTGCAATTAAACGTATTCTCATTTCCATGACCATCTCTGTCAGCAATCTCGCTGAGTTGAATCCTTGACCCTAGGTAATTATAGAAATATCAAGATCGAAGTAAACAGAATCCCAAACTATGGTAAGTACCATAATTATGATGTACGTGACACACGTGCTTCATTCGATTAATGTAAACAAACCCGAATATAAGTTACTAGATATTTCATATGACAAATACATTTATATTTATTTAAATAAATGTGAAAAGTCACAATGTTGTACCATACAATCCGTATTTACTTGCCATATAAATGTTGAAGTATGCACTACAGTTAAAAGTGTTAAATACATTTATAAATACGTGTATAAAGGCTATGACAGTGCATCTGTTGAATTAGGTTCAGAGAGAAATGAACCAGGTCAAGAAATACAAATTGATGAAGTTAAAAATTTTTTAAATGGCCGTTATGTCAGATCAACTGAAGCTGTATGGCGCATCTATGAATTACCAATGCATTTTCAATCACATGTCATCGTTAGACTTGACATTCATTTACCGCGTAGACAGAATGTTTACTTTCGAGAAGGGCAAGAACGTCAAGCAATTGAAAATGCAAGACAAACAAAATTATTAGCATTTTTTGAATTGAATCGATCAGATCCATCAGCGCATGAATATAAGTATATTGAAATTCCTTTGCATTATGTGTGGGAAGATTCCCGAAAAAAATGGAAGAAGAGAAGGCGTGGAGGTGATAAAATCATTACACGCATATATGTAGTATCACCAAACGACATCGAACTTTTCCATTTACGATTGCTTTTATTACATGTCTGTGGTCCAAAATCATTTGAGGATGTTAGAACATACAATGGAATTATACACACTTCTTTTGTTGAAGCGTGCCATGCTCGCAGCATTGCTTCAAATGATAATGAATGGCGCGAATGTTTAAATGAAGCAAAAGAATTACATTCACCAAAACAAATGCGAAATTTATTTGGTTACATTTGTGCATTAAATGTGCCAGCCAATGCATTGGCGTTATGGAATGAATTTAAAGTATATCTTAGTGAAGATTTTTTGAGAGATTACAACGAAGAAGTATCCTTTAACACAGCTCTATTAGAAATTGAAGATATTTTGAATGTTCATACAAGGGTCATTTCATAAATAATGTACATCATTTTTTTATTTGCTTACATGTTTATTTTCTGACAACATCTCTTTACAATCCTTCAATATAGTCTCCCTGCTTCTCAATTACCGTGTTCCAACATGTAGAAAGATTTGCAATTCCATCTAATACGCCAACTTTGTTCACCTGACGAACGGCTTGGGTAACGGCGGCAGAAAGCTCTTCAAGAGATGAATAACGATGTCCTCGCATGGGTTGTTTCAACTTTGGGAATAAGTCAAAAGTCTGGAGGACTCATGTCAGGACTGTAGGGTGGATGAGGTAACACTTCCCAACCGTATTCACGCAGCTTTTTAGCTACGGTACTGGCGACGTGCGGGCGAACGTTGTCATGGAGAATCAGTGGCCCAGCTTTGAGCAACTGAGGTCGGGTTTTGTGCATTTTTCTGTTCAGTTTTTGAATAAAATCACGATAATACAGTCCTGTGACACTTCGACCACATGGAACTCTGTCTGTCATAATGATTCCATGATGATCCTAAGCGAAGATCATCATTTGTTTCACCTTGGATTGAGCTCGACGAAACTTTTTTGGATGTGGGGAGGATTGACCTCTCCACTCGTTTGACTGTGATTTCAACTCCGGTTCAAAGTCTCTAACCCACGTTTCATCAATAGCGATGATTCGATGCAGGAAAGCTTGACCTTCAACGTCAAATCTTTGTTTCAGCAAGGTCGCAATGTCCAGGCGACATTGCTTCTGTTCAGCACTCAAGCATTAAGGGACCCATCGCGCAGAAATTTTTCTCTTGTTCAAATTTTGTGTCAGAATTCGGAATACGGACGTTGTTGAAATTCCTGTGGCTTCAGAAATTTCCTCACATGTCACACGACGATCTTCTTCAAGAGCATCTGCCACAAGTTTCACACTTCTTTCATCTGTTGCTGTTTTCGGCCTTCCTGGTCTTGCGTCGTCGTTTATGCTTACACGACCTTCAAGAAAACGATTTGCCCAGCGAGAAACTGTACTACGGTCCACTGTTAACGCACCGCACACTTCACTTAAAGCACTGTGAATTTCGGTTGGGTTTTTGCCAAGTAAAGTTTCGATCTTAATGTATGATCTTTGATCCTCAACAGTCACAGTACCCGAGACCGGTGCAGGCTCCATTTCTAAATCACGTTATTAAAAAACAATACACGGTATTGATGAAACAAAAGCACGTGCTTCTTCCTCAAGCCTTGAACTACAACTGACGTAACAATCACTATCGACGCGTCCTTCACTACGCAGTGTTGCCAACCTGTGCATTATTTATGAAATGTCCCCCGTAATTTGTCATGTCAAGAACTTGGTTTACCAGTTCCCACGTATTCGCAGAGAACAGACGAAGCAAATGCTATTGATCCAATAGAACAAGAGTTTCTGCTTTGTGAGCATTATGAAACTACAAATATTGAACAGCGTAATCTAATTGATCATGTGATTCGTGAAGTTTTGCACCATGGTACTGGATCTAATGTTTTTTGTTTAACCGCTCATGCAGGTTGTGGAAAAACATTCACACAAACAGCAATCATTCACAAATTAAATTCGCTTAATCTTAGTTGCATTGCAACAGCGTTCAGTGGAATAGCTTCAACTCTATTACTTGGAGGTAGAACTTTAACAATGTGTTTAAATTGCCTATACCCATTTTGGAAAATTCTGTAGTGAATATTACCGCAAATAGTAGCTATGGACGTTACATAAAGTCATCATCATTGATAATTATTGATGACATTTCTATATGCCCACTGCAAGTGTTGAAAATCATAGATAGATTATTGCAGGATCTATGCGATGAAAATGATAAACATAAACCATTTGGAGTGAAAACGATACTTCTGTGCGGTGATTTTCGGTAAATCTTACCAGTTGTCCCACATGGATCATGTGCAACTTTAATTGAAAATTGTGTCACGAGTTGGCATAAATTTGTTTATTTTCATAAAGTAACGTTTACTCAAAATATGAGAGCCTTACCAAGTGAAATAGAATTTGTCGAATTCTTGGAAAAAAATTGGTAATGATGAAGCCCCACAATTCCCTCAGTTTGGTGAAAATATTATTGAAATACCTCAGAAATTAATAGGAGATGAAAATAATATTATTAATGAGGTGTATGGAAATATTTCCGAAACTTGCACTCTCAGATAACATATTGAAGTCAGTTATTTTAGCACCTAAAAATGATGATTGTACTTTTATTAATACTGATATACTTAATCGAATACCAGGTGAACAGAAAACATATCATAGGTACGATAAAATAATTTATGATGATGACAATGAAATCAATAACTATCCAGTAGAGTTTTTGAATTCTTTGACTATTAGTGGTTTGCCACCACATAAGTTAGTATTGAAAGTTAATTGCATCGTTTTACTGATCAGAACTTAAATACAATGGAAGCATTAGTCAATGGAACAAGAATGCGCATCAAGTGTATGCATCGTAATGCTATTGATTGCGAAGTTTTAACTGGAACCGCACGCAATAAGAGAATTTTGATTCCACGTATAAATTTAACACATTCCGGTACTGTTTTACCATTTAACTTTCAAAGAACTCAATTTCCAATTACACCTGCATCTGCGATGACAATAAATAAGTCTCAAGGACAAACATTCGAAAAAATTGGAATTTTATTAAGGCAGCCAGTTTTTACACATGGTCAATTGTACGTCGCAGCAAGTAGAGTTCGATCATTCGATGGTTTGAGATTTTACATTTACGAATATAATGGCCAAGGGCATTTAGCAAATGATGAAAGAGTTTTTACAAAAAACATCGTTTACACAGAAGTTCTGAATCATTAAATTCACTTTCAAACTATTTTAAGTTCAATGGACAACATTTATTTTTTTAACCACCCGGTTTTTTGATTTAATGAAAAATATATGAAAAAATACGAGGCACGTATTTTTTATTTCATTTTTTATTTTGTATTAATTTTTTATTTAAATTTTATATAATTCGAAAAAGATAGGCAAAATAACTGTGTAGCCTTGGCGAAACCTGGTCAGTATGGCAATAAAAAAAACCCAAGGAAATGTCAAAAAACGCGTTATTGCTTTTTAAATATGGCTTAGCCAAGCTAAACCTCATTTTTCCTATCTTTCATATTTTCCAAATAACTCGAAAATTAATGCATAGAAAAAAAAATTAAAAAATTATATAAGTTTTGTAGCACATAATCTTCAAACTGTTTTCGAATTTTGTACCTTACCAAAAATGAAATGTAATCCACTGGAATTGAAAACAATGTATCTTATACTTCTATGAATGTCAAGTCTCATTTTTATTAGTGTTTATTTGATTCAATAATAACATGAAAAAATTAAAACTGACAATGAATTATATCAAAAAATAAATACGAATACAAGCTGTAATTGTGTTTTTTTTCAACTGTTACTAACATAAATTTTAAATTTCATAGGTATTGCAGGGAATTAAGGCAAACAATACACGCTAATGACGTATTTGTACACGCCCACAGCTGACGTAATAGAATAAAATTCAAAAAAATTATATGCAATGATTATAGAGGTATACTCTTTGACAAAAGAACCTCAATAACGTTCAAACTTAAAAATTTAATGAATTATGGTCGAATTTCGACCACTAGTTAGAATTAAAATGCAAACTTCTGAAATTTTTTTATTATAGAAATGTAAGTAAAAATAGTTAATATAGAAAATTAATTTTTTTGATACTTAACATGGAACAACGATCCATTTATTTAACAAAATCTGATCTCAATAATACTTTTTAACATGATCTGGTCATGTCCTGCTATGCCCATAGTATCAATAATAAAAAACCTATATATATGTTGCGTGAGAGGTACTGAAATATGTACCTGCAGGCGGTGTAAGAACTTTATACCCCGGGGGAAACATAGCATCCAGTTCTTCATCAGTAAATGGACGGTTGCGTTCATCTATCTCTCGTTCCCATCGATAAGCCTGCAGCTGTTCAGGTGTCATTGTCATCAGATGACCTAAAAAACATCACATTAAATCATTACTAACTACAAATCATGAGCATAAAACTTGGGACAATTAAAATAATTTATGTGATATACATTTAAGCAGTGGCGGCTGGTGGTCAAAAAATTTGGGGGTTGCAGATAGGTTGGATGGAATAAAATTGTTTTACTCTTTGAACAGAAAATGTCCAAGTCTTCTCCCCTCCAAACAATACATAAGGAAAGCAAAATACTGCAATTTTAGTGTCACACCTACGTAACCACGAATATTTATTGTATGAATCTTTTCTAAATTTTCGATTAAATATCCTGTTACCTGATTTTACGCTTTGATTAAAATTTGAAAGGTCTGATGTAGGCGTACCTACTCTCTTAATTTCAATTTTTTCCTCAATGTGACGTAAATTGAATGCAGTTTTCGGTAAGTTTTTGACAAAATTCATTGCGTCCTAGCAGTTAAATATAATAAATATCTTACACTGACACCTTAATCCTTTATATGTACTATTATTTACATTTGACGATGAATTGGATTGACACTAACAATGAACTTACAAATTCCAACCTGGCGCACCAAGTGTTATTTACCAACAGACTGGTGGCGCCATGAAGTACAAGCGGCGTTTGCAGTCCCTAATCACACCAAGCGAGCCTATACCGCTGTAATAGGAACAACTGAGCCTGGCCAGCCAGAGCACTACTCCATTGTGTTTCTCCATATACCAAGCGCATCACAACTGGTGCATACACCCGTAATACACGGCGGCAAGAGTGTGTACGGCTTTTAGTAATTGCTTTGCGCTTTTCAATCGGCAAATGATTAATAACGATGATTTAGCTTCAAAAACTATTATTAGTTATGGTTTTATTCATAATTTTATAATGTAAAATACAATTCGTGAATTATTGGGGGTTGTACAACCGTGCAATCTAACCACGGGCCGCCACTGCATTTAAGTAACATTTTATTTTATGAATCTATCCTGTATGATTTACACTGACAATTCAGCATGGATACTTTATAGTTTCTTATAAGAATTCTACAAAATAACAGTTTTCCAATTGTTGCATGGTACACTAATTCTTTTTCTGAAATATAAATTGTGTATGATCACTTCAAACGAAAGTAAGTACTATTTTCTAAAATTCATCTACTGAGGAAGGAAATGTAATTAACGGTAAAAAGTTTTTTATTATTAATTCACTCATCATATCAGAGACATTTCTAAGAGCCTACTGACAGTTTTGTAAGAAATTTAAAATTCAGAACTGAACTTTTAAAGAAAATATTCAAAATTTGGATTATTGTACTAAAGTGCAAACTAGTGGCTATTCAATGACAGTTGACAAACTAAACAAGACAAATAATCAAAATAACATTACAGGTTTTTTCTGTATCAATTGTCATTAAATGCACCAAATCAGACACAATATAGTACCAATTTATATATTTTAAACAGTCCTCATAGGCACTAAAAACAAAGTATAAAAGGCCGGAAATAGTTTTGAATTTTCAGAAAGTTTTTTTATGGTTACTACCCAGCCAGATAATGCTACACTCATCTTCTCTGTGTTCATAACTCAAGACATTTTTTTGTACTTGCTAAGTATACAAATAATTTAAGTTCTAATTATTAAAAGTTGTTAGATCAATAATTTAACCATAATATTAAAATATTTTTTAAAATTTGCTTTACAAAACTCATGGACGTTACCATTACTAAATGTGCAAACAATTATACTTGAAATATTGAATGAAACCAAATTTTCATACCAGGAGTTGGCGTCGCCATTGCCATAGCCTTCTGACCAGTTGGTGTCACGCCACTTGGTGTCATAAGGGATGGGGTAGGTGGGTGTGGTGTAACTGGAGTGGTTGCTCCTGGAGTCAACTGACTTGACGGTGTTTCATCCCAACGTGACCTCCGCTTACTGGCTCCAGGTGTAGGAGTTTCTTGAATTAAGTCACCAGCACCGCTCCGCTCGGTACGTGGTGTTTCAGCCCAACCACTTTGCCCTGGCGTTTCTACAATACACAGTTTCAAAATAAAAAAATATATCAAATGAAAAGTTCAGTATATACTTACTTTATTTTATTCTTAAAAAATAATATCTCACCTTATGTGCAAAGATGGTTCTTAATAAACTGTATTAGTGAAACAATATAAAATGCACAATATAGTCAAACAGTAAAAAGTAATGAAAAGATCGAAAACAGTGTCCGAATTAAGACAATCTACAATAGTGTTCTGTTTTGTATGATCTGTAATAGAAAAAACTATAAAGCTTACAATTTACTGATTATTACAATTACGATTAGAACTGAAGTAGATCTCAAGACATTAAAAGTAGAAGGAAACAGAATGCTATTTAACCAATAAGCAACAAAAACTGTTTGCAAATTAGATCATACCAGATGCAATGAAAACAGTTATACTGAAACTGTACGAAATTATGTTAGGTCCTAAACATACTGACTGGTATTAGTCATAACATTATAAAAGGTATGAAAAAAGACTTAGCATTTGAGAAAAAAAACTGATATTTTATATTGAAAGATGGTTACAGGATACTTTGAGAGAAACTGGATTAGAGAAACAGAAAAAAATAGCCATCACTTTAAGAATTTATTTATAAAATTAATACTTAATCATAACGTCAAGTAATACCTCTTTCAGTTTTAGGAGTTTCATCCCATCTGTTTCTTCGACTGGATGCTCCTTTTTCATGTGAGGGCGTTTCTCGGCCAGGTGTGGCATGTCCTGGTGTCGCATGACCTGGAGTTGCGTCCCACACTCGAGTGCTTGCACCAGGTGTAGCACCTGGAGTTTCACCACCTTTACCATGACCTGGTGTTTCATCCCATCTGGAAGGGGCTGCTGGAGTTGCCTGGAGACAATAGCATTAGGTTGAAATGAAAGAATACAAACTTTTATTACTTTGTAAACTAAGTTTGTGAATCTAACAGGTATTTATGAAAATAATTAAGAATATTTTAACTTAGATAACTAAGTAACTACATCAATTAATGTAACTTACATCCTCTTTTTCCCAAGGAGAGTCTGGCACTTTTTTCTTAGCAGGTGTTACATCACCAGAATCAGCTGTCTGATCCCAACGACCACGTTTCTTGGGCGCAGGTTTCGCTTCACCATTGCTAACAACTTTTAATGTGCCTTCTTTCGCCTTTTCTGCGATCTTCTTACGTAGCTGTAACAAACACATTACTTGTCACTGTTGAAAGCAGTTGTGTGGAACTACTCAACAGTGCTGTATAATAGTAAATCATGCAGAAAAAATTTACAAAGTACTTGCATAAGTCAATATGCATTGTAATTAAAATCTGTAGTTTTTACATAATCTTGAAATATTATTGTTAATTATTACAGAATCTTTTTATAATCATAGTAATGTTACAAAAGCCAATTTCAATAGAAATTTCTGTAGTGCTGACAGTTGTAACAACAAATTGGTGTTACATGTAGTTTCGTTTGGTTTACACATAAATATCATCTTACATATGTCATACGATGTATGTCATACATACGTAAATGCTGTTCATTAGTTATACTTTGGAGCTATTAGCTGTAGTACAAAGATTGGGTTAAGCCTATTGGCTGATCTGATTGTTAACACTTTGATCAGTAATCATGTATATGCATGTTTTCAACTTTTGGTGGCTCAGGATTACCGAGCTGCAACATTAGTTGCGATGTTATTTATACTCCACTCTATTGGATTGTTTTCCAAACAGTTGGTATTCATTATTTCTTGGTGTGTGTAATATACGTGGCTACGGTGACGAATTTGCATCCTCTGTCACAAGTGTTTCATGGTGTTGTACTGTAGTGGGCTTGGAGGTTTTGTTGTGCTCAGTTTATGAAAGCATAGAGGTGTGAAAAGTATTTTCTTTTATAAATAACTTGTATTGTTCATTTTATGCAAACTATGTAGTGTCTAAAATTTTAATTTGGTGTTGAGTGTATCCAATAAACTACCTTTGCACAAATCTTAACTTTTTGACTGAAGACGAAATTTGTGAATATGTTACAAACTATGAATCAGGTGATGAAGTATCTATTTTTGATGAACTGGAGCGTATAGATGATCTATTTAACACTATTTATATATTTTTTATTAGTTTACCTATAATTAAAGTTGATAATTTTGCATTTAATTGCTTTTTATAAAGTTTCAAAATATTCCACTATCAGAGGCTTAACATACTAATCGAATTGCCACTGATCAAAGGGTTAATAAGTGCTAAACTTATGCAACACTTGTTAAAGTTTACATTATTATTAACGACTGAGTTGATACAGGAGTCCAGAAGCAAAGTAACTGCAGACACAACTCTGTACACCTTCTTGTTTGTTGGTGGTCAGGATGTCCTAGTATCAGATTGCTGATGCTTCAGGAAGAATCCACCATATCAGGGCTTATTATTGGCAGAAACAGAACTTTTTGTAACATGAGAAAACGAGAAGGTGCAGGATCTGCACATTCATGATATAAAAAGATGTGATGCTTTTAGATATTTTGGTGTAAAGTTTCCAACAATGGAAGAAGTGACAGTCGTATTTCTAACAAAACCTGTACGGGGACTACACTGTCAGCTTAATATTGTGTTGCGGAATGATAAAATCCACAAAGAAACCAAAACCAAAACCACAACAGACCCTGTTAGGTCTCTCAACCACCACTCACAGCTCGATAAGTGAAAAATATCATGATGGAGGCAGGTCCGAGTAGAGTTACCTTACGGGGAGAACGATTGGCAAAACTGCTTAAAATGGAGTACAGGAAGTAAGGTGTAGCTTTGGCTGTAGAAACTTTGCTTGTGTGTGTGTGAGCACTGTGACATCTCATCAAACTACAGCAAACATGTGGCTTCCGTAAGATCACTATAAAAACAAGTTCTACACAATACTATGCAATGTTGAAGTCAATCTACATGGTTTTCTTATGTTCATACCTCTGTTTCTTCACTACGTAAAAGCTGTTCACGCATAATCTCCGTATATGTACGTGAGCCCACATCAGGTGTCTTTGCACCTAGAATCACAGAATACTCAATATTACAAAAACATATTTGTCATAAAATATTTTACACTTAATTGTTACTTTAATACCTAATGTAGCAACTGTTCTTATAAAATATTTTTTCTCATAAAGGTTTCAGACAACTACACAAATACAACACACTAAAGAACCCTGTAAATATACATTTAAAAATATATTGTGAATTATATTTATATATATATATATATATATACACATAAACAATAAAAATTTAACATTATCCACGTTACAAATTAGGAAACAATTTAAAATATTCCTGTATAAACTTTTAATTTTATGATATAAACAAAAATTTTTTACCATTAATTTGAATATAAAGTAGTCAACAAATTTTATATAAATTTCAAAATTTTTTTTTACTAAATTGACTTATTTATGAAGAAAAATTGTTTTTCTTTATAACAGTATTCAAATAATTCTATTTATACAAATTTTTGTAAACAAATAAATATATTTTCAGATTTACTTATCGAACCTGTTAGAAGCTGTCTGAAAACTTAAAGAGCGTTTATGCGACTGTGTTTATCATAGAATATTAAACAGTTAATTGAACAAAAAAATTGTTAAAAAACAACAGGTCGAAGTAAGTACAAAACATGCAGAGCCAGTAAAAATTGATTCACTTTTTTATTAAAAAATTAATTTATAGTAATATAATTATCAAAATCAATGGGACACTTCACAAACACTACTGATAGCTCAATTTTGAACAACAGAAAGAAGTATTTCCTCAAACCTTTCAGTAATTTTCCTTTTAAATCAGTTAACAAGTTAATAGAAAAGCACTATTACAGTGCACATGGTCATATCCATATTAAAACTATTTCACTAAAATCACAATCGTGCTTTAAATATTAATTCAAAATACTTGTTCACAAATCAATATAATGTTCTCCTAAGTTTATGTGAAGTTAACATAATTGTAGAATATTTTGAACAAACAAAAGTACCCAGAGGAAAGGGATATCTCTCTCTCTCTCACACACACACACACCTTCTGGAAGACCTTTCATGCCATTAGTACTTGAATATTTTCCCCCATTTTCCAGTTTTCATCTTTATTTTGACACCATCCAGTGCTGACATCTTTTCTTTTAAAACCATTAAAAATCACTTTTTTTATTTGGCATAAGAGTATCTCGTTACATTTTCTTTTATCTGTTTTCTGTTTATTACTTTCTGGTGGTGATTTCTCCTTTACTTTTGAAACTTTTATTTACTCAGCCATTTCTCTCTAAATTACCTGGTCCTCTCTGCTACCTGCTTTACACTAAACCTTTCCAAAAAGTAACTTTAATTTCTACATTAGCTAGTCTTAAGAATTTTCTCAGCAGAATAGACAAAACAAGCGATTCTTTTTTTATACACAACACAATTTGAAAAATGTTACTATTTTTTTTTTTTTTCAACAGTCTCCCGTCAACTCAGTACACTTAGACCAACACTACTCTAACTTCTTTATACCTTCTGTATATAATTTCTCTACCTCTCCAAAATAAGTCTATGTCTCGGTGATCACTGTATTAAATTAGCCATTTCTTCAGATTCTGGAACAAGAAAAAATCACCAATGCTAATCTAATGAATATGTGGCAATAATCTGAAGCACAATTCATGGAGCTTTGCAACTGTAATTGAAGAAGTGTGGGCAGGTGCAATCATGTTGGAAAAGCACTTTTTTCTTTGTCAAATGTGGACATTTGGCTCTAATAGAATCTTGTTCAGTTGTTTCAGCAGTGCTGCATTAAAACTCTATTTTGACAGGTTTTGCCTTGTTCTGTATTCTTTATGAGCACTATACCTGTGAGAACCCCCCCCTCTCGAAAACTACCATCACCTTTCTGGCAAGGAACAGTTTCTGCCTTCTTTAGAGAACTTCTTGGTGCTTTTGTTTGGACTGTTATTTCGTCTCTGGTGTGGTGAATCCATGCTGCATTTGAACATGTCAACGCACTCCTGGAGAAATGTTAGTTCAAAACCGTTTCTGATCAACCGTTATCAAACGCAACACCCATGGGCAAGATTGTGGATACAATAATCTAATGAGATGTTCGCAATGTCAGCACAGACTCGTGCATTATCATGAGTTGATCATTTAATACAGCACTTTAGATTTTGTTTTGATGTGAGTGAAAAGTTATCAATCTACCTTTATATACAGTCAACTAGTACAGATTATATTTTACACTTCAATGCTATTGCTTGAACTAAATCACAAATAAAATGTGACACGATTTCCAACAATGGAAACCAATGTAATTCATGACAAGATAGAATAACAATAGAAGCATTCGTGGTGGACGCTTGATCTGTGAATGGAATTTCTTTTCATCAACTGAATCACTCTTCCCTTCAGGCTCGTCTTATGTCAATTCAAACAAGTAACAATTTGTATACACATGCTGCTCAACATGATGTTATCAGCAGTATATTGTATGAATATTATATTATATCTCTATTATGACCTATTGAGAATGTATACGTTCTCACATACAGCACATCATGTAAATCAGTAAATCAACTACCAGTAGTAGAGAAAGTGTACAGAAAATACTTTTAAATGTTTTGAAAATAATAAGCAACTACGTAATTCTAATGAAAGTTTTCTCTCCGGATTTAACCAAACATCCCTGTTTGAATGAAGTGTGTGTGATTATACATACACTTCGCAAATGTACTAACGAATGATTGTTAACATAATGATCAACAGAATCTGCGAAAGATCAGAATACCAATACCGTCTTTATATAATCATAAAACAATATATATAAATATATTTTGTAATAAGCAATGATACTTTTTCATCACTGCCTGACTGTGAAGAGTAAACTATGAAAAAACTCTACTGTCCTCAAAATTTTAATAAGCAACCCAAAAGACTTAAAAAGCATCAAGAACAAGAACACTTATAATCAATAGAATTTGGAAATTGTAATAAATATGTTATCACTTTGAAAAAGATCTTTTCACTGAAATCTTTGTTTTTGTTTGTTAAATGCTTCAGAATAAGAGTAATACATACAAAAATACGTAATATTTTTTTAAAATCACATGGTCAAATTTATATGAAAAGTAGAGTGCATAATTTGAACTTGAAAAGTAAAATCAATAGAATAATCAAGATTTCTTCTACGGGCTGTAGAACAAAATCTACTAGACACATACATTAGTGAACTGACATTAAACATTAATTACCTCATATTAGTTTATTTAGTTAAATCACACTAAGACATGTTAGTTACTCTACTGATGAAAACTTACAAGATATTTATATAATTTGCTCTGATTAAAAAACAATTTATATTTAATTGGCTAATTTAAAATTTGATTTCCATTTGTACTTTATTTTTGTGTCAAATGTAAGACACTTTTGTCCCTGCCAAGAATAAAAAATAGTGAATACTTCATTCGTTAGTATCAGTATCTCATTATAACTGAAGTAAAAAACAAAAAAAAAACTTCTCTAAGGGTGAATTTTAAAACTAGATAAAATAAATGTGATAAACACATCGCATAATTGTCCATTGCAGTTCAGTTGAATACTACCGTATGATACGTACGTGAGTTCAAGAGCACCCTCTCTTCTCTGGACAGCCCTCACTCCGCCTTAGACACACCTAGAAATAAGCTGGGGGTGATTAATATAGTTCTGAACGCATTCACACTCACACACATTCCAACCCAGGTTTGGAACCAGTTTTTATTTTAAAAATCAACAAGATGGCTCTGTGTATCTACGGATTACAATATAACTTTTTATGGCATCTCCTTCTTTTGTTTGTTTACCATGTGAGTTGATGTCTGTGTCTTATTTTTGTCTCTTCACAAACTTGTTGTAGAGCTCATTCTGTAAATGAACACAGAGTTAGTATAGTTCTCTGTTTCAAAATCCATTTGACTTTTTTGTTGCAACTCTTAATTCTTAAAATTCCTTCTTATATAAACTTACAAAGGGATAACATTTCCTACTATCAAAACTGTTTTTTAAGTGATGTTTGATCAACTACCTTTTGAAGAATGACATATTGATATTAATATGGTCTGAATTAACACAATATCCGGTAAGACAATAAGTAATTAAAAGTATGTACTGAACATATTTATAACTGGTTAAAAAATTGGTGTGCATTTTCTCACTAAATTGAAAAGTTGGTGTGAACAAAAATTGTGAAAAAATTTCCAAATAAAAACAACTCAGTATTTAAATGTTTACTGAATTTTTATTTTACAATTCAAACAATGACAGCTTCAACAAGGTCACACAGAATAACAAACATTTATAAACTAAATGGTGAAAAAAATCATACAAAAGCTCAAGAAATTATCTAAACCTGAACAGCCTCTTCTAATGTTCAACAATTAACAGAAACAATAGACTACTGACAAATTTATACAGAAAAAGGTGGGCAACTTCTGTGTATGGTGTGAACTTAATGGTCAGAATTATTGTAAAATATTGAAGATTCATGACTTACAAAAAAGAGTCAAGAGAAAGTAACGCAATAAATGACGTAATGAAACCTTGTGTTTCCAGATTACTTCAATTTTGATAATCTCAGTACATTGTCAAGTGTAACAATTTTGTTTTTAGATGTTTCTTTTTATTTCATTAACATTCTGTTATGTCTCTTCTGTATTACCAACTGACTAATGCCGACTTTAGATTAAGATATTGGCTTGCTGATCCGGTTTTCATTTCATCTTACCTTTATTTATTTTGTACTTCATTGTTATTTACTGTTAATTATTAAATTTTTCATTTAACAAGGTTTTGTTATTTCCTTAAAATGGACATGGTTAAAACGTGTTTATATCATTTATTAAATGATAAAAAACAATTATAATTTATAATTCTTCTTTATAAATATAATTTGTAATTTATTAAAGAAATGAATTTATTAAATTCATAAATAGTATTTATTTATATTATGAAATAATATAATTTATAATATAATTATTAAATTATAATTTATTAAATTTATAATAAATATAATTTATTAAAAAATATAAAGAGAAATATAATTTATTAAATTCTTCTTTAAATTTAAATCCTAACCTGAATTCTACACCATATAGTAAAAATATGTGTTACCTATATCTATATGAAGATCTAAACATGAAGTTACTAAAAACTCGCAACGTTATTATCATTATTTGTTATAAACACGTTAAACATATTGTTATATAATGTTTATACTATAATCAGTTTTATAAACTGACATTCAAAAAATTTTTTTAGTGAAATCTTTTAAAGCACAATGGAATTTTACATGCGACATATGCTGAATTGTCTTCAGCTGTTGTTACATAATTAAATGCCGATGCAATCTAGAGGATGATTTAAGTACTATATAACAATTTTTGTTTTAAACCGTTCTAAATATACAAACAATAGAAACAACTCAGTGAAACTTTAGGTCATCAAAGTGTTAATGGGAGAGGGCAAGTTTGAAATGCAATGTACTGCATGAACTCTGTGTCTCTGATGGTGGGGATAAGGTGTGACTGAGTGTGTTTGTGTTAGCATCATTAGTTTGTCAAGGCCAATGATTCATGACCCTGTTCACAGTCATACTGGCATGCACTCACAAAGGCGATCAGATGTTACAGAGTTTGTAATAATTTTATCACAGTCTGGTTTTCACCGTTGCAGAATTAAGTGTGTTCAAAGACGTATTATTGGTTTTGTGTTTACAATTTAGTACTTTTCACGAAGGTGTGTTATAGTGTGACAGTACAGATTTACCTGTACCAGAATAATGGTATGAGGCATATTGTCATTGTAAATTTTATTGTGTTTATACATACAAGGGCAAGGTTAGTTTACCCTAGTCCCAGTAGATACGCAAATTCACCAGAGGGGAGCCGATCCAAGGTCAGCAGAGTACGAGTGAAATTAAACAATTGTAATGGCGGTTTAGGCGCTACCAATTGACAATACGAACTTTTCATTGGCCCACTGAAACAAATCGTCACCAAAAACAATGACGACATAAAACAATTACGTGTTATACCGGGCGTTGGCGAAAAGAACAATGCACCATGACGTCAGACACCGCTGTTTTGCATAATAATTGTGTCTGCTTCCGCCCCAGTCGCCAGAACATCACCATGGCAGTAACACGTTAGAATTGTGCTGGCATAAAATAGTCAGCTAAAGTGTTTTATTTGAATTAACAAAATGTAATAACACGTAAATAGTGTTAACGAGTGATTATAACCATCATGTAAATTCAGTGTAAAGGACAGACGAAAGCTAGACATACAACGTCTGCCCCAGTTCTTCACAAGCAGTCAGCGAGCACATACGCTTGCCATTAACAGTGGGCAGTTCTCTGCCGAAAAATGTAACATTTATTTTATAAAATGAGATAATCAGTATCAGAATTAACAATAACAGTTATTAGAAGCAGTGTACTTAACGAAAATGTATTTAAAGTAGAATCAGTGGGAAAATGACAACACTAAAACTGGACGAACACCTGCCAACCGCATGGAACCGCTAAGGAGGAATCTACGCCACTTCAGTTTCAGGAAAGCCCTATAATTTATTTATCTAAATTCAAAATTACCAAATGAGCTCAATTTTCACAAATATGTTTAAATTCAAGTAAGTGAGAGAGTGAGAAAGCGAGTGTGCAAGTCTGTGTTGATCAACGTAATATCACCTGAGGCGTTGGTTTGTGATGATGGTTAACCAGTATTATGATTAAAATATAAAGAAAACTATAATTTTGTTAATGATGATACTAACAAGACTAAAGGAAGTCATTTACATAAAATCAAAAAGTATATTTAATTAACCTTGAGCAAGGTCAAGTGCGGAATATCATCGCCGCCATTTTGAAATCTGAATAATTATTGTTGGTTATGCTTGTATCAATTTGAAACCTATTTAACAAAATAAAACCAAATTCGTTAGTCTTATCTAGTGTATTATGTTATTTCTGTACCCAACAACCTCAGCCTCTGTCTGCTTAACGCAACTCTGGACCCGAAAAGCCTAATGTACTTTGAAAAAACTGAGCACGTGTTTCCACCAAAGGTGTGGTTTAGATTATGTAAATACGCTAATACACACATAATTATCAGAAATGTACGTTTATTAATAATTCACGTGATCAGTGTTTTAACAATAGCAACATTAAAAGTTTTTGAACTATCGTTTACGATTAGTGTACTGTTAGTTAGTAAGTGAATTATCCTGTTATTTGTTTATTTGTGGCTGTCTATTGTAATCAAGACGTTTGTGGGGTGTTATTATGTTCCCCGTAGTAATCGTCGAATTCGTAATATAACTGTGTAATTGTGGGTTGATTATTTGGTATTAATTTGTTAATTACTTTTGTGAAAATTAATCGTGTGTAGCGAGCCGGGTTATACCTTTTCTCAATACTTACTGGCTAACCGTATCTCTCGTCGCTCAATTCAAATTTCACCGCCTCGTAATCTGATTGGCTCACGTTGTCTTGCAGTGTCGAATTCGCTAACTGTAGTATGTTGGTGGTTTGTTTTCAAAAATTTCCTTATATTACCTTGTTTTATAAGAATCAAACATACAGCAGTTGAGGAATATAAAATTTATTGAACCCTTCTTTATATTACCTGTTCAATTACAGTTTATGAATAATACATATATTTATGTTAATACCGGCGTTTACAAATTGCTCGGTTGGCATCGCCGCCAGCTTGCTCAGTTGTACGTAAAGAAACCATTATGGCGTACATATTTTGGTTACTACTAATAATTTTTTATCTCAGGGAATAAGTCCTTTTGACTACAGAAGTTGGATTATCGGCTAATAAATGCACCAAATTATAACATTCCTTAAAACTAAATACACAATAGTTGGTATACTAAAACATACAAAGTAAGTTATTGGCAATGAGAATTAGAATAGGTTTGGTTAAATTCTTGTCAGCAAGTTATGTTTTTTGAAAATTATTATAATTTAATATCAAAAGTTATTGATTGATTATGTTTTATTTAGAGTGATATATTGATTATGTTCAGTTATAGAGTTAATTTTGTGATCAGTGAAGTGAAAATATTTATAGTTCGTTATTATGGATAACGGAAAATTCATTTTGAAGTGAAGTTATTTTATACTCATCGATTTCTTGACGTGGCTTCTTCGATGATCGTCTTCTTCTTCAGGAAACCTCTAGGAGTCCCTTCTTCTTTGGATTGTCCGAAATTCCTGTTCAAATGGTTCTAATTCGAAGTTCGGCTTCCATCAGTTCTCGTAGATGTTCGATGTCCTCGGGTTGAGTTAGGTAAATCCACTTCTTCCTTCAGGATAGGTCGTGTATTACGTTAATTTGATGTCTTCGTAGTTTTTACCATGATTTTTATGGTTTAATTATTTTAATAGTTATTCATCTCATCAGTTGTAGTTTAGAATGTTTCTCTTATACTTCTTCTTTGAAAATTTAGTAAAATTTAAAGTTTTTAAAGTTAATTTTGGGTCGAGAGCTTCATACATCCGCCCTCCGCGTTAGTCAATAAAGAAGTAATTAGAATTCCAATGGAATTTTATGTAATAAGCGTCAGTTGTCATGGTTACCTTTCAAATTATGCTATTTCTCATTGGTCAATATCTTGTGACATTGTTATATTCTAACGTTTTATTTTGGTTTAAATTTATAAAATATCTTCAAATTATGATTTCTTTCTTATATTAGTAGTAACATCAATTATATGAACACCATTGTTTTTCTTTTTTGTTAAAGATTATTTTGATATCCCTCATGATTACTTTTGAATAGTTAATAACATTTCCTTAATTTCTTATTTATATTTCTTATGTAGTTATTTTTAAACTGGATATTAATTATACATTTTTGTACTAGATACACTTACTTAACTACTTAAACATTTGATATACTCTAACTGATACTGGGTTTTTGTTTTCTTTTTAAACTTACAAAGTTCCTTTACTAAATGTTAGGCCTAGAGCCTAGACTTCCCCATACTACTATTTAACATTCTTTATAACTCATTAGCTTTATATATTGGTTCATAGAACAATTTTGTTATAAAAACAGATAATAAAACATTGGTGCTTCTAACCACACCTCTTATTATAAAAACAAACATTTTCTTACCAGGCTCAAACCTGAAATTCAACTTCTAACTGTTTTTGTTTCTTATTTCTACCTTGCTTATCTTATACGTTAATAAATTCTATGGTTTTTTTAAACAATAACGAAACTCTTATAATAATAATTTTAAACAGTACCTTACACAATATGATTCACTTACAATTCCTTCACTAAAATACAGTATCTGTCTTTCTTATCTTCCACTCTAATAACTTAATTTTCATCTTGTTTTTGGTCATTCTTACTTACTATTACTACATTATTACTATATATTATTAGAAATTACTAATGGTACAATTAGTTCATTCTTATTTAATAACATAAGGTTCTATCAAAGGCTGTTTAGCTACACTACTACAGTCTGCTTCTTAAGTACTTTACACTGTACACTCACTGCACTTTTCCCTTCATAGAAGGTTTCTTTATTTATTAACACTTTCACTTTTTATCATATGCTATTTACATAGCTTGTTATCACCTACTTATATTTATCCACTTATTCATATTATTCACTTGATATTTCTCACGCAGATTGTCTAATTATTTTAATATCACTGTGTGGTTATTGGTCATTAATAATTGTTTAAGTTTCAATTCACATTGATCACTCTTTGTTATTAATTATTGCCTTTATTTGGCTCAATGTATCTTTTACTTGCTTTGACTAGGTTTATTATTAATTGGGTATTGTTATTTTTAACTTCCTACCTTATATTTATAAGTTCATGTTTCTTCTCCTTTCATAGAATATACATACTATCTCTATCTTACTTTTTATTGTTTACATGGTTACATCTTATTTATGCCCTAACTGTTTTAGTGCATTGTTTTACATACATATATTAGTCATATTTTGGGGATTACAATGATTGTTGTTATACTCTTGTTTACATTTGGTTTCTGGTTCCTTCTTTCTTGTTCCAATCTATTTTTCTTGTTTTTCTCCAATCTATTGGGTCAAGTCATCGTCAGTTCCTTAGTTAATTGTCATTTCATAATTTGGTCATTAATCCTTGAGTTATAAGTTTTTTAACATTTCTTCCTACCTTCAGCTTTTTTGTTTATTAATCATTAGTGTATTCAGCACTATCTTATGTCATGTTACACTATTCACAATGTCTCTTCACGGGTCATCGAAAGAAAGAAAAAGAAGTTTTGTTGTTCACAGTAACGGTGTTGAAATAATTAGCGATATAATTGAAAAAAATGTGATGAAGAAAACCAATGACACTCACTGACATACCTACTGAGTCAAGCAAAAAACCGCGTATTACTGTATTAATAGGAAGGCTTCGTTAAATACTTGAGAGAGCAAAGGCAGTGTAGTCTAGAAGGAAAACTCTCCACACCGGGAAAAAACTAACACATGTGAGAAAAGGAAACTTTTTTCTTGATGATTTCGAAAAGTGTGTAGTTACGAAATATTGTTCACGATTTTTATAAAAATCAAAACATTGTGCCCACTTTTAAAAGGCTCTTTACCAATCGCGAAAAAAAGATCCGTTTCCCATAGGATGCTAAAACATTAACACGAGTGCTTAAAAGTACGGGATTTAAGTGGAAGAAACAGAAATTGTAATCATTCGTTACAAGTACCTTGTGCAAATTAAAAGTTTTGGACAATCTGGGAGAAACATATTTTCTCCAGG
Source organism: Magicicada septendecula (assembly GCA_034769895.1). NCBI lineage: Eukaryota > Metazoa > Arthropoda > Insecta > Hemiptera > Cicadidae > Magicicada > Magicicada septendecula. The sequence goes on along the minus strand of CM068374.1, from coordinate 408,264,235 downwards.
CAGGGGCGAACCGTGCCACCGCCCAGGGGGCAATTTTTAAAGGGCGGCAGATTCCGGGACATTAAGTTTTGAAATTGAGGGAAAAAATAAAATTATTCACTTAGTTTCATCACAATATGTAAGATCAATAAAATTATGTGACAGTGGCAAGCGGAGAAAGGAGTTTTTAGAAGCTCAAACTTATTAAAACTTATCTCAGATCAAGTATGTCCAAGACTCGACTGAGTGGTCTGGCAACTGTATCTATATATAACATCAATTAGCTGAATCACTTGATTACAACGAAGTCATAAAGGAGTTTGCCAGTGCAAAAGCTAGAAGAGTATTTTTTAACTAAGATGTATGATACATTATTTTTGTTATATTTCAGTTAATATTTTAATTTTAAGTCATCACATAGCCATACATTTTTATTGTCTCACAATTCCTTGTGTTGTCTCTACAATTTTATTGTAGCTGTTCGCCGCATCGTAAACGCGAAAAAGTTCTAGTTATTTGATAAACACAACAATGCAAACATTTCTAGTCGTCATTTGAAGGCAATCGCCGTATCTTTAGAGTAGGTCTAGTGTGCGTGAATGTGTTCAGAGTTAAAATAGGAAGGGGGACAGCAGAAGTGCCGGGGCCGGCCCTGTTCTCAGTAGTAATCGTTTGTTTACAACCACTACATATGTGCATGTCTACGCTCTCTCTCTAAGGACACAGAGTTCAGTCTAAAGCAGTATAAGTACGGCAACATAATCTGAATGTAGCGTAATGCATCCTACGTTCTTTTATGGGAACTGAGTTGTGAACAATGAATAATACATAAAATAAATTAAAAAAACTGTCTACTATTTCAGATCACTTGGCTGAAACTATTAATGAAATCACAATAGTGAAGTCTAGTACAAAACACTTGTATTTTAAACTTTTAGCTTCAATTCTGATTTCCTTAACCTTATGTTTCCCATATAAAATTAACACCACCAACTGTGATATGTTGTACGAATGTAAATTCCCATCATTAATGGAGGAATAGTGTATTCCTTATTGATACGGCTTTTGATGGATCTACGAGAGGGTGTATAATGATAAAGTTCCTTGTGTCATTGTACAGTATAACGTATACATGCCAATTTGTGTGAGTATAAGGTACCAAAGTGTGAGCTCCAAGTGCCAAAAGGCAGCAGTAATACTTTTATCAATGGATTTTAATTATAGTGTGTGTAACTTCCGTAGCTTTCTAGATAAACAGCATATACAGTTCAATCTGTGAAGTACAAATTCCTCCACTCCAACACAACAGGTACAAAATGACGTTTAAAGAAAACACTTTTGTAGTTGCACAAAATTATACCCCCTAGTTACTGTATCGTCAAAAAGATACTAATTCTTTGGCAAGATGCCACTCACCTACTGGACGAAGAGAGATCTGGAAAGACTAAACAAGTACCCAATTTGTAAAGACTCAACGAATACAGTGGCTAAGTCAGCTAGATGATCAACGTATACCAAATCCTGAGGGCGCAAGTCTATAAAAGCAGAAAGAGGGGCCGACCTATGACAAGATGGTTGGATGATTTGCTAGAAGATATAAGAGTGGATGTGAGAGGTTACACTGAGATGGCAATGGATAGGAGACATTGGAGAAGACTGGTGTTGGAAGCCAAGACCTCGAACTATCGTGACTCTACTGTACACACTACAAGCAAGAGATCAAAACTAAATGTAGCAACTCTTTACTAGTGAGGACAACACAAGCTGCTACAATCACAATTATGCTGAAGAGTGGTATTCTTCAGGGGTGCTGAATATGTCTGAAAGTACAAAGATCAAAAGGGGGGTTATGATATTCTCAGAGAAAATTTGGCCTGTGGTGAACGATAAATAAATGAACAAATTTATCAGTATTAACCAACATAGAAAACTAACTGGGCAATGATGGACACAATGTAAAAAATTAAAAAGTAATTGACTACATGATATTTGGGTAATTATTTTGTAAAAAAGTGTTGTTTTGAATATGATGCACAGTGCAATGATTGAATGGTGCATTGTCAAACTGAATTTTTGTTTTTACTTGTTAGATTTGTTGTTGATTTTACAAATATGTGGTATGAGGGTAATGGCTCAATGTTTCAGAGCCGCTACAGAAAAAGGTATTTGTATCCATTGTTATGCATTGTACTTGAGGAAAGGCAGTATAGCTTGTATCAGGCTTGATACTTTTTTTTAATGAAGTCTTCATATCTTGGAATGTACCTCAGTTCACATGGCTTCCCAGTTTTTACAACAATCTTATGACATACATTCCTATAGCGGAAAATAGCATTTTACATGGTTTTCTTCAGTATTTTGTCTCAAGGTGTATATGAAAGATAATTGACAACTCCACAAAGATATCGGAAGGCTGCCATTTCTCAACAACTGATACCACATATCAACACATTTATGTAAGTCTGTTTCCTAATTACTAACTACATTAAAATATATGAATTGATATGACTTGATGTTGGCTCCTGACCATCAACTTATAATCTATCAATTGCTTAAACCTCTGTGAATATTCACTACACTTTGGGAGAAAATCTTGTGTTTTCAGAAAACTCAACATATTCTACATGCCTGGTATTTTCTTACTCCTTTATTTTGATGATTTCAACAGAAATTGTTCCAAACCGGAACATTAAATACAAATGTTACTCTTGCCTTGACTGCATTTTAAGTTACACACACTATAACGCTAAACAGTTTAACAGAATAACAAAATAATCATATAAATAATACCAAATAAAACATTATTCAACCAGTTATAAATATTAATTATCTCGATACATACTTTTGTTAGTTACTCTTACTGTTTTACTGGATGTTAATATTTTATAGGTTTACTGGATGTGAAAAATTGATATATCTGTTTAAATGGTTTAGGAAAAATACATATTCTAATCTACATTTATGAGCTTTTATAAACTTGCTTCATGCAGTCCACCTAGATGAGGTATGCCAGCGAAGTCTCTTCTCTCAGCCTCCCGCACGGAAAGAAACAAATTTCAGATTAGTAAAAACACCAATAATTTATTTTCTGTTCTTAGTTATATAAAATTTGAAACAAATTACTTTAACATAATCAAGTGATGATGATCACCACACTGTTTCTTCTTCATTATATTATTATTTTTAAATTCTTTTCACTACTGTGTATTTTTGTTGTTGTAAAAACAAAAACTGTACTGTTTCCTAATTCCCACGCAGCAATCATTCACACCAACACCACTCAAACAAAACACCCAGCAATAAACCAAACAAACATGATTTTGTTTATTTGATGCCTGTTTCACTTTTTGCTCATTTCAAATATAATGCAACTAGCACAAAAATTATTTATAAAAAAAATTAATTAAACACTACTGACCAATGAGATTTTAATTTTACTAAACTAGTTCATAGTGCAGTATAGATCTTTGTATTTCTTTTTCATTTCTATATGGTTATATTCTCGTATTTTCTCAGGTTACAAGAACTTTAAAAAAAAATTTTGTTTGACTCAAGTCATGTTGAAAACAACAAAACTAAACAGACGTGTCATTTTTTCCAGAAGTTTAATATCACAAATTATACAACTTATATTAGCACAAGGTGGCGCTATTCCATTAAAAGATATAACTCCATTAACTAGGGGCATGAATGTGAACCTTATATGGTCTTGAGCATCAGACGTTTTTCCTTATTCAGCAATTCCGCATGGGGCTTACACTAAATTATTACTTTAGATTAGGGACAAACTACAATTATTAATTTTTTCCAAGTCTGACAGTTGTTGAGTTCATAGGTTTGCTAAATAATTATGAAATATTAAAAACCTATCAATATGGCTACACCATTTTAAAATCCTGCGTCTATTCACAAATCTAGTAAGCTTTTACATAACCTTTTTAAAATTATCCTTTATGCCATCCATGTTTTATAATAAATTCCATTTAAGAACTTTCACATATCCACATAACATATGTTTATATTACAATATGAAACTGTATCCTGTATCTGTATGCACATTGCTCAATGAACACATTGTAATCTTTGTGGTTTTGAATTTATTCTATGAAACACTGTTACACCTGAATTATATGATACAATAACATCATATTAGATACTGACAGTCCCTCACCCAAACTCCATGTTATTTTGAATATGACACACCAATCTCTTACTTGTTGTTTCTAATTATACTGTTATCTAGTTATCCTTTTCCATAAAATATTTTCAGTAAATATTACAGTGATTACTTATAACATCATTTACACTTTATTATATGCATCAATTTCATTAAGTAAATCACTTCTATCAATATTTCTCAAATCTTCTGAGTGAAAGATTGTGGTCCTTTGTGTTAGTACGCATTCTGATATATATTATCAAATGTAAATGATCCTTGTGTTAGTAACACTTAAATAAAAATATTCAAAATACAATAAAAATATTCAATGAACATAAAATACTACTGATTTTATATAATAACTGGAAACCACAACATAACATAAACATGAACAGCCTCGCACATACATGAGACATTTAAAATTTAAATACAAATCAACACTAACTGTAATGGGACAATTTTGAAGGGTATATTTTTTTTATTCCATTTAATAATTATTTGGGGCCAATCTGTTTGGGCACCCTTTATGGCCACTAAGACCTGCTTTGTGTAACACCCTATATTCAAATTCGTGCCAGTCCGTGCCTAGTACAAGAGAGATAAAGACATTGGAATGCAGGGGAGTGTGCGCTCGTGTGCCGTTGTCGATAATCTGGAACCCAAAGTTGTTGGCGGAAGTTATCACCACGTGGCTAATTAACCTACCACGTGATGAAATCAGAGAGCGAGCTGACGGAAATGAACTTTACCAACGCTTAGCGTGGCGTCAGTCAGTCGACTAACTACTATGGCCGCAGCCGGATGAATACAACCGGCTAGCGAGCCGGAAATTTTATACCGACCCAACCAGTGCACATTGAGAATGTATAAATAGTATAAAAATATTTAAAATAACTATGGAACAGTGAATTTTTTGATACAGTGAAACAACAACTTTTTTTGGACCTCAAATCAGAGAGAACTGTGTGTAACGCGCCACGCGATCGACAGGAATGACACCCTAAACGTAACAGTATCCAATTAAATTTATTCTTATGCTATATTAAAAGGGGGTAATCGGTATGTGTGTGTGTGTGTGTGAGCAATTACTGGGCTGTCTTAATATGATGTAATAAAATATTCGTTAAGGTACTAGTTATTAGGATATGTATCATATCAAAGGAATGTTTTGTAAATTCAAGGAAGAAACAATCAAATCAATAAGAATAAAATTTTAGAAGAAAATCAACACTCAGTAAACTTAAAGAGAAGTAAATTAAATGTTAAAGTTGAGAAAATAAACAGATCTGATTAATATAGTAGAACAGCGTAGTTATTGTGTAACAAACCCAGTAACCTCTCTTACAGACTGTGAGTTCATGTAAAAGGATCCTGGACCCATAAAAGGTAGGTGTTTGTGAATTTATGCAATGTTGAAAATATGATTATGTGTCTTTTGTTAATGGTAATAAGTTGAGTAAGTTCAATGGCCCCCGTAACAGGGACAGTTATATAAATTATATTTCGTAGAGGCTATGCCTACTCAGAGATGTAAGAGACGCTAGTGGGAGTTACATATGAACGAAAATTAAGTACAGGAAATATTTATAGAGTAAAATTAAAAGAAGAGTATGTTGTAATATGATTGATAAGTGTAAGGCTAAATTTGTGTAAGATTAAAATCTCGTAAAGAATAATTAAATTTATAAAAATGGAAAATAATGAAAGTAAAGTCAGTACGGTAACGGGGGAGGTAGAAAGTCATTCAGACCCGAATGGGGGCAAAGAGAATGTTTTCTACGAAGTAGATAATGTAAACGATTCAGGAATGGAGACAACTCCAAACGTGACAGATGAATCTGTAATAATTAGTGAGGCGGGAGCAAATTCCACTCCCGTAGCAACTAAAATAAGAGAAAAAGAGTTGTCATTAAATGAGTTATTTAATCTTATTAATAAAAGATTTGACGTTAATGATATTGAAGTTAAAGAAATAAAAAATAGTTTCAATGTAAAACTTGATGAGGTAAACATCAAAATGAATGAACAAAATAATAAATTTGACGCTAGATTTGATGAACAAAGTAGTAAGTTTGATGCTAGATTTGATGAACAGAATGATAAAATTAAAAATAATTTTAATGAAAAGTTGAACGAGATCAGAGACGAAATAAAACAACAAAATATTAATTTTAGTAAGCAAGTAGATGAAATTAATACACGTTTTGATAATATGAAAGATGAGATAATAGAATCAATAGATCATGTGTTTGATAAACAAATAAACAGAATAGGTGACACGATTAATAACTTTACAAAGAATAAGGTAGACGAAAATGACGAGATTAAAAAGGGGGTAGAAACTAGTGAAAAGTCTGATAAATTCGATGAAAATAAAGACGGTCAGATGACATATAATGAGGTAAGTAGAGGTGAGAATTACGAGGATATAATTAAGAATGTGGTGTTAGAGAGTAAGGTTGTGAGCATAGCAAGTGTTGATGAAAGTGAGAGAGAGTGTGGTGAAAGGTTAGGTTGGCAAAGGGCAGATTTTCCACAAGTTTATGGTGAAACAGAGGTTTCACAGGTATTTTATGAGGACAGAGTTTCCTCCGGTGGTGGTGTGGAAGACGAGGTGTCTTCGTATGGTCCCTTAGTTTTTTATGATTTACCTGGTAAAGCCAGGAGAGGTAAGTGTTTTGTGATGCCCTTTGCATGGAATGAGATAGTTCAGGGGGGTGGTGAGAAGTATTGCGAGAGAGAGAAAATAATAGTTATTTACGTTGAGAAGTAGTTATAATGAGTTGAAAGAGAGGTTAGAATTGAAGGAAATAGATGATATAAAATACTTACCTTGTAAAATAGAGATGGATGATTATTTTGATGTTGTGATGAATGTAGTGGAGGAATATGATGATAAAATAACTTACCTTATGTTGAACAGAAATACTGATGGAGACAGAACTAAAATCACCAATGTAGACGGGCTTTATGAATTAATGGTAAACAAAAATGTAGTTATTTATTGTGTTAATGTAATTAACGAAAGTAGTCATTATAATGATCATTACAATGTAATGTATGTTGACAAGAATGACTTGTGTTATAAATATATAAGACTAATATATGATGATGGTGGTTAAAATAAAAAATAAGTGAATGGACATTTTAAATATTTTAGTTTATGGTAATGACCTGGCGAAATTATGAAACGAAGTGTGGTAAACTGAAGAATTATGACAAGAATTTGTAAATAAATTTATAGTGAAATTAATTGTGTCTATGTTGTAAAATGTATTTTATGTAAACAAGGTATGCATGTAGTAGAAATCAATTTAATAAAAATAATAATATTTTAGCAGACTAAATAAATAACAAGAATAATTATGAAGGTAATAAATGAATTGTAATTGTTTTGGAGAAAGTAATTAAAATAACTTGTGTTTTAATAATTGATGGAATTAAAATAATTTGAGATGAAGTAACTGATTAATTTAAAATGTTATATAAAGAGATTTTGATAATGAATTTAAATGATTTTAGGAGATTGGTACTTGATAATAAGTAATAAATGAATAAATGTAAAATGTATTTAGTTGTGGGATAACATGGTTGTTAAAATTTTTCAGAAGATACATGGAGTTATGTACATTATTTGGTGTTTATATTTTTGTGTCTATGACAGTATATGAGTGATGTACTGTAAGTATGAAGTTTATAATACAATTTAAATAAGATAAAATGTTTTAACTTTTAAAGTTTATAATACAATTTAAATAAGATAAAATGTTTTAATGTTTAAAAGTTAAAAATGTAGATGAATCTAAGAGATGTTAAACATGAAAATTGAATTAATAAAATAACCAAACATATAAGAAATTACCATCCGTGAATTGTAGTAACGGTGTCAGTGTGAACCTTATATGTCTTTTGGTAGTTTTCCCAATTTTCGGGTGGTCACGGCTTCACCGAACCCTGACCGTGGATTTATAATGCAAGTATTTTCTAAATTGGTGAACATAGAAATTGACCGGGGGCTAACTCAGGGGAAACTACATAACTATGGAACAGCGGTTATCATCGAAGGGGGTGATAGTGCCGTTTTAAGAGTGTGTGAATCATTTTAGTACGATTACTGGTGTCCTCGGACATCAGTAATGCTGAATTTTATATAACGCTGAACCAAGAACGGTATAGGCAGCGTCTATACCATATATATGTAAACTTCAGTTCTTGGGGATGCAAATGGGCGCTACAGTCCAACACCAGGAAACAATAGTGTGTGTGGAAAAGGAGCTGGCCGTTACAAGCCAGGGGGACAGATAACGCATGTGTGCATAAGGCAAACGCTCGATCCGGTTTATCCGGCAGGTGGTTACCTAATTGTGACTGGGTATAAAGGGGGGACTTTAAGAAAATGATGTAGTAGGAGGGTAACTGAAAAATCAGTGAGAGAGAGACGACATCTGTAAACAGCGGGCGATCAATTTCACTTCCTCTATAGAGAGAGTTGGTGGTTGACGACCCAGTTCCTGTTCAGTAACAATTGCTATAACTATGACTCGATGATTAGTGATGTATGTCCCTTATGAGAGCAGCCGATTTTAAGTACTAAGTTAAATGGTAAGGATTCTAAATCCACCAGAATATTTTTATGATAACTATATAGTTTTGTGTATTTATGTTAGTTATATGAAGTACTAGCAGAATACCCATGCTTCGCTACGGAGTTTCACGTTGTAGGTAATGAAAATGTTAGTTTAATTAATAAAGTTCAATTAAAGTAGGTTTCTTAAAAATAAATAGCTGTTGCCCACGACTTCATTCGCGTGGTCTTCAATTTAATGCGATAATATATTTAGAACAGAATCTATTCTATTGGGTTGCCATAGTAACCAAATCTAATAGATTTTTAAGACCCCAAAGGACCCCCCAGAGGATCGTATCGATAAAACACCTGTCCTGTGTTGGTTCTCCCGTTGCGTAAAATATTTGTGCCAAGTTTGGTTGAAATCGGTCCAATGGTTTAGGAGGAGATGTGGAAGACCCCAAAGGACCCCCCGAAGGATCATACCGAAAAAACACATATCCTATGTTGGTTCTCCCTTTGCGTAAAATATTTGTGCCAAGTTTGGTTGAAATCGGTCCAGTGGTTTAGGAGGAGATGTGGAAGACCCCAAGGACCCTCCAAAGGACCCCGTCGAAAAAAACACCTATCCTATGTTGGTTCTCCCTTTGTGTAAAATATTTGTGCCAAGTTTGGTTGAAATCGGTCCAGTGGTTTAGGAGGAGATGTGGAAGACCCCAAAGAACCCCCCAAAGGACCCCATCGAAAAAAACCACTAATTCAGAAACCTTCGCGGGCGTGCGCACAACAACTCACCGAAGTTTCATCGCAATCGGACGAATGGTATAGGAACGCATACGGGACAAACAAAGAAACATTCATTTTTATATATATAGAGGTTGAGAGGAAGGTCAATCACATGACAGTGAGACATCAGCTGACTGCTGGGGTTATATATGTAGTATGTCCTTTATAATTGATTTGCAGATTTTGTCAATATAATTAAATGTGTGAATAATAAATTTTAAATGTGTTCAAAGGTTAAACTAAAATAATTAAATTAATTGAAGGTAGTTATGAATTTTATAGTGGGATTTTTCAATAAGCATATAACATATAATAAACATACAAGATGTGAAATGTTGTAAAAGTTAGAGTTTGGGTGATAAAGATTTGTATAAGGCATTTGAATTAATCAGAGTTAATTTTAAATGGGTGTTAAACAGAAATAAGATTTTGGGAACCTAAGAAAGAGAGAAAACTGAGTATTAATAGTGACACAGTAATGATAGTGAGTAAATATAGAAAAATGATAGTGATGTAATGAGAGAGTAATTAGATGATGGGGAAATTTTGTAGAAGGGGGTTGGTGTGATAAGGAGTCCTCAACGAAAAGCGTTGTGGCGGGAGGTGAACAGTTTTAAATGGGGTTTGGCGGGGTTACCTAGGGAGAGTCCAGGAACCAATAAGGGGATGAGTATGGGAAGGGAACACACGTCCTAAGTACAAAGAGGGTAGAGAGTATTTTGTTATAAGGGTAGAATGATGTGAATGGAGTTGGAGAATTAGTGGAGATAGATATTTTGAGGGAGTGGTGTCATACTATAGAAATCTGTTATTAAGTGTTAGAGTCAGAAGGGGGTTGAGGTTGTATTTAAACACCCATATGTAAATCGAATTATTATGAATAGTTAAGAGTCACCCAAACTAATTGATAATGAAAATGTTAGAGAGAATCATAGTTAAAGTGTAATAATAAACGAAACCAGTAAAAGAATGAGTAGAATTTGGAAATAAACTAAAGCTATAAAGTGTGTAAATTTTGGTCCACTTAAATGCGAATTTTATTCTCTACTTTATTACGTTGTATTATGTTTTAGTGTAAAAATTATAAATATGTGATGAATTTACTTTATATAATTTTTGAGATGTATCTAGGACAAGGTCATTCATTTGACCCAGAGAGATCAGCTGATGACTGATGATTGATATATAGTGTTTTTTACAATTGATTCGTAGATTTTATTTGTGTATTCATACTGAAATGATTAAAGAATAAATTTTGTGGACAAAATGATTCTTTTGGAAATTAAATTTATTTTTAATTAAATTTTTTAATTAAATTAAATTTAATTTTTTATTTTTGCCTGCCGTATAGATGGTGTTTTGATGTTCAGAATATTTTGTGGATTGTATGTATTGTTAATGTGTTAACTGATTTAGGTTATTCATATTATATGTGTTATAAACAAATGTTAGGATAAGTGAATTTATGGTTTAATAAAATGTTCAGTTTATTTGTTTTTAGGATTGTTAGTAGTTAGTGAAGAAAAATGGTAGATTCATGTAAAAGATTTTTGGTATTTTAATGAAATTAATGGTAATGTAAAAGTTTGATTTTGAACTTAGATTAATTTTTGAACAAAATTTAAATGATTTGAATTTAATTAGTTGCTGTGTTTTGATTTGAAAACGTAACGTTAATTTGCAAAAAGAAATTATTTTGAAATCTGAAAGTAAGAAATGGAAGGTAGATATTATAGTCAGTAATAATGAGTATGTGTACGCACCCAGTACTTGCTAAAGGGGGGAACATATCGGTGGAGGATCTGGTATAGTATAACGCCAGGGTTTTGATTTTGGGGTGGAATGTTAGAAGGTTAGGTGTACTATGGTGAGTATCTGTCCGATTTTATGGTGTTGGGATCTCGCACAGAGAAGTCCAGTAATCTCGTTCAGGTGCAGCCATGGTCGCTGAGCTAGGGGGGTAGGTTTACCCATGATGTGTTTAGACATTAACTGGTGTTGTTGGCACCAGATTCTCACCGATCCTCTTAGGGGTTACCAATGCGAGTTCTTCTGTTGCGACAGAGGACCTCTCATTGGGGGGGTATTGTAATGGGACAATTTTGAAGGGTATATTTTTTTATTCCATTTAATAATTATTTGGGGACAACCTGTTTGGGCACTCTTTATGGCCACTAAGACCTGCTTTGTGTAACACCCTATATTCAAATCCGTGCCTAGTACAAGAGAGATAAAGACATTGGAATGCGGGGGAGTGTGCGCTCGTGTGCCGTTGTCGATAATCTGGAACCCAAAGTTGTTGGCGGAAGTTATCACCACGTGGCTAATTAACCTACCACGTGATGAAATCAACGAATCAGAGAGTGAGCTGACGGAAATGAACTTTTACCGATGCTTAGCGTGGCGTCAGTCAGTCGACTAACTGCTATGGCCGCAGCCGGATGAATACAACCGGCTAGCGAGCCGGAAATTTTATACCGACCCAACCAGTGCACATTGAGAATGTATAAATAGTGTAAAAATATTTAAAATAACTATGGAACAGTGAATTTTTTGATACAGTGAAACAACAATTTTTTTGGACCTCAAATCAGATAACTGTGTGTAACGCGCCATGCGATCGACAGAAACGACGCCCTAAACGTAACAGTATCCAATTAAATTTATTCTTATGCTATATTAAAAGGCGGTAATCGGTATGTGTGTGTGTGTGAGAGAGAGAGAGAGAGAGAGAGAGAGAGAGAGAGAGAGAGAGAGAGAGAGAGAGAGAGAGAGAGAGAGAGAGAGAGAGAGAGAGAGAGCAATTACTGGGCTGTCTTAATATGATGTAATAAAATATTCGTTAAGGTACTAGTTATTAGGATATGTATCATATCAAAGGAATGTTTTGTAAATTCAAGGAAGAAACAATCAAATCAATAAGAATAAAATTTTAGAAGAAAATCAACACTCAGTAAACTTAAAGAGAAGTAAATTAAATGTTAAAGTTGAGAAAATAAACAGATCTGATTAATATAGTAGAACAGCGTAGTTATTGTGTAACAAACCCAGTAACCTCTCTTACAGAGTGTGAGTTCGTGTAAAAGGATCCTGGACCCGTAAAAGGTAGGTGTTTGTGAATTTATGCAATGTAGAAAATACGATTATGTGTCTTTTGTTAATGGTAATAAGTTGAGTAAGTTCATAACAAACTGTTAATTTTTATCCTAAAAGCATGACTTCATTATGACAGACTGTATACAGCAAAACTCCCAACTTTTTCATTACATTCAATAATACACTTACTGTTTTTATGACCAATTTTAAGCATGTATGTATTGTGAAGACTACACAAGATTTTTGTAGACTTTCTAATAAAATGCTGAGGATTCTTTCTGAGTAATACACCTAAATGGAGACAATCATGTTTCTTTACATTTAACTTACATCAAAGTTCAATAACTTCAGGATAAGTGCTCTTCTGAATTAGTAATACACAAAAAATCACTCAAACTTTTGTTTCATACCCAGTACCAGAACGGAAAATATATTTTTGAAACTATTTTTCAATATTTCATATACTGTACTCCTCACCTTCCTTTGGTAAATGTATACATATAAATAAAAGTAAATCACATTTTTGGATAACCCTGTATGACATATCCAGATATATGCACGATTATATTAGCTTACTACCTCCCTCATACAAAAGGCACATACTCTTTGGCATCATTCAAGATATCAACTCCAACATGTTTTTCCTCGACAACTTGAAAACATGAAGTCAATATGCTCTGAACCTACGTGTTCCACACGAGTCTGAACATTTGTTGTAGCACTGAGATTGTCTTAATAAAGTTATAAATTTTTTAAAACCTCAAACTTAAACTGTAGAAAATAATGCAGTGGACATTCAACTAATCACGGTGCTGTATTCTTGATTTAATATAGGCGAGAACTTCAAACCCATGTTTTAAAACATAATTTATTTACAAGCGTTCAGTCCAAATTAATAATTCCAACGAAACCTAATAGTTTATACAAATGCAAATTCAAATGATACCTAATGAAATCTCACTTTAGAACCATTTGAGTTACATCCCAGTAGGAATTGGTGAAGAACCCTAATTTAAAAATCAACAAGTTAAATGAAAATTTTTTCTTCACACACAGAACTCTTTTCTTATACGAACATAGTCCCCTGCTTTCAGTTTTAAACAGGCTTCAATATTTTTACATAACCAACTTATCCTTTTGAAAGATCAGGTAAGTTTTACTATATGTGGATTTATTTTCCATGTAAATCGTAATTTACTGTAAATAGTTATGCATTAATTAGTTGACGTGAAACAAACACCAAAGAATTACAACATTTAATTTAATCTAACAGTTCACAAAATGTTATTAACTCAGTAAACCTCCCACCTTCAGCAAATGGATCAGCTCTTTCTGGTGAAATGATCATGCGCCGCCTTTTCTGCCTATATTCATCTTCTTTTTCTGCAACTGTTGGCCGACGCCGGTCTGCAAATGGATCGTAGTCTTTGTCACTCTATAACAAAACAGAACATGTTTTATAATAAATTCAAACAAGTTTCCTTGAACAAGATCAGTCTGCATTTAAATTATATATATATAATAATTATAGCAGATTCCTGTTTATCGAGGACTCAATTGTAGGCAATGCAGATTTTTAGTAAGTGTTCAGTGCAGCTGCAAAATATTTTTAGCTTAATGAAATGATTTTTTTAATGGCAATCCCAAGAATAGAAGTGGAAATGACAATGACTGAAAAGAAATAACAACATCCTAAGGCTCTTGTTTACATTGATTGTCTTATCGTCTACCTAGAATGTCAAAATAATCTCAACTTGGTGATAAAGTAATGTTATGTAAACTCTGTTCTCAAATAAAAACGAAGTTTTTCAAAGGCCAAAAGCAAACAAACCTTACTGACTTCTTCCAAAAATATAATTGATCTGAAGTTGTGTTGAACTAATGAAAATAAATTTATTAAAAAATAGTTACTGAATTGTGTGTTGTTTATTGTCGTTTCTTTCAAGTATATTATAATACAGTGACTTTGGGATACAACAATTTCATCTTCCATTTTGATTATGTGTTTAACATATTGAGCCCTATGGATATATCTAGTATGTCCAAGTCATACATGTGCCAGAATCCTAAGTACATACCAGGTGCGTCCGCGAATTTGACGTACTTCAAACTAAACAAGACAGCTCCTATACATCCACAGGCTTGGTTCCCGTGTAATGGAATATTTTAGTTCCCTATGTAAATTGTAGAAGCCAGCATGCACTGGAACACACATGGGGGGAAAATGTTTATGTTTGTACTACGCACATGTGTTTTACGAGGAAGACATTTTTGTTATTTACCTGTAACTCTTGGATGAGATAGCTGCGTTTGTTATATTTTTGTTTACTGAAAATGGACTGCAGGAATTATCTTGCTGAAGAAGAAGAGATTAATAAAATCTTATAAACAGTTCTGGTTCCAACATCGATTCATCAAATTCATATTCAGAAATTAATTGGTAATGTGCGTTGATGATAGTGTCATTGTGATGGGTGAAGCTAACGATATAACTAAAACTTCTCAGTTTTTAGTTGAAATTATTCAAAATTCAAAAGGTGTACATAGCAATACAAGTTAACTTCATATATCAAATGGTGTGAGTACTGTTGTGACGGTACATACCGGGTCACAGGTATAAACGGGGTTCAGAGTTTTAATCAGATCAAAATTAGGAATAAAATCATTTTTCTTTGTAATCCATGTGAAACATTTGGCAGAAGAAGCTATAAGGAATTTGGGTGTGACTTGTAAACAAGTGAATCAAAAGTTATTTTTAGCTGTGTCTAGCCAGTGACGCCGATCTAACCCAATAATCGACTGACGTCACAACCATAATGACGTGAAATCAACATTTATACCTCTGGAACATAAGAAAAACAGTTCCAAACCATCCAGAGTCATACGATATGATGTAGCCAACGTGGAGGGAGGATCACGTGACCCACAAATATATTGGCCGCACGGAGACCAGAATCATTCTGTTCCGCTCAACATCTAAAACCGGCAGGTTGTATATAATTCAAATCCGCGGACAAATCAGATTTGGAACCTTAAACCAGTTAAAATGTAATTCAACTACAGTAAAATCAGTATCAATTGTCGACAGTCGGTGACGAATAAATTAAACAGTTCCGGAACTGTGTTCGTGAAATTTACAGCAGCAGTTAGTGGACGAGCAATGGTGCCTCACAATGGATAACTCATCAAGATAAGTACAAAAGACCGAGGCAACTACGAAATAACACCAATAATGATATATTAAATATCAGTATGGAGAACCATACATGACATCCATGTTCTAAGATTTATATTTAAAATCATATTTTAAATATGATTTTATTGAAATGAAATATTTCAATAGAAACTACGTCGTTCTACTTATTGCTTCAGCATTAACCACAGTACTGTGGTCACTAACGTATACCACCTCACGTTTTCACACTCGATTTTCACTGATGATGGCAGTCGATAGCACTGCCGAAAAGTCTGGCTTTACAGAAAACATTGGACTACGGCTAAACAGCCCGGGAAGCAATTTTAACAAAAAAACTACTTCTTTGTTGCCGATAACGTAGTACACGTATAAAAAATTCTCCCCTCCACCTTCAACTATAATTTTTAATAATAGAAAATTACCCCCACCCCGTTCACCTAACCTCTTCATTTATAGATATTTCATCTACGTTTCTACAGTGGATTATTATGAGCTTCTTATCAGGATACTTTATTTATAAAAATTAAGTACTTTACTCTTGTTAAATCATAAAATGTTTCAGATAAACTACCCCTTTCTCTTAACCGATCTTCTCCAAAATCAATAGACCTTCAGTCCTCTACAATTCAGGGATGTATGCAAAAAAATATTTGATTCTGTTTGAATGTGCGGCAGTTATCGTTAGTCATGGAAACATTTCTCTTGTTACAATTTAAAATGTTGCTGGTAAACTACCCCTTTCCCTTAACCGATCTTCACCAAAATCAACAGACCTTGAGTTCTCTACAAGTCAGGCAAGTGTGCAAAAAATTATTTGATTCTCTTTGAATTTTCGGCAGTTATTGCTCGTCATAAAAAAAAATTACCCTTTTTAAAACAAAACTTTGGTGATAAACTACCCCTTTCCCTTAACCGATCTTCACCAAAAACAATAGGTCTCGAGTACTCTACAAATCAGGGCAGTATGCAAACAATTATTTGATTCTGGTTGAATTTGCGGCTGTTATCGTTTGCCATAGAAAATACCCTCGTTAAAACATAAAATGTTGCAGGCAGGTAAACTA
Source organism: Magicicada septendecula (assembly GCA_034769895.1). Taxonomy (NCBI): domain Eukaryota; kingdom Metazoa; phylum Arthropoda; class Insecta; order Hemiptera; family Cicadidae; genus Magicicada; species Magicicada septendecula. Next base: position 408,247,388 of record CM068374.1, on the reverse strand, counting down.
CCCCTTTCCCTTAACTGATCTTCACCAAAATCAACAGACCTTGAGAACTCTACAATTTAGGGCTGTATGCAAATAATCATTTGATTCTGTTTGAATTTGCGGCTGTTATCGTTTGCCATAGAAAATACCCTTGTTAGAACATAAAACGTTGCAGATAAACTACCCGTTTCCCTTAACCGATCTTCAACAGACCTTGAGTTCTGTATAATTCAAAAAAGTATGCAGAAGAGTAGTTGATTCTGTTTTAATGTACGGCAGTTATTGTTCGTCATAAAAAAATTTACCCTTGTTAAAACATAAAATGTTGCAGGTAAACTACCCTATTCCTTTAACCGATCTTCACCAAAACCAACAGGTCTTGAGAACTCTACAATTCAGGGCAGTATGGAAAATATTATTTGATTATGTTTGAATTTGCGGCTGTTATCATTTGCCATAAAAAATACCCTTGTTAAAACAAAAAACGTGGCAGGTAAACTACCCCTTTCCCTTAACCGATCTTCACCAAAAACAATAGGTCTCGAGTACTCTACAAATCAGGGCAGTATGCAAACAATTATTTGATTCTGTTTGAATTTGCGGCTCTTATCGTTTGCCATAGAAAATACCCTTGTTAAAACATAAAATGTTGCCCGTAAACTACCCCTTCTCCTTAACCGATCTTCACCAAAAACAATAGGTCTTGAGAACTCGACAATTCAGGGCTGTATGCAAAATATTATTTGATTCTGTTTGAATTTGCGGCTGTTATTGTTTGCCATAGAAACAAATTACCCTTGATTTAAAAAAAAACGTTGCAGGTAAACTACCCTTTTCCCTTAACCGATCTTCACCAAAAACAATAGGTCTTGAGTACTCTACAAATCAGGGCTGTATGCAAAAAATTATTTGATTCTGTTTGAATTTGCGGCTGTTATCGTTTGCCATAGAAAAAAATCTACACACACACACACACACACACACACACACACACACACACACACACACACACACACACACACACACACACACACACTTTTCGAAAAACGACTTTTTTCATGTTTTGAGTGTAGTACAATCAGAATCTGCAATAATCTCGAACACGATTTTTTTTGCCATCACCATACTGTACTTCCATTTCCTTAAGGAACATGGAAGTAAAAGTAATAGGGGGGTTTTTAAAGAATGAAAGCGAGCGTGAATATGAACTACTGGTGAGCCTTATGGGTCATTCCATGTCAAATCAACCAATGGTTTGAACCTTGACACCTCAGAAATTGATGATTTTTGCACACTAATAATATCTATAGAGAGTACAAAAAAATGCAAATTTTCAGATGTTTTGGGCTAACAGTTTTTGAGTTACTGAATTTGAAAAAATAAAAAATTGCTTGATTTTGGCCGCGTTTTGAAATTTTTTGAAATTTTCAAAACACTGCAACTCAAGAACCGTTCAACCTACAGAGCTCAAACTGGTGTCATTTTCTTCAGTTTTTAATGGCCTTTAATTTGATATACAACAAAATTATCTTAATTTCATATTAACATTTTTCATAATTTTCAAAAACCGGTTTTTAAAAAAACTCAAAAACACCCCTATTGATTTTTTTTGAAAAATATATATGTTATTTAAATTGTTATGACCTATTTTTGTGCCAGATTTCATAATGGGACAACCAGTTCATATGGAAATAAAATTTTAATGTTAACCAGCATCAGTGCTGATGATCTAAACAACAACAATGCACGACAAATTTTTGGCTTTCATCTGCTGTAATGTAGAGCAACAAAGGTTGAGTTGAAATGCTCAATTTATAAAATATGTAAACATTAAGTCAGCTTACCTTAAAATTTTATTGCAGATTTCTTTTACATGCCCTCCTTAAAATTTCAACATGAAAAAAAATCAAGAAAAAAGTAACCTTGGATATCATAGATTAGACTTTTAATATAAATCACTTTTGATGAGTTTTCAGTTATTTACAAAGATTTAATCTGTTCACATCTACACTAGCAGAATCTAACTGTTCTCATATTAAACTAGGGAAAAGCTACTACAGTTTTTTAAATATCTTTCCAGCACAAGTGAAGAAGACATCATTTCTTGTTTGTTTAAAGTATAAATTCTTCCAGTTGCAGTGAGCGGATCGACTTTTTGTAAGAGAGTTTCACCTGGCACCAACAAAATGTCACTGGGTTTTGGGTAAAAATATGAAGAAGCTGGCCCCTTTGGATGAAGAAAGCTTACTTGAAACTCATTATTGTTTTTAGAAAGAATGCAGGCAAGCCACCACGATTTATCGTAAGCTATTGTTACATATCCAGATTCAAGTTTATCACGGTCAGTTGGTGTGATGAAGTCCAAAGTTGTCACAGTTTCAATGTTCTTACATTTGCTTGATTTATATGGTCTAGCAGCTAGCTTATTTTCAGAAATCGGTATAAAAATGTGAAGTTGCTGAGTACCATAAATTACTTTTGACTCACTAAACCTGGAAGCAAGACTTCGTTCAGTTTCTTCGTACTCTTCAGTTGTGCAGTATTTAAAGTCAATCCCTGGAATGCAATCCTCAGCAAACTGATACAATTGTTGAGCTGTCAAAATTTGGTTCTCATAAGGCCTCTGCAAACTTGCTTTGGCAGCAAGCCTTTTTACAGTTCCACCTAGCCCATCACATGCACTTTTGCCATGAGCTGTTGCAAAAAACTGCCATTCTGCCTCAATTTCAAAATCAGATTTATGTAGACACAAGTTTAGAAAGTTTTTCCTATTTTTGTACTGTGCAGAGCTACCATCCGAAAAGTATGTAATTTTTTTTATATCAAATGGTAAAGTTTCTTTCAGGAGGGAAATTAACTTCTTTTGAAATGTATAAAAAACCACAGTATTGTGCTGTAAGCACTCTGAAATAAAAACATATTGTAGGTGTTTAATTTTCCCTTCCCACTTGTAATATACTATAAATGGGTGGAGTGTGGCTTGGCTGTTAGTCCAGTGGTAGGACTGCACTTCATCCTGCAGGATAAATGAATAATTTTCAGCAAAGTCACAGTTAATGACTATTTGTCCATCAATTAAATGTTCTTTGCACTCTGTGTAACTTTCCTTTTGCTGAAGTGCTATAAAGGTATGTGTTTTAAGTTTCAAAAGAGTTTCAGTGAATTCTTCCACGAAGCCTTCAGTTTTTTATAACAGTCTCCATTGAACACCTGTCCACAGTTATCCACTTTTTATGTTACCTCGTCTATGAGTGCTGTCTCAAATGATGTAAATAAACTTCCTTTTAGAGATTCAATGCCAGGGCACTCATCACACTCATTCATGTAACAGTCAGGTGCAGGCGGGTTACACATAATTTTTGCTAAAAAACCATGATAAGTTGTTAATGGTTTTTCATCTCCTTCTAATACTAAATTCTGCAGATGTGCACCATGTATCATAAGTTTTATATTTTGGTGTAATGCACAGACACAAACAGTATGCGTTCCACTTTTGCCAGCCAAGATGCAATTCTTCGGTCTGAGCTCACAAAATTTTGAAAATCCGATTTTATGGCAAGAGTACTTTTGTTTAAAAAGCTGGTGTACTTTAATAAGATTAGCCAACATTAAACGCTTCTGGACTTGAATTTTTGCACCTTTATTCCTAATCGTAACAAAGTCTTTCTTTCCTGGCATCATTCTACTAACATCATCTTCACTGTAAAAATTTACAACTAACTGAGCAATAACGTTGTTTAGCATTTTCCCTGGTTTTGGGTTTGGCGTTGAAAGAATTCCCTTTTCTTTTACTAAGTCTTTCACTTTGCGTGCCATATAGTTACTGACACCAAATTCTTCTTCAATTTTTTTCAAGCTCCAACTTTGAGGTAGAAGGGTCAGAACTGTAATCTTTTCACTTCGTTTTGAAGTTTGATAAAACTTATTTTTTAACTGGTTTAATATTTCTGTGTTTACTGTGTTTATTTCTCCTTGATCATTATGCTCCACATTTTTCTTGGTTGGTATGAGATTTTTTTCTTAACTTATTTTAATTTTCTCTTTTTGTTTGAGGTATAACTTTCTACTGAAATTTTTTTCTTTTTCAAAGGTGACTCACCAAGCAATTCCAATGATTTGTTTAAAAAATCTACCGATGCTGATTGATCAGTAAATAAAATGTCTGTACTAGTACCTGGTAAATCATACTCGTGTGGCTGGTCCGGTTTAGTTTTATTCTCAATGTACATTTTTTTTCTACATTTGCCACAAATTTTCATTCCCATTTTAATGCCCAGGTTTAACGAACACATCCAGTCTACAACATTTCTTAGGTTTTTAATTGATTTACGATGATTTGGTTCACTAAATGGGTTACTGGGTTCACTGAAAATGTGGTCCAATTTTGATCAACTTGATTACCTGCCATTGCTTCACTTTGAGGAAATGTGAATTTTTTCCTGTAAAAAAAATATATTTTAGTCTCTTACTGATATAATACTTTTCATAGCTTTTTAGAGAAATTAAATTTAGAAAAACTTGAGAAATTCACGTAATAACTGCATTTTTTAAGTTTGATACAGTTTACGTAAGCCCTGCATAACTTTAATGGGGAAATAAATACACAGACTCATTGCCTTATGTACACAGAATACCCCCCCCCCCCCCCCGGATAGAAAAATTGCTAGCTGCGTCCAAGGCGCTCGCTAGCATTTTAAGCACGGAACTATTATTAGCACGGCTAGCACAATGAATCTCAGAATCTTCGTTCTGAGAATTTCAGGAGTTTGAACTTGTTTATAAACACGAAGTATACGCCACTGTTCACAAAGAGGTTAAACATGGGTATTAGATCTACATGCGAGGAGAAGATGCAGGAATCCTGGTAAACAAAGCACCTGGTGAATAAAACTTCGTGCTGGATGCGTCGTTGATTCCTCGTGATGGTTAACGTTAAATTCTCGATGAACCACAAAATCTCTCGAATGCTGAAAAATGAATATGCACAGAAAAGGCTCGTACATTTGTTCACTCAAATGTATTCTTTTCAAAAGAGAGGTTATTAAATAAACAGAGAAAATGGGCGGGATTACCGGCGGGCTCACTAATATATGTATGTATGTACAATAACACAGTATAGATATACAGATGAAACCATGTAGGTTTACTGATCATACACAAACTATAGGTATACTCAGAACGATTGTCTTTCATCAACTACATTCGATTTAAAGTTCGACTCGCAACGAGCGAGCATAGAGTAGTCGATAAGCGTGCAATTAGTATAATGCGATTTTAGGTAGGTTTCAGGTTCGATACCCGGTCTTGGCGGATGGGTGACCCCTTAGGAATTCCTCAATGTAACTGTAGAAATGCGTTTGTTAATACTTTTTTTTTTTTTAATTTAAACATAAAACTAATGAAATATTTAATTTTTTTTCCTAAATATGCAATATAAATATTTATTTGAAATTTCCATAAATTACACGAGCGAAAGAGTATATACTCCAATTATGGCATTAACGCTAGCATTTTCAGAGATCTGCTTGCCCGCGCCATGCAAGTCCCGCTTCCGAGCGATCTTCTAGCAACCGCGTCACATGCTCGCGAGCTGCTTGAAAGTTCGGCGTTGAAGCGCCATCCGTGAAGCACGCACTGCTCCCAAGCGCCCTCCATGCGGCTCGCATTGTTTTCTACCCGGGCCTGTACCACTTATACAGCGGATGCAGCCTTATTTTCTGTGATGGTAAGAACTTAAACTCTGGTTGCTAGTCGCATTCTCATTTTTGTCATGGACTATGACACTTCAAATTTTATTTCCATATGATCCCCTGGCTGTCCCATTATGAAATTTGGCACAAAAATAGGTATTAACAATATAAATAACATTTTTTTTCAAAAAATCAAAAGGGGTGTTTTTGAGTTTTTTTAAAAACCGGTTTTTGAAAATTTTGAAAAATCTTAATATGAAATTAACATAGTTTTGTTGTATATCGAATTAAAGGTCATTAAAAACTGAAGAAAATGACACCAATTTCAGCTCTGTAGGTTGAACGGTTTTTGAGTTACAGCATTTTGAAAATTTCAAAACACGGCCAAAATCAGCAATTTTTTATTCTTTGAAATTCAATAACTCAAAAATTATAAGCCCAAAAAATGTGAAAATTTGCATTTTTCATACTTTTTAGTAGATAAGTTGATGTGAGGAAAGATATCAAAATCTGAAACACTAAGGTCCAAAATTTTATTTTTTTGGTTGATTTCACATGGAATGACCCTTATTAAAAAATAAGTAAATGTAGTTCTACCTATTATTCATTATGTATGTTTATAAATATGGTCTATGAATCACCAGAGATATGGGGCAGTCCCCATTAATGTTTTAATTGCAAATAAAAATAGCAAGTTCAATTTACAAAGACCACGTGTCAGTGTAATTTATTAAACGCTACCTCAGTCTGTTTACGCCATTTAATCCTCGCCTAACGGACTCTGGGGGTTTTCTGGATACAGGTAAGTGTTGGAATGTCAAAGGTAGGTGGTATTTTGGGAGGGAAGTTTGAAAGTTTTAAATAATCAATAATTTGTAAAGTCACAAATAGTCCGTGACCAGGATTATTGTTTGCAAAAGTAAATAGTTTGTAACTTCATACTGTTGTTACCCGTGTGTGAGAAAGAGAGTTGTATCCTAACCTCAATTGATAAGACATCTTTTGTTTTCGACTATTTCAGTAAATTTTTTGATAAAACAATATTTAAACAAGATAATTTTGTGTATAGTTGTAATCTGTGTTTAAAATTAATGTACCACATAAGAATTGAGTTAAGCTGAATTTTTTTAAAGTAAAAATGTGTACATTTCTCAACATAATAAAAAAAAGTAAACTACAAAACACCAAAACAAAATATACATCAGTTTAAAGCAGAAGACATGTACGTTAATGCACAGTTTACAGAATGGATGTAAGTGGAGACATTTTTTTTATTAGCCCTCAAACTTGTACAAAAATGCTCAGGACACAGCAGCATGTAGGGACTGAAAGCGGGCAGGTCTCAATGTGTTAAACAGTAATTATACATTTTATCTGTTGCTAAACTAGTGAGGCTTGTTGACATACACTTGTGTTATCACATCAGTAGTAATACCAGTTATGTTCTCAATAATTTGTACACTTATTTCTGGAGACCTGAGTACTTAACAAAAACTATGATGATAAAGCTATTCCCAAAAAAGCAGGGTATGTGAAATGCCCAGAACATCCATTATTATCAGCCTGCAAAGATCCTGTTGATTCATAAATGGATAATTATTGACAAAAGTGAACGAGAACGCACGGAAAGATCAATATGGATTTAGAAGAGGCATGTTTACAACAATAAAATTGTTTTAGAATACAGAGAGGCTCTAATAATAATGAATATCATGATAGTAATGAGTAATAGTAATAATAATAATAATAATAATAATAATAATAATAATAAGTATAACTAGGTATAATAGAGAAACTTGTATAGCTTTATTGACTTTGTGAAGACCTTTGGTTGCATCAATAGAAATTTATGTAGAGTCGTGTGGAGAAAGGATTGGGGTGACAAATGAAAGGTGAAATAGAGAACAGACTTTTACCATATGACAAAAGACAACATATGGATGTGATATCAGGAAATGAAGAGACTAACTCAAGATAGGAAAGCATGGAGGGAATACGTCCTGAAGGACCTGCTATTAAGCAGATATATGATGATGATGGTTTTCCTTTGTGTTACAAATACTGTATTTATATTCGTCTCATTAGTACAGTATATGAGTATATCACCTGTGGTATTTTGGGGAGCCAAAGCTTTTTTTTTGTACGTGAGAAGTCAATTTTTCCTCCCAAACACTGGATTATAAGTTAACCCTTTGAGGACCAAAACCTAATGAGGGCGTCATTAAAAGCTGCCACTGTTTTTACAGGAATCAATTCTAAGGGCTGGCACACAGATGTAAAACAAATATTTCTAATTTACAGTCAACACTGCATTGATTTTTTTTTTTTTGCAGCGACATGACACTGAAATGGGCGTATTTTCATGTTTTTTGCTATTGGCATTTGGTTATGTTTACATCGTTCTTATCAATGCTTTTGATTTTATAAATGCTATTAGTGCATATTTATACATTTATTTACTGTAGCTTTCAAAGTTTTTATGTTAAAATAATTCTGTATGTACTCCTACAAATTTAGTTAAAACTCTGTTGTTACGTGAGTGTTTTTGTTACATGCTACAGACTAGGTTGACATTTTAGTTTATATAGGTTGTATGGAATACTTTGCGAGTTCATCAATCTTTTTGAAATTACATAAAGTTAGTTATACTATTTTCAACTTACAAAACTAACATACAAAAGCCAAATAATTTGTAACTTTTAAAAATAAGTGATTACATTAGTTCAGGTTCTAGCTTTTATGAAATGAATATAGGCGTGCACCTACCAAACTTACAAAATTAGCATATTTTTTTGCTGCGGATAGTGCGTAAATTTATGTTATTATTTGTCCACCTGTTACAAAGTATTCATTTTTTGCACACAGACCGATGTATATAAATGAACTGACTATTGAAGTTTGGTGAGCCAGAGATTTTTTTTCTTTTGCAAGACGAAGAATTAGCTGAATATGAGGGCCATTCAATAATTAACGAGACAACTGGGAGGAAAAATGGCTGGTAGTGTACTATTACTTACGAACTTGATAACTAAATTTGTTTAATTTATTGTGGTTAGAAAATTCAGCCTTCACCCAACTCGGCCGCCATCTTGCATTCGTACCAATCCTAAAATAAAAATTGTTTGTTACTCACCAGGGTTCGGATCAGTGAACAAGGGAAGAACGGAATTGGTTATTTTGGAATAAATAATGAATCTAGCCCAGTTTTAGTTTAACATTGTCATACTTTTATTAATTAATGACGATATCAGAAATCAAATTAATTTCATTTGTTCCAAAGCACTACATTTCGTTCAATTGCCCTCATAAAAGAACAAATATTTTTTCTCTTTCCCTTATACATGTGCTTTAATAATACTACATTATGTTGGTTAACAGACAGATATTGAGATATAAACTTAAATCTAACTATTGCAAACCAGCGCTTATTTGTATAACATAATTTTCACTCACTCACACACACACGCACATGCCCGCACCCCATGCCCTTAGAGATCTCAGTTTAATGATAAAATCAAAAGAATGATATTAAATTTGTCAACCCTGGTTAATTTTGCTTTAACCCCCCAATGCCACTTAGCTGTTTATATGTCCGAAAGAGTTCCACATCCTGGCATAGTCTGCATCACTCCGCACATTTCCTTTTATTCACCGTTTATTCTGAAACTGTTAGTTCATTTAAACTATCTTTAAAAACTGAGTTCTTCATGTTTACATTTTACGTTACTGTATAGTTATATAATTTATACGGGCCCGCATTTTCGTTCCGGAACTTTTCTTTACAACCGGCCGGTTTAAGAGTGTAATTTCAACTGGGGCGGATTGTATTGCGTTGCGTTCTTTGTTTCCATCACATGTTCGGCTCTGGAATGTTTCATACGTGTCTCTCACGCTGTTCACAGCGTCACACCCATGCGCATGTACGCGTGAATACTGATAACTTTGCTGATAACTTTTACATTCCCAAACTCTTTAATTGCTTTTGTGCGACAGCGACACGTACGTACGGCTTGGCTTGGTACCGCACTGACTGCAAGGTGTTAAAAAACTGTCAAGGGTTTATGATCAAAATGTTGTTCAGCTTGAGCGGCTACTATATTTTACAATTATTTAAGAAGAAAATAAACCCCAATAGCTTGTCCCGTTACAGTAGGTGGAGTAGGATAGTTTTGAACCTGTAAGTTGGCATCCCTGTGGGTGATCTCTGATCAGCTGTTTGGTCAGAACTTGTTTGTTTATACCTCAAATTCTTATTTTATGATACCAAGTCCTCATGAAGTTTTGGAATTGAAGTGATTTTTTTTTTTAGCCTGAATCCAAAAGACAAGCATGGAGTGGAAGCATGTAAATTCAACTGTCATAAAAAAATTCAGAACCCAACCATCAGCGGGAAAAATAATGTTGACGATATTTTGCGATGTTAGACGTTTTTGGTGATTTTTAGAAGATTAGTGGACAATAAACAGTACATACTACTCTGACGTGCTTATCAATACAGTGATGCGGAAACGCCCTGGATTTCTGTGCAAAGGCGCCATTCTCCTTCATTATAAAGCCCATCCACACCCAGTTCAGTAAACACATGAAACCAGATCAATTGGCTTGGGAGACTACCTCACCCTCCCTACAGTCCAGCCTTCGCTCCTTCTGATTTCCTCTTACTTGGTCCACTCAATGGAAACAAAGTCTCACTTATGCGAAACAAAGTGTCTGTTGACTTCTTATGTCAAAGAGTATCCTAAAATGGCTCCGACATCAACATACAGATTTATTTGCAGCAGGCATAAAAAGGCTTACTCAGAGATGGGACAAGAGTATTAATGTTGCTGGGAATTATGTTGAAAAGCAAAAAAATAATCATACCATTAAATAAAGTTTTCCTTCTACAGCTTTTTTTTGTCTCTTTAATTATTGAATGACCCTCCAAACCACATTATCATTTTAATAATTACTAATATTTTAAAATAGAAACTAATTAGTATACTATCTTCTGTATTAACTCGTGCCTAAAAAAAAAAAAAAAAAATGTTTTATACCCAACAATGTACCATTCGTGTGGAAGACAATGAAGAAAAATCACAGTCACTACAAAAAAATGGCCCAGGGTTTTCTTGCACGTACCAGTGTAAATTATGGCAGTCCCCACAGAGTAAAATTATTTACTGAAATTTTTATTTAAAAATGAATTAATATATAACAATACCCTATATTTTGTATATTACCATACATACAGGAGAATGAAGAAATTTTACAGACAGTGCAAAAAATGGCAAAAACTGCCTGGGTCTTTTCACATGTACCGATAAAAATAATGCTGGTTCCCAGGGTTAAAAATGAGTGTTGTATGTATAAAAAAACCCAATCTTTTTTAAAAATTATGTGTACTTACTTAACGTAATTATAAGTACTATATTACCTGAGCAACATCATTAAGTAAAGCAGCTGGGGCAGTGTACCCTGGTCTCTTGTTCTGACTGAATGACACAACATCATATTCATCATCCTGAAAAGAAAATTAAGAATTCAGTGATTGCAATTGGCTCTTCTATTTTCTTGCATGTTCATTCAAACATAGAAATACAATTATCCAATGATCGTACATAAAGACATTACTTCGTTGTCTGTAATACTTATTATAAGAAAAACATGAAACACTGATAAATATAATTCTAATGTATTTATACAGTTAACATAATACAACAATAATTACAGTTTTCAAACTGCAGACAAGTGAGTTCTTTGAGAAACATAAGTAATAAGTGGCTCAAACTGATGAAGAAATGGTGATTGTGTTTCTTATACCAGCAGAATTCCAATGTAATGTACTTTTGGACATTAACTAAAAATGTCTACCAGTGTACACAAGGAGCTGAAATATGGTTTCAAGTCATAGCAGATTGTAAATTCAGATTATATAAAAAGCGAGGACATCAGGGCTGAACTGAGGATGTATAATCTCTCTGATAAAAGAAAAGAAGATAAAAGGAACTGTATAGACTATCAACGCAGTCATTCCTGGACCATAGGCAACCCGCAAAAAGCTGAAAAGTGGTCCATGTATGTACTGCAATCTAATCTAGTGGTCCATGTATGAAGTCATATTTATCTAATCTAGTCCATAAAGTGTAGTGCTGTACATCAGTGGCATAACCAGGAGCTGCTCCGGGGTTGGGGGGGAGACTTGCTTGAAGGTTGGACTCCCCATTTCCCTCACGACTGAATCTTTGAATCTTGAGATATTCAAGATTCTTTTTACATAATTATTTTTTATATTTATTTATTAGCTTTATTTTGACACATTCAACTGTCTTGGAAATAGGCCTATGTTAAGTCATTATGGAACTTTACTAAAATTTTTAATATGCTCTGGAGGGGATTGAGCTGCCTTGCAGTTATGCCACTGCTGTGGCTACAACAGTGAGAGCAACCGACTGATACAAAATAAGGAAAGAAATGGGCCTGACACAAGTGATGAGATGTGACCAAGTTTAATAAGTAGTATCAGCCTAAAAATTCCTCAGCTAATGAAACTAATGGAATCCCAAAAATCATATTGATTACTTCAAGTACGGTAAGACAGTGACAATTTCGGTTGACAGGAAGTGTGGACAGCGCTTATCTACATTTTCACTATGTAGTCCATGGTCATCTCAAAGTTAGGAGTGACCAATCTAGACCAACCAACTACCATCAAATAATATAGCAAAGCACAGAAAAAGAATGATGTCATTTGCAATGGCTAAGGAGAGGACAAATTAAGCAGAACATGTTTGTGGCCAGGTCAGCCACATAATCCATGTGGTACATGACGACCATTCCAATACATTTCACATAACAGTAGTTGTACAGTACAAACTTCTTTACCAGTAGCAAAATGCATAAGTTTGAAATACATGACTGAAAATTATAAGGTGGTTAGGCTTGGTGATGTTTTATTTTATGCTTTTGGGTTGTATTCTTTTAACAAGTTTATTCTATTCTTAAAGAACGTGTTAAAATCAAAGTTCTCATGTTACTTTCTGTATACAAGAATTAGTTAAAAAGTCTGCATAGCAACATCTACACCTTATTGGTAGAACTAGAATTTTCCATGTGTTGGAGGAGTCAAATTTCTTGTAGAGACATGTTGATTTCCATAGGTATCTGCCAGTTTATTCAATGTTTATTAGCTATTTGAATTTTAAGCGTCACACATGTTTTGAACAGTGGACAATATCGAACATTGTGCTGACTGAATTGTTCGTTAAAAAAAGGTTTAGCGCCAGTTGAACTTCACAATGAAATGGTAAATGTGTTAGAAAATGCCGTGCCATAAAAAACAATGGTTTTTAAGTGGCCACTTGCGTTTAAACACGGTCATACAAGCACTTAAGATAATCCCCACAGTGAACGCCCAAAAAGTGCAACAACTCCAGATGTCACTACAAAAATTTCAAACAGTGGTGAAAAATCGGTGATCGAGAGTGGATGACTTTGCTGAGATCATAGGCATCTCAAATTAGCGTGTGTATATCATATTTTAACTCAAGAACTTAAAAAAAAACATGCAAGCTGGCTGCCGCATTTGCAGCTGTTTGCACTTTTTGGGCGTCCACTATGGGTATCATCTTGAATCCTCATATGACCACGTTTAAACTCTAGTGTCCACTTACAGACCATTAATTTTGAAGATGCAGCACATTTACCATTTTATTGTAAATTTCCATTGGCACTAGACGTTTTTTTAACAAAGAATTTGTGATTTTTACATTTTAAAAAACATATGTGACACATAAATTTCAAACATCTGATAAATAGTGAATAAATTGACAGACAGACTGGAAAATAACAGGTATTTACACAAAGTATGAATCTTACAATCGTGAGATGAATTAGTTCACCTCCTTTTCGTACACAAAATGTTATTAATAAGAGACACTACATTTGTATAATCTATTTTTAATATGATAAAAGCTGATGCACAAAATTAATATATATTACAAATGTGTTTCCCTTAGAGGTGCCAAGCCATTGCTTCAAAATAAGTAATTTTTTAATAAAAACTTCAACTGAAACAAAGAGCAATGGTAAAAACAAATAAAACCATAAATGCTCAACTCATCTTGGCTATACCTACAAAATAAATACAAAACTTAAGACCAACTTTATTTTTTATGTTTATATTTACTTGTTAAACCATGTCATATTAACGGAACTACAGTTTCAAAGAAATATTTTAATTCTCTGGTATTTACTTTATCTGTACTATTTTGGATTCAGCATTACAACATGAAGAACAGTCAAACGCTAAAATGAATATTGAAAGATTTGACACTTATCTATATCTAAATAATTTATACAAATATAAAATCAATCAATATTATTTAATAATTTCTACAGAATCCTTGAATTAAAACTGAAGTTTATATAGGAACCATTCATGCAGCCGTTTACAAATAAAAGTCATGCAAACAAATTACTGTTTACTAGTTGTAAAGGAAAAGAAACTGAAACACTCACATCCACTTCATCGTTGGCAGCAATTGAAGTAACATAGCCCTCAAACTTTCCACCACCATCATAAATATCTCTGTCATAAAATCCCGACTCTCCCAGTCCAACTCTCTCTTTTTCTGTAAGCCCATCTTCTGCTATCTCTTTCTTACGAGACTGTATTTCTCGTATCTGAGCTTCAATGTCTGGAATACCAAGCACAAAATGGGAAGTATTATCATACAAAATATAGACAAAAATATTTTAGAATTTAAAAATAAACTAATATTTATTTTTAGTAAATAATACAAAAAAATAAATACAAACACTATACATCAAATAATAAACTAAGTCTTATCCAATTTAACCCAGTAGTTACATATACTATGACATACAGATATTAATATCCAAATTGAAAAATTGTGCAATAAAGCAAATATGATATTTGTAATTTCCTTCTCCCAAGGTTTATTAAATGCATTTGCACATTCGGAAAAAAATGTCAATTACAAGGCTGACATCTTTGGTTAACATTATGGACCACTTAACTTGTCAGTCTGTGTGGCCATTTCTCTAAGAAATCAGTTAATACCATGTTTATATATTAATAATTTATGTACAAAACAATATTATAATTGTTACTGGTGAAAATAATATATAAAATATGTGAAAGACCAAATAATTTCGTACAAACTAATTACTTTTGTGATCCTTGTATTACTATAAATATATAAATCAAAATCTAAATAAATTTGAAATTTACTTGTTGGTCATTTAATCATCTACTAAAACTGGCCAAAATTACTATAAATTTGAACGCACTCAATTTTTTTTTATTAATTTCGTTACCACTATTAATTATTATAGAAAACTTAAAGCTTCTCAATAATTGAGCCGGTGAGAGGAAAAGTGGTGTAAGTCAACATGTTTTAAATTCTAAGTTTTGTACTGCTCTGGATTCCTGAAAGGTCATTTCATCATACGGAACACTGGTGTAAGTAATATTATGCAATAGCAGGTGTTCAGGAGGCAGTGAAAAAATGCTGAGTCTGAAACAGCTGATATTGTTACAAGCCAAAGTGGTGAGAGTCTGACTTACTTCACTATTCCATGAGAGCAGTTTGTTTTTGTCTGACTTACTTCACTATTAGATGAGAGCTGTTTATGTTTTCTGTTAGTTGTGACTGATTATGGTCAGTGGTTATTAGAGTGCTATAGGCCTATCTGTTTAAATAAAATCACGACGTTTGTACTGTTTTCTAAGATGAGTATAAGTGACTCTAGTTTGTCTGAACCTTCCATCCTACAGGATTCTGTATCAGAGTACTTACCATCAGAAAAATCAGGTAAGAATAAACATAACGTTAAAATGTGTATGGTTCTATTGTGCTATATTTTGTAAATACCTATACTTTGCCGAATTAGGCTAATGGTACTTTTGAATAAAGTAGTATACCTACCTACCTAAAATCTAAGAAGCAATGTGTTTACTGGGTTAGTTGACCCAAGGCTTATGCTAGTTTCTAATTTTAGTTTCGGGTTTAGTTTTGACTTCTTCTTTCAGGTATAAAACTTTTTCTTTAAACCTATCCGCCTGCTATTACCCTTGTAGGCCTACCCAATCATATTACACTATTATCTACCTTTAAAATTAATTTCCTGGTAGTGTGACTAACCTATTCCAACCTAACCTAACTAAAGCAACTCATTTGCGACATTATTGATTCGTTTTAATTTTCTTTTGGGTTTATTGCAGATCATGGTGCTGAAGTGGATAATGAGGAATCAGATAATCTAAATGATGCTGCGTCTGTGATTGTGAGAACATGCAAAAGGAAGAAAAATCCTAACAAAAAGCAACAGCGCAAAATGAAAAGGAACTGTGGTGAGGCCTATGTCACCAGTAAGGGTAAACCTGTTCCTGAGAAGACATTTTCTAATCCACCTTGCAACTGCAAAATGAAGTGCAGTGATACTGTAACTGAAGAGCAGAGAAAGACACTGTTTGATACATTTTATAGCATGGAAAGTTTTCAGACCCAAAATGCGTACATTTCTGGACTCTGCCGACAAAGTACACCAAAAATACACCTGGTTAGAGACGGAAGTCGGGGTATAAAACAATCATCCACCAGTTACCACGTACAGTTAGCAGATAGGAATCGTAACAGTAATGAGTAACAGTGTTACCGAAAATATTGATCATGTAATTATGTTTAGCGACAGTTGCGGAGGACAGAATCGCAACATCAAATATGCACTGGCGTGCATGCATTTCCTCCAACAAGACGGCACACACATCAAGACGATTGACCACAAGTTCATGACCAGCGGCCATTCGTTCCTACCAAACGATGCCGATTTTGGAGTCATTGAAACGTTTTCCAAAGGTAGAGTAAAGAATGTTCCTCAAAACTGGTATGATGCCATAGTAAAGTCTAAACGTAAAAAGCCATATTGTCTGAAAGTAATGGAGCAGAAGGAAATTCTTTCAACAGTTACTTTGGAAAAAGCCATCACAAGAAGAAGAAAGAATACATTGGGTCACAAGGTCTCATGGCTCAAAATAGTGGCTGCGGTACTTAAAGGAAGAACCATTCAAAATTTTCTATAAGGAAACGCTAAATGACGATATGTGTTTTTACACTATTGACATCACTCCTGCGAAGAGAGGAAGAAGAGTAGCACATCTTGGGAAGATCCCGTTGGAACCTCTGTACTCTGGGCAGCGACCAGTAACGTCAGCAAAGAAACGGATATGTTGGACCTACTACCCTACATTCCACCTATTAATTATGCTTTCTTTACCAATTTGAACTCTGATACAGACGTACCAGCTGTTGTGGACAATCCTATTATAGGCAATCAAGAGTCAGAATCTGACGGTGAATGAGGTGTTGAAAACACCATTGCTCCCTTTAACAGACTTTTTATTTTTTTCACCTCATCCAAAAACCTAAAATTTTTTTTCTTGTATTTTTGGTACTTATAATACATCAAGTTACTCCAATCAGCATTTTTGTTTATTACCTTATAATCCATAACGGTCCAAGGAAAAGTGGTGCAAGTCACATTTTTGGAATTACAATTTTTTTTTAAATTAGATAAACATATAAAATATCACAGTAAAGTAACAAATAGTTAGCTACAACCTTTTATAACAATATTTAATTGGGAATTTGCTTGTTTACAGTCGTCCGATTTACAATGTTAGTTTCAGTAAAACTTTGTTTCTCAAAACTACATAACATTGACTTACACCACTTTTCCTCTCACCGGCTCAATTGTTATCTGGCTATATTACGTGCAAGCTGAAACCATTTTATTATTCTATCATCTTCAAATCTTAAAAAAAAATGTACACACAGACAGACAGACAGACACACACACACACACACACACACACACACACACACACTCTCTCTCTCTCTCTCTCTCTCTGGTGAAACTGATGCGCGTTTTCTTACATCTTAAAACACCATATATACAAACAGGTATACTTACGAATTAATGTCAATTTTCTGCTTTCATTTAACCTATTAACATAAAAAAAGGGATGGATGTATTGGTACACTCTTTTAAATACGATTGCGCGAGAGATATACAAAACAAACGAATATTCAGTAATGCCGATATAAAGTATTGATCAAAAAACTTTTTCAAAGTAAATTACCGTACGTCAATTTGTTGTAACCTACCACTAACATTTAGGCAACGCTGATTATTAAAGAATACCAGCCAAACAATATTTTAATCAAATTATTTCTACAAACTGTACATCAAGAACGCCAATACACAAGTCTTCTGCTTTTATTAAAAGTTAAAATATATCACTGGGACGACTACTATCATCATAGCTTGTTTTTACGTTTTAACAAAAAAATTCTTATTACGCGTTGAGGGTCATATCCCAGTTATGAGTTTGTTCTACATGTCAAGTGTAACCGATACATTATCTTAAATTAAGCATTTAACACTACAGTACAGTGCAATAATTATACTTAATATGTATATAATAGATTGTATTACTAAATATGATTAAAAAAATGAATTTTCTTATAAAACAATTACCTTCATGAGTTCTCGGTATAGTAGCCATCTTGTTTTGGTTATTTTGTTATTTGCTTTTGGATACTGCAAACTTTTGAAGAAGACGATAAATTTCAATTGATGTTCACTCACAATATATACTTAACATTCTAAAGAAAATAAGCTATTTATTAAAAAAATAGATATTCGTTGATTGATTTAATTTAAATAAAATGTTGGAAAACTTGCACAGTATATATTCCGGAGTATATTACAATCTTAACGCGGGAAAAGTTGAGTATGAATCTGCAATCTTGGCGGCACTGTACAAGTGTAGTGAACAGCTGATGTGACAATTGTAGGGTAGGGGTCCGTACCGTACTCTGGTGTACGTATGTTCGTACTCTGTGGTGTAGTCTGCTTGCTTTCAAACGTTTCAATGGCTGGTAAGAAGGTGCTGCTTGATGTTAACTGCAAGGTACTACAATTTTGCTGCCAACGATCGGGAAAGGCGCAGTTTTACAGGTAGTATAAAATTTTACTAAGCGTAGAAATGAACATTTTCCAGTTGACATTTAGGCATAACCTTGGATGGTAACCTAGACACACTTTAAAGATCAATGGGGTCATGTTTATTATAAGTGTATGTATATTTAGTTCATTGTCATTAGTTTGTGAAAAGGATTATTTTGTAATAAATAACTTGTAACTTTACAACTTAAGATTATGTTAGAAAGGGAGATAATAGGTAACATAATGCTTTGTTTATTTTCTGATTCAATTTTAGTTTCAAAAATTAGAAGTTTTTAATGACTGCCACAATTTGTCAACAACAACGACTCGTCTTTGAAGTAAACTTTTTTGTGATTTCCATTTTACTATATATAATGTGTCAAGAACATTTTGTATTATTATGATAAGTCTCTTTTTTTTTCTTTTAACCTGATGTCAACTCAGAGTCTGAGAGAAATTTGTTTATATTTGGTTCTAAATTGTGAGTTTTGTTCTTTAAAAATTAGTTCCTTGTCAGTTAACTCAACCACATAGTTTTGCGAAAGAGTTTGGATAATTACCAAGATTTCAATCAACACTAGTACTGGTGAAACCCATAATAGACATATGTCAGCAGATGCTTTGTGTAATAACTAAATGAGAATAAAATGTGAGTAAGGACAAAAACAGTCATGTTTTTAGCAAAACAAAATGTACAGCTTCAATTACTTCTTGTAATGTCACCATAGGAATTAGGCGAAATAAGCAATTGTAATTTTAATACTTGTCTTAATGTTAGCCAATAATATGTTTTAGTTTTTACATAGAGTAATAAAGTACATAAAAATGGTTGTTTACTTTATCTACAAATAAAACAATGAGCTCTATATAATACATATTCACTTCTACAAACCACAACCAGTACACAATTCAAAATAAGTCCTGTGGGGCCCTCGTGGATACTATACTGGACTCCTGTTGTATGGAAAAACTTACCTTTTCATAATACGCTCATTCGCAAATCAAGAAATTCTAAACAAAATTATGTTTTGTGATAGGTGTAAAAATTCTAGTTTTTTAAAACAAATTGTTTACAGAAGAGTAAAAGTAGTGAAAAGTTTAAAGCAAAAGTCAGTACTGTATTACAAGTCCAACAGAATAAGTTGCAAATTTAAGCCTTACTTTGAGTTTTATATTGTTTGTGGATTACAAAATAAAGGCAAGTACTTTTTTATTGTTTGCATTTTGCTCTTGTTTCTGTGTCAACCAAATGCCATCTTATTTATAAATGCCACTTTATATTAAAATATTACTAAAACCTCTTCAATTTAATAACAGTAAAATGTGATTAACAGTAATCTTGTTATTTAAATTAGCAGCCTCCGTAACTCCAACTTTGTCGTGCTTATTTGCTAAACTGCTAAGTGCCATGTTCTGGACAAGGCCTTTCAGTGTTTCCACCATTTTCAAGTCCTAAATCATGACCTTTTTTAAGTATTTAAACATTAGTCTTACCTTATGTAACTTATCGCCACTTTCCACGTGCAATACACTGTCATTGTTAATCTTGTTATTGTAAAGTTACTTACCTATATTTTCAAACTTACCCGCCCAAAATACCACTTACCTGGTCGATATTTTTATTACTTACCTAGTACTTCATTTCACTTAACTGCTCATTTCATTGGGTCGCCAGGATATGTATAGTCATATGCAACTCCTTTCTCTCTGCCCTTAAAAGAAACGCTTGACTAATGTGTATTTTATTTCCCTGTATTCAGGAAACTCCAGGATCCGTTAAGCAAAAATCAGATGTCTGAAACAGATTGAGGTGGCTGTGCAATAATTTATTTCTAACACGTGGTCATTGTGAAATACTTGTGATATTTATTTGCATTTAGTAAATTCAAAGGTTTTTACCCTACTCATTATTTGATTAACAAATCAACACTGATCCTGCATAATTATTTTTTCATTAAATTATCATTACTGAACTAAGGAAAAGCCAAACAGTACTCCGTTTTGCACACACTCATTCATTCTATTTAACCCTCCCCCCATTACTTTTGAGATCTCATTATTTGACTGGTTTGAATTTCTGTTGAGCTTATTGCCATGACTGGTAGTGTAGTTTGCCTAGGTCTTATTTTACTTATCTGGAAGGGTTATCCATCACGAGGCACCATTGCTCGTTCCACTGATTTCTTCTATAATATTCACGAACACTGTTTAAACTGTTAGTTACTTGTGATGATTGAATCGCATACTGGGAGAAAGTTAATTAATGCTGTTTTATATACTTTTCACTGGTTAATCGCCAAAATTGAGATTGGTCCACGGACTTTGGTTAACACACCCCGGCTGGGTTAAGACGTTGTTCCAAACGGGGCGATTTCGTTCTCGGAGCGGCCAATACATTCGTGGGTCACATGGTACCCCCTCTTGGCTGAACGTTCCACATTTCTTGGCAAATTTCTGAGGCTAGTCAATGCCTGACTGCATTCCAATGTTATATAAACAAGGGTTAGGCCCATGACATTTTCGTGACATCAGTCGAAATACAATCCTTTACGGGCTTGGCACAGCTAAAAATAGCCGTCGACTCACTTGTTTACAACTCACACCCAGTTTTCTTACATCGTATTTTACCACTGTTCTCCATAAATGGTTTTATTTCCCAATTTTGACATGATTAAAAACTCTGAACCCCTTTTTACTTGTGACCCTGATTTGTACTGTCACCTTACCCCCTAGTTTTTATGCTTCAGCATAAAACCTCTCATTGACATAACCTAAAAGGTTCAGTCTGGATATGGCGCCATGACCCCCTTAAATTTTATTTAAACCCTGGGTAACTTACCCCCCTGATCCAGTGACTGTGGTCGCACCTGCATGACTTCACTGGACTTCCTGTCAAGATCCCAACACCACAAAGCCAGGCAGGCACTAGATGACCCTGACGCACCGGCCAGCACAGGGTTGCCACCACAGTATCACTAAACTCTGAAACAATTAAATAAAAACATTACTAAAGGGATCCTCTCCTTTCACTTTTCCGGATCCTGAACTGATTTGATTTTCTTTTATTCGTACTGGTTAGCCTTTTTTGAAGTACTGGCTTTTCTTAACTTCTAATACACACATTCTATGTGTAACGGGACAGATCAGGGAAGTAAATAATTTTTAATAATTGAAAGAAATGTTTTAATGCAAGCAGTGTCCACCCTTTGGGGAACCTCGTTTTCAACCAAAGTGAGTACAATGTTATTGCGGGAGACCAGCCTGTGGTTATGTCTGGCGTCAGTCTGGCTAGACGCATTATGCAATCACCTGCAATCCAGGACATCTGTGAATTACAGAAAAACCCGTAATTGTCACAAGCCAATTTCATCAGGCGGCCACAGCTGCAGTCGTCGTTGTTAAACTAACCAATCAGAGCTCGAATTTGTGGTCACGTGACCGGCCACCCGCAAAGAAGTGTGCGCCCCAACGCCAGTTTTGGAGAGCCAGTCGACTAAAATTCTTCAGACTGCGCGGCCATACAAAAATAAAAACAAGTGCTCGCGACCAATTATACAGTCAGCCGACTAAATAACGAGTATCATTTTAATTTGAACAGTGGTGATGAACTGTCACAATAATGGAGCAAATTTAATAGTTTAATCAAAAAACTCTGAGTGAACTGGAAGGTTGAATAGACAGTGATTGTGCAACTCACAGAGACACAAGCGGAATGGTTAAGTACAATCAATAATAAATTGACCAAACTTTTAAATCTTATAGTTTTAAAGTTGCAACTTTTAGAATACATAACCAATTTTTAACTTAAAACCATCAACAGAATTTAAATTTATATATGGGGATGACTAAAATAATTATGAGATCTCAATAAACGGGGGAAAATAAGAATGTAAAGCAGAAAGAGAGAGAGAGAGAGAGAGAGAGAGAGAGAGAGAGAGAGAGAGAGAGAGAGAGAGAGAGAGAGAGAAAGTATGAAAGTGCGCATAGCTATAGAGTCAAAGTACTGGTTGACTAGTAAACGTTATTCTAAGTAACCGTGTTATAGCATTTAATAATCAATAAATTTTATGTTTTTGGGAAGTTTGTCTTGAAGAATTTTAATATTAAGGATGTTAAAAAATTGATGGATTGTTGAATAAGAATAAAGAAAGAGGGCTTGTAAAACCATTCTGTGTTAGCGTAATTATTTCGCTACTCAAACCCAAATAATCATCTCTGCAACAGTTTCGTCTATAGGACCCTGGAGGTGAACCCTAAGGTAAGAAAAGTAAGAAATTTTATAAACTAGTGTAAAAATTCATTTGATTAAAAAGTGTAGAGTTACAAATGGCACCACGAACTTAGGGACGGTTTATATAAAAAATAAACTAGACCTAATTTTAGTTACAGAGACGGATTATTTGGGAGTGATAGCGTTGTGGTAAATGATTATAGATTGTGATTAGAAAGCGGTAAAGTAAAACTAGAAATTAAAGTTAAAGTGTATACAATTGTATATGGAAGCTATAATGATATAAAAAATGGAGAATACAAAGAATCAAATAAATGTAACTGGCGTTAATGATACATAAATTCAGTCAACGAACGAGTCAGCCGTTATGAGCAGGCTGGAGGTTCATTCGACTCCAATCGTAGTTCAAGACAGAGAATTAAATGAGTCAGCTGTTATAGATGACTCTGGGATTCAGTTAACCCCAACCTCAACTAATATAAATAATCAATATGATAGTAATAATAAGGTAATGGATATGATGCAATTACTGTTGAATAAATTTGATGTACAGAATAATAAATTCGAAACCAATTTTAATGAACTAAGGGGTGATATTAATGAAATAAAGGGGGATATTAACGTAAAGTTAGATGAACAAAATGTAAAACTTAATGATATCAATAAACGTTTTGATATTAATGATGAAAAGTTTAATAAATTAAGGGGTGATATTAACGAACGTTTTTATATAAATGAGGTTAAGATTAATGAAATAAAGGGGGAAATGAAACAACAAAATATTAATATTAATGAATTAAACAAAAAAGTGACTGAGTCACAAAAGAATATCGATAGTAAATTAAATGAATTAAATACTAAATTGACACAACAGTTAGATAAGTTTGGGAGGAATATTGAAAATAATGAAGTAACGGAGAACAAGGTGAGTAAGGTGGTTAAAATAAGTGATGATTCTAATGGGGAGAGAATTACGAATAATAATGGTGTTAGTTTAAATGCAAAACAGGCGACAGTAGATAAGGTGAGTAGTAATGTTAATTATGAAGATGTTAACAAAGCAGTTGAAAATGAGGTATCTAAGTATGTGATACGGTGAATAATATTAGTGAGAATGAGAGTGCAAAATCAGTTGAGGTTAGTCATGGAGTGTTAGTGAGTGTTATTGAGTTAGAAAGGGAGTACGAAGAGAGTTTAAATGTAGAGTGGGTACAGGGGGCAAATTTTTCTGGAGTTAAATGTGGAGTAAAGACTTCACAAGTGTTATTAGAGAATAAGATTTTCTCAGCAGGACATTTGGGTGATAATGGGCTGACAAATGGTCCAATAAGTTGTTTTGGTGTATCTGGTAAAGTCAGATGGTGTATTAATGTTAGAGTGTTGCCCTCTGCGTGGAGTGAGAATGTGAAATGGGATTGGGAAAGTGATTATTTTGATAAGGAGAGAGTGATAGAGTTGTTCAAGTTAAAGAGAGTTTATAAAGAGATAGTGGAGATTTTAACTAGAGAGGAAGGGGATAAAATTAATTTACCTAGTAATGAGACTGAGGTAACGGATGATGATAATGATGATATTGATGACTTACGTTGTGTAGTAGTAAACGATGATTACATTGATGTTGATGATGATAAACACTTACCTGTTGTGAGAATTAGCGTACTAGGAATAGATGACGGCTATAGTGATGAAATGGTAAACTATTTAAGTGCGACAGAAAATATTAATGGAGACTGGACCGAAAACACTAATGTAGAACTGGCATATGATAAAATAATAATGGGGGATAACCTTGGGAATTATTATTATGCTAAAATGGAAAAAAAGGATTTCAATGGTTATTATATAAATGGTAATCATACAATGTATGTAAATAAAAATGAAATGTATAATGTGTGCATAGACTAATTTTCGATGATGGTGGTTAGATATTTATTACTAATGAACATTTAATTATTTGAGTTAATGGTATAATTACTTGGCTGACTTATATAATGATTTGGGGTAAACACTGAAATGATATGACGAAAATTTGTAAATAAAATAGGTGTTAAATGTATTGTGTTAAGGTTATGCTGATATTCTGGGAGTTCATCAGCTGATTTGTGGTTGACATGTACATTGTATTTGGTATGATCAATGTTTACAGTCATGATGGAGTTGACAACAACAATAATATTTTGTTTTGATGAATAATTGCCATAAATGAATTTTATTAAATCGAGTTAACTTGTTTTGAATAATAATAATGGAAGTAACTTAACCGGGTTTTGATTATAATGTAATTAAAATTTATGTGAGAAGATTTTATTAATGTAAAATGTTTTAAGTAATGGAATTAAAATAATTAATTAAAAGAGATGGTTAATGAAAGATAACAATTGAAACGCTTATTTTATTGGCAATGGAGATTAAAATTGTAATGTTTGTAAATTTTGTTTAAATTCAAAGGTGAAATGTTTGTGTTAATATCACATGGTAATGTTTATGCTGAGATAAGGTATTTGTGAAACTAGTTGTTTATTTAACTGATGATGTATATAGGTAAAGATGTAAAACCTATATTGTAAGTTTAACTGTAGATTCCCCGTTTACATGCGGTCATGGCCTCACTGAACCGTGACAGTGGAGTTAGTTAATCTATAGCAAACCATGAATAGAATTATTGTAACCAGATCATGGTTTGTCTTTTGTCAACTTGGTGAATTGCGAATTTTAATTGGGGGGTAGTTTAAGAGAATCTACTAAAATTTTGTATCAAAGGCTATACACCGAAAGAGGTGATAGACTGCTTAAGGGCTTATGAATAATTAAGGCAGTAGGATTATTGGTATTAAGTATACCAACCATACCGAATTTTATTGTTTCGCCAAAGCAAGGCCGGGGTGAAATAAAAGAAAAAAATGTTCACCTCTTCCGCCTCAGTCCTTGTGGAGGCAACTGGGCGCCACAGTCCAGCGGGGGGCAATAGAGTGCCATGTTAGTGTGTGTGTGTGTGTGTGTGTGTGTGTGTGTGTGTGTGTGTGTGTGTGTGTGTGTGTGTGTGTGTGTGTGTGTGTGAATAGAGTCGGGGGGATGGGTGCTGGCCATGTTACAAGGCAGGGCATTGTTGTGATGTCAGCGCGTGTGAATGGGCAACCCGTGACCGTCATTCGCACAATTTGGTATTTTTTATCAGGAAAAAATAAATTAAAAAATATTTACTCTGCATTGTGTGTAATAATTGGTGATTTTGGTGGGGAATAGTGTCTTGTTAGGGGAGAAATTACCAGTTTATAATTTGTATGGGATTTATATGTATTAGATGTAAGTATACAGTAAGGTTATGTTGCTATGTGGACATTGTATTTTATGTAGTCAATTTACAGGGTTGTTTGAAATTAATGTAAAATGTTTAAAAGATAGAAATCTTGGTAGTCAATTTGACTATGATGAATTGAAATTGTTGTGATAGTGTAATTAAAGTAACTCACAATGCTTTGAAAGATAGGGAATTACATTAATTTGAGATGGGTAAATTAATCTAAAAGATGTGAAACTTTGGGTAATAAATTTGAGAAATTTATTTTGAATGGAATTGTATAATAAATGGTAAAGATATTATAATCAAAGTAGTTACAGTGTTGTGTGCATTCATGGTAGTTGGGGTAAGCAATGTTTACAGTTTGGAGTGAGTTGACAACAACCATAGTTTATTTTGAGGAAATAATTGACATTATTGCGATTTTATAATGCAATGTAAGTAGTTTATGTAATTAAATTAATTTGAAGTAATTAATTTATTAGTTGAAAAAATTGAACTAAATTAATGTGTAAAGAAAATAAAAGTGGAATTTTGGATGAGGAATTTAAATTCTTGGTTGAGATTCGAATTGAAACATCAATGGTAGATTTAAATTGAGAATTGAAATTAAAAGTTGTGTAATGTTAGTAGATTCTCTTTAAACTCAGAGAGGAAATGTTTGTGTAAACCTGAGGTTAGTAATGTATCTTGAGTCCAAGTTTTTTGTGAAATAAGATGTAACTATGTATAGTGGTGTAACATGTAAAGTGTATATAAACAAAAATCAAACCAGTACTTTGTTAATGACAAACCAGTACAACTAAGAGGAAACAAATCGGTGGAGGATATGGAGTAATGGAAGGCCGGTTATTTATATTTTGATTGAATGTTTCAGAGTCGGGTGATGCTGTGGTAACGTGCCTGCCTGATTTCATGGTGTTGGGATCTCGACAAGGGAAGTCCAGTAAGGTCATGCAGGTGCGACCACAGCCGCCAGACTAGGGGGGTAAGTAACCCATGATGTTAGTAAAGAATTAAGGGGGGTTGTGGCGACATATCCTTGCTGATTCTCTTAGGTTTAGGCAATGAGTTTTTATGCCTCTGTATAAAACCTCTCATTGGGGGGGTATTGTAACGGGACATATCAGGGAAGTAAATAATTTTTAATAATTGAAAGAAATGTTTTAATGCAATCAGTGTTTACCCTTTGGGGAACCTCGTTTTCAACCAAAGTGAGTACAATGTTATTACGAGAGACCAGCCTGTGTTTATGTATGGCGTCAGTCTGGCTAGACGCATTACGCAATCACCTGCAATCCAGGACATCTGTGAATTACAGAAAAACCCGTAATTGTCACAAGCCAATTTCATCAGGCGGCCACAGCTGCAGTCGTCGTTCGCCTAGTTAAAACTAACCATTCAGAGCTCGAATTTGTGGTCACGTGACCGGCCACCCGCAAAGAAGTGCGCGCCCCAACACCAGTTTTGGAGAGCCAGTCGACTAAAATTCTTCAGACTGCGCGGCCATAAAAAAAAAAAAACAACTGCTCACGAGCAATTATACAGTCGGCCGACTAAATAACGAGTATCATTTTAATTTAAACAGTGGTGATGAACTGTCACAATAATGGAGCAAATTTAATAATTTAATCAAAAAACTCGGAGTGAACCGGAAGGTTGAATAGACAGTGATTGTGCAACTCACAGAGACACAAGCGGAATGGTTAAGTACAATCAATAATAAATTGACCAAACTTTTAAATCTTACAGTTTTAAAGTTGCAACTTTTAGAATACATAACCAATTTTTAACTTAAAACCATCAACAGAATTTAAATTCATATACGGGGATGACTAAAATAATTATGAGATCTCAATAAACGGGGGAAAATAAGAATTTAAAGCAGAAAGAGAGAGTATGAGAGTGTGGATAGCTATAGAGTCAAAGTACTGGTTGACTAGTAAATGTTATTCTAAGTAACTGTGTTATAGCATTTAATAATCAATAAATTTTATGTTTTTTGGAAGTTTGTCTTGAAGAATTTTAATATTAAGGATGTTAAAAAATTGATGGATTGTTGAATAAGAATAAAGAAAGAGGGCTTGTAAAACCATTCTGTGTTAGCGTAATTATTTCGCTACTCAAACCCAAATAATCATCTCTGCAACAGTTTCGTCTATAGGACCCTGGAGGTGAACCCTAAGGTAAGAAAAGTAAGAAATTTTATAAACTAGTGTAAAAATTCATTTGATTAAAAAGTGTAGAGTTACATATGTTAACAGAACTCCTTAACCTAACATGATATATTTTAATTCAAACAGTTTACATGACCATCTTCTTATTATTTCTTATTCCAAATTCAAAATATTTTCCTGATTCCAATCAGAATTTAAATAACAACTTCCTATTACTCTTTTATTTAAACATCTCATTTTATCTCTTAATTTCTTCATCATCAATCTGTATACAATACATGATGAACCCGAAAATCAACAATTATACAATACTATACGTACAGTCAACCATATGTGTAGTTTAACACTATGCTATTAATCGTTATATCGTGATATAATCATCACTCTCCCTATCTTATTTTTCATTTTATATTCCCCCTTCCACTCACTATTACCCCCCCCCCTGGACTGTCTCGCCCAGTTGCTCCCACAAGAACTGAAGCAGAAGGGGTGAACATTTTTTCTTTTATTTCTCCCCCATCCTTGCTTCGGCATTACAAAACCTTCAGTATTACCGGTATCAGTATCCATGATACCAGTAATCTTACTAAAACAAATATTTATGCACCCTTAAGCAGCTAACACCCTTCCAATAGGTGTATAGCCGTTGTTCCAAAGTTATATTAGATTAGATTCCCCTGATTCTACCCCCAGTTAAATTTCTAAGTCCACCAATTTAGAATAACAAGCCAAATCCATGGTCAGGGTTTGGTGAAGCCATGACCGCCCGAAATTGGGGAATCGCGTTTACCATGTCTTATATTTACACACCATTATTATCCTTAAGTAAAAGTTACATATAGTATATTACAATACTCCGGTCAGTTCTGACCTTAAATAAAAATGACAAATGTTACAGTTTAAGTGTCCATCTTTTATTATACAGTCCCATAGTTACATTATAGTTTCACCATGTCTATACTACCTCTCACAAATAACTGGTACCAATTAACAATTTGGTTGAATCACCATTATTTTATTCTATCTGCACAAAACACTTGTCTGTTAATGTAAATAGGCTAACAATTATGAGGACCAACTACAGACAGAGCCACCAAAATTTAAAATTTGATTACACTATTTTTTTAAACACAAGTGTCAAACAGTGCACCCATTACCTTAATGTTTACTCAAGTTATATATATGGGTCCCCCTCCCTGTTCTCCACACTTCACAATTTCTACTTCCACCAATTTGTTTGCAGAGGATGACCATCGTTGTTCCACCCCATTTCTGAGGTGGACTCCAACCATGGCCCACCCCTATCAAGCCAAACTCCACGGTCAGGGTTGGTGAAGCCGTGAGCGCCCGAAATGGGGGAGAGTCCCTTCTGAAAACATTTTTTATATATATATAAAAATCGCTTGTAACGAGATGTTCCATATAGCTCTTTTAAGCCACACATTGTTGCGTCAATTTGTAACGACGCGCTTTTTATGACGCTACTTTCTGTATGTCATTATTCTGCCCCACGTTGTTGGCGTCAATTTGTAACGACACTGATGTCCGCCTCTTTTAAGCCCCGCGATGGAGCGTCAATCTGTAACGACGCGATCTGTATGTACTCGTTAAAAGTGTTGGATTATCGTGTGTTAGCCCCACACATTGTAGTCGTTACTTTACGTTTACTTACTTACTTTTCCTTTTGTTACGCTGACGATGTCCGTCACGATCTCACGAATTACCAGTACAATATCTCGCGAGTGTAAATCTTACCTGTCCTTTAATATGTAATTTTAATTCCCAGGTGGCGCCAAATTGTTTAAGAAAACAATTAAAAAATATGAAAATCGAGCGGTCGTTCTAGACGGTATTGGCTGATTCGAATTACCCTCGCAATAGGCGGGGGCGGGCGTATGAATCTCGCTAGTAGTTCGCCGTGTTGCTGACGTCTAATGCTTGCCGTCAGTTTCGCTCGTTGCTAAAGTACACAAACCTTATAATGCAATTTACAATGAAATAAAGGATGGTTATTACTACTCAGTACAAGTTTATTAACGTGAAATTATCAGTTATTCAATTCAATACAAAATTATATACTGTCATTAAACAAAGTTGCTCCAGCAATAAATAGACAATTATTCTCAGGTTAGCTAAAGCTGATTTAAAACGATACTACTTCAACATGGCGTCGGCAATGGTTATTTTCTATCGTTCATTAAATCTGAGTTCTTTTGGTTACAAAAAAATATTAACAAGATGATAATAAAGTACACTGCCTTACATTGATGGTACTTATATACTATTAGATTTAATTACAATTCGTTCCTGAAGTGTTAAAAAGTGTGTGTTAAGAGTTCGTAATTTATACCCAGGTTATTTTCTGGTTTCATACAAGTTTAGTTTTTTATTTTCAATTAATCCTTGAAAGAAATTTGATTATCAGTTCGTAGTGAGAGTTATTGGTGTTGTGAGAAAAAGTTAATAAGAATTTATTCCATAAATTCGGGTATTTCAGATATACTTATCAAATCTGTTGAATTCGGGTGAAGAGTTACTCAGTTCTAATTAGGTTGGGTCCTTTTGATCATCAATCTGCCATCATTTATGATATGGATTACGTCTGGCTTCTTTTTCGGATTTCGTGGATTAAATAATTAATTTAGAGTTTGAAAATCTGGTCTGTGGTCTCTGTTGAATTGACTAGTTGTAATGGGACAGAAGGGGGTATTTTATTTTATTAAATTTATTTCATTTTTAATTGTAACTCCCATGTATGAATACGGTAGCAAGTCCCCTACATAAAACTGTTTCAGTCAGACAAAGAACTCAGTAACATAGTTTGGCAAGGTGTGACCATAGAACGCAATTGCATTCCAGGAAATCAAGTGTTGTGTGACACGCTAGTGCGCGCGAACACCAGCAGGCGCGCGGCAGGGACACCAAGCAACATGGCTAATTTATAAAATTTCTGTCACCACGTGCTGGATGTTGGCGGAAGTTAGAACAATGTGGCTAACTAAACCGGCCACGTGAGTGCCTCGGCCAATCACAGCGTGAGCCGACGGAAATGAATTTGACCGACGCGCATCATGGCGTCAGTCAGTCGGAAAAAACAACATCTATAAGTGCCGGACGCGAGCAGCTTGTGCGTCCGCCGACTGGACACAGTTTAATTTCGCCGGCATGTAAAAAATAGAAAAACGGGCAGTCGACTTACAACACCGGCTGCGGCGACGAAACGTACACTAAAAGTGAAGTGAAGTAAGGAAAATTAAAAAATGAGGTGAAATAACATTCGGATATACACCCAAGGTGCCACGCGGTCGTGGATTACGCCGCCGTATCATGTAACCGTATTCAATAAAATATATTTTGCGTTATATAAAAGGGGTAAAAGGTATGAATGCGAGAATGTGGCAAGCTGGGTTTGTCTTACTTAAATTAAGAGTTAGAATGGGAATAAGTAGGTAAATTAGAATAAAAAAGGTTAAGTAAATGTTTTATTTTATTGCTGTTTTTATTTTTAATTTGGTTTTCATATTTAAAAAATGAAAAAGTAATTTGGATAGAAGAAATTAAAAGTTTTGTTTTATATAACCATGAGTTAGTTTAGTTTTTTTGTCGTTACCACTTCCTAGTATTCTGTGCTGACAAATTTGTCTAACGTTCCCGGGTTTCTTCTGAATTGGGGGGTAGTCAGATTGCAAAATTATCCCTTTTGTTTTATTAAGGTAGAGTGTAAAGGTTTCGATGTATAGCCTAAAACATCGTGGCGACTCTGGACTTCTGATGGAAATTATAAAAAGGTAAGTAAGCGAGAAAAGATCGCAGGTAAGTTTCTGGCAGTTTTTATTTTATTTATTTATTTCGATTAAGTTTGTTTATTAACAATTGGCGACTCGCTGCCAGGATCCTGATATAATTTTATACTAGGTAGACCTATTTTAAAGCACAGAAAGTAGGATTTGGTAACGGCGTATTTGAAAAATTTATCATATATATTGCAACACAACAGAAATGCAGTCATCCATGTTACATAAATAGTATATTAACAAAATAATAAGTAAATCAATATTTAACTCCCATGATAAAACAAAGGTCTAATAAATACATTTATAATTATATATAAAACTGAATAAGGATGCAAGGTAGAAATAACAATAATAAACAAACCTGTGAATTAGACAATAGTAAGAAATCCATGTTCAGTGAAAAGTAAATAAATATTATACTGATGAGAATTGTAAGAGAGAAACTAGTACAGAAAATGTCAAAGTAAATGACAATGAAATTAAACAAAAACGAGACAATAATTTACCTTATAGCAATAGTAAGTAAGGATTATGAATTCAATGATATTAGTTTGTAACGATGAATGTTATGTTAAAAGTTTATGTTATGTTATGCAAATTACTTGTTGAATTAATGGAAAGTAATGAAGCAAAATGTATTATTCAATTACTGTTATAGAAGGATGTGGGAAACAGTTAGTTAATGTTAATAGATCACAATTTTCTTATATGTGATCCATAGATCAAGATAAAATTGTTATTAGTTATGGAAAGAATAATTATTTATGTAAATGTTAATAGTTAAGATTTGATTATATGTATGAACTTATGTAAAAGGGCTATAGTTGTTCACTAGTTATAAACAAAGGTAGGTCCATATACAATAAAAGGCCTAACAGCCAATAACACTATATAACCACTCATAACATAAAGGTTAGGTACGGAAGTTAATAATAATTAATGAATACGGTTCAAAGAGCTAGGAAAAAACATTTGATAAGTAATGATATATAATAAACCACCTGAATTTAAACAAATTATGATAATGCCACAATGCCATGATATCGATTGATAACGTTTGATATCGAAAAAGTAATAAATATAAAAGAAACAGACTAAGATAAAAAAACCAGCAGAATATATGTAGAAAATAGTAAACAAACTATAGGTAAAGTTATATTCCGATATGATAGAAGATTAATAAGGAATGGACGAAAAATATATGAAATAATAACTATATACAAAATATTGAGAAGGAAGAAAAATAAGGTGTTGCTAAGGACAACAGTAATGTATGAAGTTGTTGATTTTCGATTATTGCCTTTTATGATCTGAACGTGATGAGATTAAAAAATCCAAGAAATGTTTAATGTAATTGGAATATTCTAAATTATTTTGATACTATTATAACACACAAAATTCTAATGATAATCTTCTTGACTTATGCCAGCAAAGTTTAACCAAATGAGATCATAGTACAGTATCACAACAAAAAATAAATAACTGGGTTCTACAAGGAAGGACTTGAATTGTCCTATACCAGAAAAGAATTAACGATATATTAAAACCAATACAAAGAGTTAACTGTGTCACAACAAATAATATACACCACACTGGAACTCATAACCTTTTAAATACAAGGAACATCACTAATTACTTCAAACGAGAGAAGAACGTATTTGGATCCAGAAACTGCAGAAGGACCATCAGTCTAGCCGTAAATAAACCCAGGGAGCTGTATTTCCGAGGTGAACAGGACAAGATTTCCACTTTATTAAACCGAAGAAAGGAATCTCGAACGACATATCCATTCTGAGCGGCGAGATTATCAACCAACTGCCTACTTGAGTTACTTCGTTCTAGTCTGGTAAATTATAATTGTATAAATCACATTAACAACACAACACTTCAAATTTGTAAATCTTGCATTCTTATCTAAGCATTTTTAATCTTCCCCACAGTTACAAGAACCTTCACACCCTGAATTAAGTTAATTATAAACAAAAAACAAATTAT
Source organism: Magicicada septendecula (assembly GCA_034769895.1). Lineage (NCBI taxonomy): Eukaryota > Metazoa > Arthropoda > Insecta > Hemiptera > Cicadidae > Magicicada > Magicicada septendecula. Next base: position 408,213,210 of record CM068374.1, on the reverse strand, counting down.
ATAACCGAATATAAAATAAAATATTGGACCGAACAATAATCGATTCACGCAATCTATAGCCTTTGTGTATGCGAATTGGAACCTATCTTATTTAATGTTGAAGGAGTGAATAAATAAAGAAACCTTGTATAGTTGCAAAATCTTATCATTTGGGGTATTATTTAATGAGTTGGGAATAAAAAGTAACTGACTAAGTATATAATATTTGATTACCGTAAACAGTGAATTAACCTATAAGTTTCGTTGCCCCGGAACTGCAGCGCTTATTGCGGAATTCTCTGACACCAAAGAGAAGAGCATTAAAATACAAAATTTACATAATTCTCTTCGAGGTATACTAGGGTTGAGCGAAATTATATAATAAAACATTAATTATTTAAGTTTCAAACACATTAACACTGATATTTTGCCTAGAGAGATAAGCTAATATTAGTTAATAAAATTACTACATTCCCCAACTCCAAATATCTCAGATATCTAAATAATTGAATTAAATTAACACGACCGAAGAGAGGAGAGACAGAGAAGCATACACGTTCCTAGTAACAAATAGGCTGACATTGTGTGAAAATAACGAGACACACGTACTAGTCTTATAACAAATTGATACCGGCAACGTTGGGGCGGAAAGAACGAGAACCCCACAACCGTAAGAGCCGAGGGTCTAGTAACAAATTGGCGCCCAACGTGGGGCTTAAGTTAAGTAAATATAATTATATTAATATTACTTAACTAGAGCAGGCAACTGTGGGAGAATAAACATGCATAATACCAGAGGTAGATCAAAGATGAGGGCAGAAGATATGGAGAAGGAAGAAGGTGAACAAGGACAAGAAGTAGAAGTAATCACAGACAGTGAAATGGAACAACAGACAGACGAAATAACGGAAACTGAAATAATTATGGACAAGGAAAAGGAAGTAATTGAAGAAGATGCCCAAGGGGATCAACCAGATAAGCCCAACCAAAAGGAAGACTTGAGTATACAAGAGATGTTTAAACTACTATTGGAAAATTCAAAGAGACAGGAGGAAAACTCAAAAGAGCAATTTAGGAAACAGGAGGAAAAATTTGATAAAATAAATGAGGAAATTAAGGAAAATAAGGAAAACTCAAAAGAACAATTTAGGAAACAGGAAGAAAACTCAAGGAAGCTGGAGGAAAAATTCGATAAAACAAATGAGGAAATTAAAGAAACCTCAAAACAAATTAACGAAAGATTTGACAGGAGTGAGGAGGATTTAAAACAAATGAGGGAAGATTCTACAAATACATGAAGAAAATTTAAGGCAGATTAATGAGAGAATGGAAAATATTCACGTGACAATTAACCAAAAGGTGGACCAAAATAATGAGGAAAGGAAATTAGAATTAGCCGAAACAAATGAAAGGTTAGAAAAAACTAACGAAACAATCATACAGGTTCGAGAGGGATTACAAAATAAAATTATTGACATACAAATCGAGAGTAAAGCAATGATCGAAGAAATCCAACAGGAAACTGTCGGAAAATATGAGCAAATTAAAAACGAAGTACATCAGGTACGGGAGGAGAATAAGGAAGGGATTACGCAAATACAGACAGACATGGGTGAACGACTCGAAAGAGTATATGGCAATTTAAACAATATGGAAGGTCAAATTAATACCAGTAAAAATAAAATAGAGGAAATTAGTAGACGCGAACTACAGTTACAAGAAGAAGTAGATTCATGGCGGGATAGGACATGCCAGCATAGTCAGACGAATAACCACGATAACCGGGAGTCGATTAATTTTCGTAATTACAAGCGTAATCCGATGGAATTTTTAAAGAGGTTGGAAGAGATGATCGCAAGAAATAGAGAAAATCGCTGTAGTATTATACGCAGTATGATTGATGAGACATTTAAAGATACCTATGATAATTGGTGGACAGCGGTGCGCCCGGATATACTGGACATGACCGAGTTCAAAAAACAATTTAAAGAGAAATATTGGTCGGAATCGACCCAGAACATGATTAGAAATGATTTGAGTAACGGCCGATACGAAACGAACATAGGACAGTCTCCTACTTCATACTTTCTAGGAAAAGTATGTATGGCACGGAACTTAGAGCCCAGAATTCCCGAAGAATGTTTGGTGATACAACTATCCTACCATTATGAGGAAAGGATAAAAAATGCACGTATGTGTAGCCAAATCAAAACGATTTCAGCTATGGCCAAATTCCTTGAGAATTATGAGCACGAGAATCAATACCAAAGAAACAGAATGTTAAATTATAAATATCATAAGTATAATAATAACGAGCCACAAACCAATTCTCATAATAATGATCACAATCGACCCGCTCAGAACGTTAATGCAAATAAGACCCAGAACGATCACTCGAATAATAATTCCAGGAATTATAATTATCGTGGAAATAATCCTTATAATTACCGCGATAGTCGCAATAATAGAGGAGATGGGGACAGACGACCCAATAATTATAGGCATAACGTTAATTATATTTACTCCAGGCCTCAAAACAATCAGCGACGGTATTACCCAAGGAATCACCGATATGACAGTCATTATAATCAGTCCCAGCGTGAAGACAACTATCAACCTGAAAGAAATTATAGGATAGCGGAACCTAATGCAGAGGACCGCACCGAACCTGTACAAAATCAACATAATAATTCAAATGAAAATAGAGAAGATGGGGGAAGCCCTCATTTAAACTAATAGAGGCAGTGAAAAATGATGAATACCCTTCACTGAACCGTAATCTTGGGGAACAACGACTTATAAATAAAACTAAGAATAATAATACCATAACTATAATTAATAACCACTATTTATAAATATTAGAGAAGATTTATTGGAAGAGGATAAGAATCATGTACACAGTAATAGTAATAATGAAATCATATATGTAACAGCAAAATTAAATGGAGTACAATCTACCATAATGATAGATACTGGATCCAATATCTCGTTGATAGATAGTACTGAACTGGAAAAAATACAGCGAGAAGGCCAGTTGCCTATACCGACCTTACCTGTTAATAATGTGATAATTATCGGAGCCACTAGACGGCAAAATAAAACAGTTAAAAAACAAGTATCGCTCGACCTTACCAATAATAATATAACCCTACCAATGGGATTCTTGGTTGCAACAGGATTACCGTTCAATGTATTGATTGGATGCGATGTATTGCGACAGCATTCCGCAATAATTGACTTACATAAAGGCATAATATCTTTAACATCCGAAGAAGGATTATGGACAGCCAAATTAGTAGATGCTAATAGAACCGTTCCAGTTAACAACAGATGTCTGGCCATAAAAAGCTATTTTTGTAAGAAAAATAAAATACCCGAAGTCATTCAATATGAGGACGACGATCCCGAACTGTGGCAGAGTAAGTTAGAAGAGATCCAAGAATTCCAAAGGGAAAAACTTGTCGACAAATAAGTAAGGTACAGGCCGAAAATTTAATTCAAATATATAATAAATACAAACACATATTCTCCAATGCTCCAGGTAAAGTAAAAGGATATCAGTGTGTGATAAATTTTAAAGAACCAGTGGACTTTCGCAGAAAATCCTACCCAATAGCTTATTCAATCAAAAACGAAGTCCGGGCCGAGATTAATCGTATGATTCAGGATGACATAATAGAATATAGTCAATCACCATATACCAGTCCCATAGTGGCAATCCCGAAAAAGAACGGAAAGGTGAGAATTTGCCTGGACGCTCGGGAAATAAATAAAATGATCATCAACGATAGGACTTCCCCGGGCGAAATCGAAGAAATCTTAAAGAAATTCCATGGCATTAAATACATCAGTACTTGGGATACGGTATGCGGATACTGGCAGGTTGAACTACACCCAGATAGTAGAAAATACATGGCGTTCCTTTTTGACGGAAGGAACTATCAATTTAAAAGGCTACCTTTCGGATTAATCAATTCTGTTGCAATATTTGTAAAATGCATGGACCAAGTATTGGGACAAGAAACACTGCAATTCACTACGGTCTATGTAGATGACTTACTTATAACTTCTTCACATTGGGATGAACATTGCGAGCGGGTGGAACAGGTACTGAGAAAATTGTCCGAAAATAACATAACACTCAAGCTGAATAAATCTAAATTTATCGCCAACCAAGTAAAGTTCTTAGGTTTTAATTTGTCTGAGGAGGGTATCACACCTTCAACAGAAAAAGTAGAAGCAATTCAACTGTTCCCTACTCCAAAAAATAGAAAACAGCTACAATCCTTTCTTGGAATTTGTAACTATTACCGCAAATTCCAAGATAACTATTCGGAAATAAATGCCAAATTTCAAAAACAATTATCATCCAAAGACAAATGGGCATGGGGACCAGAACAAGATAAAATTCTCCAATTAATCAAGAAGAAATTTCTAGAGACAGTTATGTTGTACCACCCTGATTTTAACAAACGCTTTTATTTAAATTGTGATGGAGCAATGTTAGTTTAGGAGCTACTCTATATACCAATGAAGGACATCACATGGTAATCAGCTTCGCCAGCAGAGTGCTGAACAACTGCGAACGCAACTATAACGTTACCGAGAAGGAGCTGCTAAGTGTAGTGTACGCATGCAATAAGTTTAGAACTTACATACTCGGATACCCAGTGACCGTAAGAAGTGACCATAAATCAATTTCATTTCTAAAACGATGTAAACTTAGTCATGGCCGGCTAACTAGATGGGTCCTTGCATTGCAAGAGTATTGCATCGATTGGGAATATATACCTGGAAAAAAGAACATAGCAGCCGATATCTTGTCCCGAATAAACATACAAGACCAATCGTTCGAGGGAGAAAAGGAACAGATCGCAAAAGTGTACAATGTCATTAAGAGTAGGAAGGATTTAGAAATTATTACAAATGAAATTAATCAACACCAAAAATTGGATCCCAAATTAATAAACATACGCCAGAAGGTGCAAAATGCTGATGAAGTTATTACTAAATATTACTGTATACATGATGGTCGATTATTTATTAAAGTTACCCCTAAACAAATAAACTGGAAACTAGTAATTCCCACCGCTGTGGAAAACAAATTGATCTTGGATTACCATGAACGATATGGACACATGGGAGCCATAAAAATCGTCAAAGCCCTGGAAGAACAAGTGTACATAAAAAATATAACCAGAAAGGTGCAAAAATCCATCCAAGCATGTCACATCTGCCAGATGGTTAAACATAACAATGATAAGAAGGAGGGAGTCATGATCCCTATCACATCCAAATATAAGCTGGAGAAAGTATTTCTGGATATATGTGGACCATTCCCACGCAGTGGAGGGAACCATAGATATAAATTCATAATTATTATTTTTGATCACTTTTCCAAATATACTAAATTCTACGCTATTAGCAGAGCCACGACCAAGAAAATTCTGGAAATAGTCATTGGACGTTACATAACAGAGATTGGTAAACCGTCATCTATTATCACCGATCATGGTACGCAATTCAAGGGAAGCAAATGGAGAAATAATCTTCTAAAACACAACATTAGAACATATAAGACTTCAGTATACCACCCCAGCAGCAATCCGGCAGAACGTGTATTGAGGGAAGTTGGCAGAATACTCCGAACTTACTGTCATGACCAACAGAGAAGGTGGTACGAATACTTGTCACTGACCGAAGAGTTCTTAAATATATCTTACCATCAGTCCATCGAAAATACCCCTTATACTGTTATGTTTGAAAGGCTTCCACCTAGGAAATCCAGGATATTATAAATTTTCCGACTAACCCAGAATATCAGTTTGAAAACGTTAAATTTTATAACCAAATAATGGAAAAGGCGGAAATGAAGAAAAGGAAATATGAAAAGAATAATCCAAAACCAATTAAGTACCAAGTGGGCGAGAAAATATTAATAAGAAACAGGGAGCTACCCAGCACTCTAGAGGGAATAACTAAAAAATTATTATTATTATATACTGGGCCATATGTGATAACAAAAAATAATAATAACAATACCTATGAAATAATGAACCCTGTCACAAAAAAGATTAAGGGAACATACAATCAGGAGTCCATAAAGAAATATTATGGATAAATCCACTAAATCCTAAAATACGATAAGAACAACTTATTAACAATTTTGAAGAGAAAACACTTGTAAATAAAAGAGAATTTTTTGAACAATATTATATAAATAGAAAACATGTCATTCAAAATGAAGTAAGTCTGAATTAAAATATAGTTATGAAGAAGGTATTAAGAAGAGTTAATAACAAACCCCAAGATTACAGAAGAAAACCAGAATTATTACTACATGTCTACGAAGAATATTGTGAATAAGGAATAATAAAACCCCAAGATAAAAAGTTTTTACATCAAGTATACCTATGCAAAATAATTAAAGAAGAATAATATGACCTAAAATACCTACCGCATTGCCAAGTGAAAAGAACAACCTCAATAAACGATTGATTGTGACCAATGTAATATTAAAGAAAACGAGAAAAAATATTTATCAACATAATTCATTGAAATATAACCAGGCAAAATAATGAAATAAGATAAGAAAAATAATAGTTGAGCTAAGGACTGTAACTATTCAGAAACACAGTAATAATAATAATCAAACCAATTACTATTTAGAAAATATTGAGATCGGAAGAACAAATGAAGAGGATGCTTAGCGTTATTATCACAACAAGAAAGAAAAACAAAAATAATTACAAATGATAACTGTCAGAATTATTATCAAAAAAATTGTTTAAGGAAAATGAAATGGAATCACAAAGTATGAAGATAGGAATAGATAAATATAAAAGCAACAATGTGAAAAAATTCCCAAATGTTTATTATTAATTAATTAAAGAGATTATTAGGAGATTATTATATTTTTACAGCTGACTAGATGAATTCCAGCAGTACTATATTAAGGTGTAGTGTGGACAGCAGAGTATGAAGCCAAACAGTGCCCCTCTGAACTGTACCAACGCACATATTAGGGATTGTTAGGGAAATTAAATATTTAAGGAATATTAGAATCGTTGCAAGAATGACCTCAGATTCCAGAAGAGTATGACGAAGAAAACAGAAAGAAAATAGCTGACAGAAGAATAATTGAGAAATACAGTGATTACAGTAATTAAAAGTAGAAGAGATGTGAACCTAAAGTATCATTGAATATTGTAGCCAACTATCAACAAATACTGTTTACAGAAATTAAATATGATCAAGAATGTTAATAGAAATAATGAAATGTTATTAAATAAAGAATTATGAATACTAGTCTAACAAAGTTACATTGAGAATCCCATTGTTAACCATTAATGTTGAAATGAAGAAAAGGCATGTGAAAAGGACAAGTTTATTTGACCTAAACTTCATTCAGGTAAACTAAACTTTTTTAGGAGGGGGAGCATATGTAACACAACAGAAATGCAGTCATCCATGTTACATAAATAGTATATTAACAAAATAATAAGTAAATCAATATTTAACTCCCATGATAAAACAAAGGTCTAATAAATACATTTATAATTATCACTTTACTATAATTATTTATAATTATATATAAAAATGAATAAGGATGCAAGGTAGAAATAACAATAATAAACAAAGCTGTGAATTAGACAATAGTAAGAAATCCATGTTCAGTGAAAAGTAAATAAATATTATACTGATGAGAATTGTAAGAGAGAAACTAGTACAGAAAATGTCAAAGTAAATGACAATGAAATTAAACAAAAACAAGACAATAATTTACCTTATAGCAATAGTAAGTAAGGATTATGAATTAAATGATATTAGTTTGTAACGATGAATGTTATGTTAAAGTTTATGTTATGTTATGCAAATTACTTGTTGAATTAATTCAGTTACTGTTATAGAAGGATGTGGGAAACAGTTAGTTAATGTTAATAGATCACAGTTTTCTTATATGTGATCCATAGATCAAGATAAAATTGTTATTAGTTATGGAAAGAATAATTATTTATGTAAATGTTAATAGTTAAGATTTGATTATATGTATGAACTTATGTAAAAGGGCTATAGTTGTTCACCAGTTATAAACAAAGGTAGGTCCATATACAATAAAAGGCCTAACAGCCAATAACACTATATAACCACTCATAACATAAAGGTTAGGTACGGAAGTTAATAATAATTAATGAATACGGTTCAAAGAGCTAGGAAAAATCATTTGATAAGTAATGATATATAATAAACCACCTCAATTTAAACAAATTATGATAATGCCACAATGCCATGATATCGATTGATAACGTTTGATATCGAAAAAGTAATAAATATAAAAGAAACAGACTAAGATCAAAAAACCAGCAGAATATATGTAGAAAATAGTAAACAAACTATAGGTAAAGTTATATTCCGATATGATAGAAGATTAATAAGGAATGGACGAAAAATATATGAAATAATAACTATATACAAAACATTGAGAAGGAAGAAAAATAAGGTGTTGCTAAGGACAACAGTAATGTATGAAGTTGTTGATTTTCGATTATTGCCTTTTATGATCTGAACGTGATGAGATTAAAAAATCCAAGAAATGTTTAATGTAATTGGAATATTCTAAATTATTTTGATACTATTATAACACACAAAATTCTAATGATAATCTTCTTGACTTATGCCAGCAAAGTTTAACCAAATGAGATCATAGTACAGTATCACAACAAAAAATAAATAACTGGGTTCTACAAGGAAGGACTTGAATTGTCCTATACCAGAAAAGAATTAACGATATATTAAAACCAATACAAAGAGTTAACTGTGTCACAACAAATAATATACACCACACTGGAACTCATAACCTTTTAAATACAAGGAACATCACTAATTACTTCAAACGAGAGAAGAACGTATTTGGATCCAGAAACTGCAGAAGGACCATCAGTCTAGCCGTAAATAAACCCAGGGAGCTGTATTTCCGAGGTGAACAGGACAAGATTTCCACTTTATTAAACCGAAGAAAGGAATCTCGAACGACATATCCATTCTGAGCGGCGAGATTATCAACCAACTGCCTACTTGAGTTACTTCGTTCTAGTCTGGTAAATTATAATTGTATAAATCACATTAACAACACAACACTTCAAATTTGTAAATCTTGCATTCTTATCTAAGCATTTTTAATCTTCCCCACAGTTACAAGAACCTTCACACCCTGAATTAAGTTAATTATAAACAAAAAACAAATTATATAACCGAATATAAAATAAAATATTGGACCGAACAATAATCGATTCACGCAATCTATAGCCTTTGTGTATGCAAATTGGAACCTATCTTATTTAATGTTGAAGGAGTGAATAAATAAAGAAACCTTGTATAGTTGCAAAATCTTATCATTTGGGGTATTATTTAATGAGTTGGGAATAAAAAGTAACTGACTAAGTATATAATATTTGATTACCGTAAACAGTGAATTAACCTATAAGTTTCGTTGCCCCGGAACTGCAGCGCTTATTGCGGAATTCTCCGACACCAAAGAGAAGAGCGTTAAAATACAAAATTTACATAATTCCCTTCGAGGTATACTAGGGTTGAGCGAAATTATAGAATAAAACATTAATTATTTAAGTTTCAAACACATTAACACTGATATTTTGCCTAGAGAGATAAGCTAATATTAGTTAATAAAATTACTACATTCCCCAACTCCAAATATCTCAGATATCTAAATAATTGAATTAAATTAACATGACCGAAGAGAGGAGAGACAGAGAAGCATACCCGTTCCTAGTAACAAATAGGCTGACAGTGCGTGAAAATAACGAGACACACGTACTCGTCTTATAACAAATTGATACCGGCAACGTTGGGGCGGAAAGAACGAGAACCCCGCAACCGTAAGAGCCGAGGGTCTAGTAACAATATTTATGTTACGTGTGTGTGACTAGGTTATGTTTGGATAGTGTACGTTTACATAGTGATTACGATTTTATGTGTTGAGTATTTTGAATTAATGTGTATAATTATCGTGCATTGGGAGGGTTGTAATTGTTTTGTATAAAGGGTATTATAATAAAAATTTTTTTGAACATGGCCGAGGTACAAGAGAATATTGGTTTCGCGTGGGATGAGTGGGAAAGCGAATTTAGAGGGGTTGTAGATAAAATGACAGACGAGGAGTGGGGTAATTTGGAGGATAATTTTAGACAGATGGAAGAACAAGAAGAGGGAATATTTGCTGAAATTAAAAAGCATAGTGATGATATTAGTATTGATAGTGAGGTGACAAATAATAAAAGTAAGGTAGTTGAAGTAATAGTGGTAGAAAATAAGACAGTGAATAGGCTTAGTGATAAGGATGAGAGTGTAATGGGAGTAGAAAACAGTAGGGAGACAGATCAAACTAACAAGAAGAAAGTCGATCGATCAGGTGGCAGGTAATGAGGTAAATAATGATAATATGAGTGAATCTGATTGTAAGATGAGTGTAATGGATATGTTGCGAATAATTAAGAAACTAGTAGAAGAAAGGGGGGAATTGATAAATAAATGGTTTGATGATATGTTTACAGAAAATAGTGCTAGTTTAAGTGCTGTGAAGATAAAAAACGAGGTAGGGGGGGTGAATACAAATGATAATCAGAAAGAGTTTAGTTTAAGTGCAAACAAGGTGCTAATTGACAAGGTAAGTGGAAATAATAGTGACAACTATAATCATAATGGGGTCAGTTTAAATGTAAAACAGGTGGCAATAAACCAGGTGAGTAATAATGTTAGTTATGATAACGTTAACAAGAGTGAAATATTAGTGAATCAAAATAGTGTAGATATCTTGAGTAATAGTGGTGGTGATAATGAGAGTAGAAAGTTAGTTGGTGTTAGTAACGGAGTAGTAATTAGTGTTGATGAATTAGAGAAAGAGTGGGAAGAGAGTTTAGGTGAATATGGAGGCGAAGGGCAAGTTTTCCCCAAGTTTATGGTGAAACAGAGGTTTCACAAATGTTGTATGAGGACAGAGTTTCCTCCGGTAGTTGTATGGAAGACGAGGTGTCTTCAAATGGTCCATTTAGTTTTTGTGATGGTCTTGGAAGTGCCAAGACATATAGTAAGTTTGTTGTGCCCTTTGCGTGGAATGAGATAGTTCAGGGGGGTTGTGAGAAGTATTGTGTGAGAGAGAGAATAATAGAATTATTTACGTTGAGAAGTAGTTATGATGAGTTGAAAGAGTGGTTAGAATTGAAGGAGATAGATGAATATTTTGATGATACCTTTATAAATGATAATAACTTACCTAGTGATGTGATTGATATAGTGGAGGGGTATAATGATAAAATACTTACCTTATGTTGAACAAAAATACTGATGGAGACAGAACTAGAATCACCAATGTAGACAGGCTTTATGAATTAATGGTAGACACAAATGTAGTTAATTATTGTGTTGATGTAATTAACGAAAGTAGTCATTATAATAATAACAATAGTGTAACGAGTGTGAGTAAGGACGATAATTGTTACATAAAAATAAGACTCTTACACGATGATGGAGGGTAGATATAAACTCAATGAATGGATATTTTAAATATTTTAGTTTGTGGTTATGACATGGCTAGATTATGAAATGAAGTGTGGTAAACTGAAAAATAATGACAAGATTTGTAAATAAATTTTATTGAAATTAATTGTGTCTGTATTGTAACAAGTAAAGTATGTAATGTAAACAATGTGTGTATGTAGTAGAAATCGTTTTAATAATAATAATAATATTTTGGCAGACTAAATAAATAACGAGAATAATTATGAAGGTAATTAATGAATTGTAATTGTTTTGGAAGAAAGTAATTAAAATATGTTGTGTTTTTAATAATTGATGGAATTCAAATAATTTGAGAGGTTTAAATATTTTTGATTGATTTAAAATGTTATATAATTGAATTTTGATGATGAATTTAAATTATTTTATGAGATTTAAATTTGATAATAATTAATAAATAAATAAATGTAGAATGTGTTTAGTTTGTGGAGTAACATGGCTGTTAAAATGTTTCAGAAGATAAATGGAGTTGTATACGTGGTTTGGTGGTGACAGGTGTTTATATTGTGTGTCTATGATAGTATGTGAATGATGTACTGTAAGTATGATTTTTATAATGCAATTTATATAAAGCAAAAGGTTTAATGTTTAATGCACATAAGTAATTTGCAGAGTTTTATCAAGGTAATTAAATGTTTGAATATAATTAATGTTGGAAGAATAGATTTTCAATATAATTAAATGTCTGCATAATAGATTTCAATGTGGATAAAGATTTAAATAAATAGTGAGAGTGATTTGAGATAGTTCAGAATTTTAAATGGTTTGTAAAAGGTAGAATTTGGGTGATAATAATGTTTTAAGTAGGGCATTTAAGCAAATCAAATCAATTTTGAAGGGGTGTTAGAGAGAACAATATTATTGTGAATAAACGTAAGGTAGAAGTTGAGTAGTGATAGTGACACAGTAGCTATGGGGAAAATATGTAGAGTAATGAGTAATATATTGGGGTAATAAACCAGGTGATATTTTGTAGATGAAAGTGATGTAATGGGAGAGTAATTAGATGATGGGGAATTTTGTAAGGGGGGTGGTGTGATAAGGAGTCCTCAGCAAAAAGCGTTGTGGCGGGAGGGGAACCGATATGCGCCGGAAAGGGTTACCTAGGGAGGGTCCAGGAACCAAATAAGGGAATGAGCATTGGGAGGGAAACACACATCCTGAGTACAAAGGGGTAGAGAGTATTTTGTTATAAGGGTAGAATGATCTGAAATGAGTTAGAGTAGTAAGTTAGGGGTAGAGAATGGTTGGTAGATGTTTTGATAGATGGGTGTCAGACTAGGTAAAGCTGTTAAGTGAGCATTAAAGTCAGAAGGGGGGTAAGATTATATGCAAATGCCAAGTTAGAAAATCAAATTATTATGAATAATTGAGTCACCCAAACTAACTGAGAATGAAATTATTAAAGAAAGAAAGTCATAGTTAAAAGGTAGTAATAATTGAAACAAGGGACAGATTGTACTAGAATTTGAAAATAAATTAAAGCTGTAAAGTGTGTAATTTTGGTCAGTTGAAATGTAAATTGTATTTTTTACTGTAAGGTAATGATAACACTGGTACTTTTGAATGTTCTATTTTTATTATGTTGTATTATGTGTGAAGGTAAAATTTACAAACCTGTTTCATGTGTTTTACAGTGTAGCTTTGTGTAGTGTACATATTGAAATAAAACAGCGTTTATTAGATTTGTTTTTCTTATTGAATTATATTATGTTCTTACGGGGTTTAATTAAGCTCCACGTTGGTATGCGCCAATTTGAAATAACATCCTTTCCTGTCAATGTTACGTGTGTAGCAAGTGTAATACTGTTACGGGTTTCTTGCTAATGCGACCCTGTATAATGAACCAAGCTGTTATTAAGAAAATGTTTATTATGTAGTCCTATAGGTGACCTCCTGTAACTCAATATTAATAGACAAGTTTATTTATTATATCGTTATTGCACCTTTGATGTATACCATAACACGGTTTTACCCAATTACTAAATGTTTACTCAATATTAATTGTATATTTCAGGTATTTTAATTAATAAATTGAGAATTCTCTCCAACCCTAGTCCGTCCGTGTTATGTAAATCAATTCAAAAATTGTGAAGGAAACACGCTAGTTCGGCAATCTCACGTTCTACCAGCTGTCGACTATAAGCGCTGTTATTCGTAATTGACTTACTCTTATAGGTTAGCTTGTTCACCAGATTTTTAATCACCCTTTTTACCTGTAAATTACTCCCCCACCAAAATACAATACCTATTCTACAATAATATAAAACATCATTACATACAAGAAGGATTCTTTATTTATATTACTTTTTATTTTAACTTCCAACAGTGTTCTTCATGGTTATAAAATAGTTATATCGATTGTACAATGTTGAATCGATTGGTTAGTTGACTATTCCTTTTTTAATACAAATTAAATATAATGTTAATTATCTCTTATCCCAGGGTAAGATAACGTGTGATTCTTTTAACGATTAGTAAGGCCAGGTAATGCAAAATTAAGGTTACTAAGTATTACAAAATGTTATTAGTTCTTAATGTATTATAATTAAATATAAGCTGGTGTTACCATACTGGGCGATTCTCAAGGTAGCAGTGCCAGTATACAAACGATTGAAGATTTACAGTTGAGGTTACGTTAGTCCAGAAAAGGTGTTCAGATTATTAATAAAATTGGAAGGGTGATGTCCTGGAAGGCGACAGGAACTCTTCTATTCTTTGTTCTCCTTCACGATCCTTGTGGTTGTCGGTCCCGGTGGAATTGGTGTCGTCTTATAATTTCTTTCTTGAAAGTGAGGTTTACGTCTCCAGTAACAAAGGTTCTTGAATATTTTTTGTCTATAATTCCATTAATTCAGACTTCTTATTCCATCAATGAGTCTCCTGGTTAAATGGAAAGTCGGGTTCAACACTAATTCCAATGGAATTACCTTGGAGAGTGAAATAATAATTCCGCTACCATTTGGAGGTATATGGGTATATTTTTCGAAATCTAATTAATTGATTATTCATCGGTTTAGTTTGTAGGAATTGGTTTTTACTTTAATTTGTTAATTTTTATTCATTTTATGTTAATTTATGTCTTTTTTCTTAAATTTTTCTACTGATCTGAACTCAATAGCATATAACAATCGAAAAATATATTAAAGTTTTTTATAAATTCCTTTCTGTCTTTTGTATGAATTCAACTTCACCCATTAGCATATAACAATTGAATAATCCAAATCAACAAGATTTTTTACATTTTAGTTACCCTAACAACCATTACTTTCTGTCATTGGATAATATTTGATATCCTAGAGCCAGAATTATAAAATATTACTACTCTTTTTTAATAAAATACTCCATGCTTGGAATTATACCAAATTACCCAAAACTCTCACCCAATCTACCTTATTAAACCGTATATATTTTACTATAGTTTCATTTGACTGGACTTATTAAAAAGGTATTAATTTCCTTTTGCAAATATTAAATTTAGGCCTATAGGTTTTCTTACAACTGTTATAATATTGTTTTGTTTTTAACTTAATTTTTCTTTACCTGACCTACTGTACAAATAGTCACTGGTTTATGGCCACTTACATTAATTTAAATTTCCTGGTTTTAATTCATTATATTAATTAGTTCATCTTTGAACCCTTCATTATTTTATAACATAACTATAAGAACTACTTGCCAACTTTTTAACACTTATTGCCTTCCTGGCCAAGTTTACAAACATTAATTCAAACATCTTCATTAATCAATTACAGTAAATACATTCAACATAATATAATACCTAACCTATGTACTTATACTTAATTATTCAAATACAATTTTAACATAAATAAAAGTAGTACCGCAGACTAAGTACTTCTTTAAAGCAACAACTCTACTCTTACTATCCACAAAACATAAAATAAATATCCTGTAAACACTATATCATGCTACAGCACAACACCAAGTACATTTCATAACACATTAAATATTAATTTGAATAGTATTTTATAATTAATTCCTACACATTAGACTCCTCCCAGATTAAGGCCACTTACATTAATTTAAATTTCCTGGTTTTAATTCATTATATTAATTAGTTCATCCTTGAACCCTTCATTATTTTATAACATAACTATAAGAACTACTTGCCAACTTTTTAACACTTATTGCCTTCCTGGCCAAGTTTACAAACATTAATACAAACATCTTCATTAATCAATTACAGTAAATACATTCAACATAATATAATACCTAACCCATGTACTTATACTTAATTATTCAAATACAATTTTAACATAAATAAAAGGAGTACCGCAGACTAAGTACTTCTTTAAAGCAACAACTCCACTCTTACTATCCACAAAACATAAGATAAATATTCTGTAAACACTATATCATATTACAGCATAACACCAAGTACATTTCATAACATATTAAATATTAATTTGAATAGTATTTTATAATTTATCCCTACACATTAAACTCCTCCCATTAGACACAATGTTTATGTTTTACATCCCATATTATTTATTACATTTTTTAGATTTAGGTACACTTTAGATGTTTTAATTACTTAGTAACCTTAACATGTACCTATAAGGTATTCTTCAGGTGATATGGGCCCTCTGGTATTCAATTATAACCGGCTTTGGGTATTGTTCTAAACCATATTTACTACGTTTTTTATGTAACGTTGGGGACCTCAAATCTGTTACGTTACATAACACTCCCCCTTCGAAAGAAGTTTATTTTGGCTCAATGAAGTTAGTAAAAATAAACTTATAGGTCGTCTATGATAAGGTTATCTTCTCTTTCTATCCTTCAAACTTTTAATTGCACCGGAAACTGTGTTGATACTCCTTCTGTATCTGGTCATTAATTCACTACTGGTACCTCCCTCAGTTGTAGACCTGTCCTTTTCTCTGGAACTCATAACTTCGTCTAGCTTTTTACACTTTCATTACTTATTATCATTTTTATATTTCATTACCTCTCTTGGTGTATAATCCCTAAAATACTATATTTCCCTAACATTTTTCCCTAATATCATAGCTGGTACGGAATCAGAGGGGCACTATTGGCTTCCATTACTCTGCCGTTTTCCTAACTATATATTCTGAGATCAGAGGAACTTCATCTCTGTCCAGAAACAAAATTAAACGTTGCACTATCACAACACAATACATATAATAAAATTATTACCTATAAGGTAGCTCCTTCGCTACAAACTTATACTCAAGGGATGATTACTATTATTTCTGAGGTATCCTAATACTTTTCTTAAATTATTTCTCTTGTTGGTCTGTAGTTCCATTTATTATATTATTCACCAGTATATTAGTTAAAGCTGTTCAATATTCATTTTAAATTCTTCTTAGTTCCGTGCTGTCAATTAATTATTCTTTAGCAGACGTATTTTACTATTTTTAATTCACTCCCATTTACTTCTGCAATTAAACACTGAATCTCCTCATTATCATAAATTGTATGGCATATTCTTCCTTCATTTAACTCATTTCTAACTCTTCTTTCTCTTCTTTCATTTTTAATAGTTTAAAATAATTTATTCTGAATTATATAGTAAGGTGTTCTTACTCATTTCTTGAATTTTGGGGTTTTAAAATTGATTCCACATAATTCCTCTGAAGTATCGTGTAATTAGTTTATTTCATTTAATAGTTAGTTTAAAATATTTTACTTAGTTTCTCATTATTTTCCTTTGATTTGCTTGATTCGGTATCCATAAAATCCGTCCCTTTTCTCTATATTCTGTTTGGAATCTTTTTAACCGTGGTCCATTATTTCCTCTATACTGGTTGTTCGGAATTCTCTAGGGTATAGAATTATTTCCGTCCTTGTGACGTGTCTCACTATTATCTGGTTCTTCCATCTTGTCGCTATAAAATTTTCATTTATGTTCAAGTTTACCATCGTCTTTCGAACTGATTTTTTTATACTGTTTCTTAATCGTTCAAATGGTTCATACATAATCTCCATAAGTCCTACATGCTCCTCGGTTAGTTTTGGCTTTTTCGGTTCTTCTAATCTATCTGGGAACTCAATTGTGGTTCGTTTAGAGTTTCTTAATTGCCTTACTTCTCTGGGTTCCGTAATTGGTATATTATGCATCTTAACTAATCCCCCTTTAATCATCTCCAATCCTTCCCGTGTATTCATTAACTTCCTTTGACGTGTTTATCTCATTTTCTTTGTTTTTATTTCATTATTTCTATTAGGTTTCTTTTCAGATAATAGTACACTTTTGTCTTTTTTATTCTCATTAGTTTCCTCTTTATTTTTGTCCAACTTCTCGTTCATTAGTTCTATTAAGTTCTCACTCAAAATTTCGTTTTAGTTTCATTGAGTTTTCTTTAATACTGTCTATTTTTTCATTTATTTGTCTATTTTGTTCCTTAATACTGTCTATTTTATTTTCTAGCTTTTCTGACATTTCTTCAAATTTTTTATTTAATTCTTCCGTCTGTTTCTTGGAATTTTCTTTAATTAACTCCCATAATTTTTGTAAATCTAGGCCTCCTCTGGCTTCCTCCTTATCGCCCGCCTGTTGTTCCATTTCGGTGTCTGCAACTACCTCTGCTTCTTCTTCCCGTCTATCTTCTTCCGTTTCTTGGTTCTTCGCTATCCTTTTAGAAACACCTCTCGTATGCATTCCTGTGCCTCTAATAGTTGCCTGCTCAAGTTAAGTAATAATTAACACGATTTTTTACTTAACTAAAGCCCACTCGTTGAGCGCCAATTTGAAATAAAACTGCGTTTATTTACTTATATGAGACTCCCGTGTATCCACGTTAAGCCCCACGTTATGTGCGTCAATTTGTAACAACAAGCCGATGTTACTAGTGTTTAATCAATCTGTTATTAAGGAAATGTTTATTATGTAGTCCTATAGGTGACCTCCTGTAACTCCATATTAATAGACAAGTTTATTTATTATATCGTTATTGCACCTTTGATGTATACCATAACACGGTTTTACCCAATTACTAAATGTTTACTCAATATTAATTCTATATTTCAGGTATTTTAATTAATAAATTGAGAATTCTCTCCAACCCTAGTCCGTCCGTATTATGTAAATCAATTCAAAAATTGTGAAGGAAACACGCTAGTTCGGCAATCTCACGTTCTACCAGCTGTCGACTATAAGCACTGTTATTCGTAATTGACTTACTCTTATAGGTTAGCTTGTTCACCAGATTTTAATCACCCTTTTTACCTGTAAATTACTCCCCCACCAAAATACAATACCTATTCTACAATAATATAAAACATCATTACATACAAGAAGGATTCTTTATTTATATTACTTTTTATTTTAACTTCCAACAGTGTTCTTCACGGTTATAAAATAGTTATATCGATTGTACAATGTTGAATCGATTGGTTAGTTGACTATTCCTTTTTTAATACAAATTAAATATAATGTTAATTATCTCTTATCCCAGGGTAAGATAATGTGTGATTCTTTTAACGATTAGTAAGGCCAGGTAATGCAAAATTAAGGTTACTAAGTATTACAAAATGTTATTAGTTCTTAATGTATTAAAATTAAATATAAGCTGGTGTTACCGTACTGGGCGATTCTCAAGGTAGCAGTGCCAGTATACAAACGATTGAAGATTTACAGTTGAGGTTACGTTAGTCCAGAAAAGGTGTTCAGATTATTAATAAAATTGGAAGGGTGATGTCCTGGAAGGTGACAGGAACTCTTCTATTCTTCGTTCTCCTTCACGATCCTTGTGGTTGTCGGTCCCGGTGGAATTGGTGTCGTCTTATAATTTCTTTCTTGAAAGTGAGGTTTACGTCTCCAGTAACAAAGGTTCTTGAATATTTTTTGTCCATAATTCCATTAATTCAGACTTCTTATTCCATCAATGAGTCTCCTGGTTAAATGGAAAGTCGGGTTCAACACTAATTCCAATGGAATTACCGTGGAGAGTGAAATAATAATTCCGCTACCGTTTGGAGGTATATGGGTATATTTTTCGAAATCTAATTAATTGATTATTCATCGGTTTAGTTTGCAGGAATTGGTTTTTACTTTAATTTGTTAATTTTTATTCATTTTATGTTAATTTATGTCTTTTTTCTTAAATTTGTCTACTGATCTGAACTCAATAGCATATAACAATCGAAAAATATATTAAAGTTTTTTATAAATTCCTTTCTGTCTTTTGTATGAATTCAACTTCACCCATTAGCATATAACAATTGAATAATCCAAATCAACAAGATTTTTTACATTTTAGTTACCCTAACAACCATTACTTTCTGTCATTGGATAATATTTGATATCCTAGAGCCAGAATTATAAAATATTACTACTCTTTTTTAATAAAATACTCCATGCTTGGAATTATACCAAATTACCCAAAACTCTCACCCAATCTACCTTATTAAACCGTATATATTTTACTATAGTTTCATTTGACTGGACTTATTAAAAAGGTATTAATTTCATTTTGCAAATATTAAATTTAGGCCTATAGGTTTTCTTACAACTGTTATAATATTGTTTTGTTTTTAACTTAATTTTTCTTTACCTGACCTACTGTACAAATAGTCACTGGTTTATGGCCACTTACATTAATTTAAATTTCCTGGTTTTAATTCATTATATTAATTAGTTCATCCTTGAACCCTTCATTATTTTATAACATAACTATAAGAACTACTTGCCAACTTTTTAACACTTATTGCCTTCCTGGCCAAGTTTACAAACATTAATTCAAACATCTTCATTAATCAATTACAGTAAATACATTCAACATAATATAATACCTATCCTATGTACTTATACTTAATTATTCAAATACAATTTTAACATAAATAAAAGTAGTACCGCAGACTAAGTACTTCTTTAAAGCAACAACTCTACTCTTACTATCCACAAAACATAAAATAAATATCCTGTAAACACTATATCATGCTACAGCACAACACCAAGTACATTTCATAACACATTAAATATTAATTTGAATAGTATTTTATAATTAATTCCTACACATTAGACTCCTCCCGGATTAAGGCCACTTACATTAATTTAAATTTCCTGGTTTTAATTCATTATATTAATTAGTTCATCCTTGAACCCTTCATTATTTTATAACATAACTATAAGAACTACTTGCCAACTTTTTAACACTTATTGCCTTCCTGGCCAAGTTTACAAGCATTAATACAAACATCTTCATTAATCAATTACAGTAAATACATTCAACATAATATAATACCTAACCCATGTACTTATACTTAATTATTCAAATACAATTTTAACATAAATAAAAGGAGTACCGCAGACTAAGTACTTCTTTAAAGCAACAACTCCACTCTTACTATCCACAAAACATAAGATAAATATTCTGTAAACACTATATCATATTACAGCATAACACCAAGTACATTTCATAACATATTAAATATTAATTTGAATAGTATTTTATAATTTATCCCTACACATTAAACTCCTCCCATTAGACACAATGTTTATGTTTTACATCCCATATTATTTATTACATTTTTTAGATTTAGGTACACTTTAGATGTTTTAATTACTTAGTAACCTTAACATGTACCTATAAGGTATTCTTCAGGTGATATGGGCCCTCTGGTATTCAATTATAACCGGCTTTGGGTATTGTTCTAAACCATATTTACTACGTTTTTTATGTAACGTTGGGGACCTCAAATCTGTTACGTTACATAACACTCCCCCTTCGAAAGAAGTTTATTTTGGCTCAATGAAGTTTAGTAAAAATAAACTTATAGGTCGTCTATGATAAGGTTATCTTCTCTTTCTATCCTTCAAACTTTTAATTGCACCGGAAAACTGTGTTGATACTCCTTCTGTATCTGGTCATTAATTCACTACTGGTACCTCCCTCAGTTGTAGACCTGTCCTTTTCTCTGGAACTCATAACTTCGTCTAGCTTTTTACACTTTCATTACTTATTATCATTTTTATATTTCATTACCTCTCTTGGTGTATAATCCCTAAAATACTATATTTCCCTAACATTTTTCCCTAATATCATAGCTGGTACGGAATCAGAGGGGCACTATTGGCTTCCATTACTCTGCCGTTTTCCTAACTATATATTCTGAGATCAGAGGAACTTCATCTCTGTCCAGAAACAAAATTAAACGTTGCACTATCACAACACAATACATATAATAAAATTATTACCTATAAGGTAGCTCCTTCGCTACAAACTTATACTCAAGGGATGATTACTATTATTTCTGAGGTATCCTAATACTTTTCTTAAATTATTTCTCTCGTTGGTCTGTAGTTCCATTTATTATATTATTCACCAGTATATTAGTTAAAGCTGTTCAATATTCATTTTAAATTCTTCTTAGTTCCGTGCTGTCAATTAATTATTCTTTAGCATACGTATTTTACTATTTTTAATTCACTCCCATTTACTTCTGCAATTAAACACTGAATCTCCTCATTATCATAAATTGTATGGCATATTCTTCCTTCATTTAACTCATTTCTAACTCTTCTTTCTCTTCTTTCATTTTTAATAGTTTAAAATAATTTATTCTGAATTATATAGTAAGGTGTTCTTACTCATTTCTTGAATTTTGGGGTTTTAAAATTGATTCCACATAATTCCTCTGAAGTATCGTGTAATTAGTTTATTTCATTTAATAGTTAGTTTAAAATATTTTACTTAGTTTCTCATTATTTTCCTTTGATTTGCTTGATTCGGTATCCATAAAATCCGTCCCTTTTCTCTATATTCTGTTTGGAATCTTTTTAACCGTGGTCCATTATTTCCTCTATACTGGTTGTTCGGAATTCTCTAGGGTATAGAATTATTTCCGTCCTTGTGACGTGTCTCACTATTATCTGGTTCTTCCATCTTGTCGCTATAAAATTTTCATTTATGTTCAAGTTTACCATCGTCTTTCGAACTGATTTTTTTATACTGTTTCTTAATCGTTCAAATGGTTCATACATAATCTCCATAAGTCCTACATGCTCCTCGGTTAGTTTTGGCTTTTTCGGTTCTTCTAATCTATCTGGGAACTCAATTGTGGTTCGTTTAGAGTTTCTTAATTGCCTTACTTCTCTGGGTTCCGTAATTGGTATATTATGCATCTTAACTAATCCCCCTTTAATCATCTCCAATCCTTCCCGTGTATTCATTAACTTCCTTTGACGTGTTTATCTCATTTTCTTTGTTTTTATTTCATTATTTCTATTAGGTTTCTTTTCAGATAATAGTACACTTTTGTCTTTTTTATTCTCATTAGTTTCCTCTTTATTTTTGTCCAACTTCTCGTTCATTAGTTCTATTAAGTTCTCACTCAAAATTTCGTTTTAGTTTCATTGAGTTTTCTTTAATACTGTCTATTTTTTCATTTATTTGTCTATTTTGTTCCTTAATACTGTCTATTTTATTTTCTAGCTTTTCTGACATTTCTTCAAATTTTTTATTTAATTCTTCCGTCTGTTTCTTGGAATTTTCTTTAATTAATTCCCATAATTTTTGTAAATCTAGGCCTCCTCTGGCTTCCTCCTTATCGCCCGCCTGTTGTTCCATTTCGGTGTCTGTAACTACCTCTGCTTCTTCTTCCCGTCTATCTTCTTCCGTTTCTTGGTCCTTCGCTATCCTTTTAGAAACACCTCTCGTATGCATTCCTGTGCCTCTAATAGTTGCCTGCTCAAGTTAAGTAATAATTAACACGATTTTTTACTTAACTAAAGCCCACTCGTTGAGCGCCAATTTGAAATAAAACAGTGTTTATTTACTTATAAGAGACTCCCGTGTATCCACGTTAAGCCCCACGTTATGTGCGTCAATTTGTAACAACAAGCCGATGTTACTAGTGTTTAATCAATCTGTTATTAAGGAAATGTTTATTATGTAGTCCTATAGGTGACCTCCTGTAACTCCATATTAATAGACAAGTTTATTTATTATATCGTTATTGCACCTTTGATGTATACCATAACACGGTTTTACCCAATTACTAAATGTTTACTCAATATTAATTCTATATTTCAGGTATTTTAATTAATAAATTGAGAATTCTCTCCAACCCTAGTCCGTCCGTATTATGTAAATCAATTCAAAAATTGTGAAGGAAACACGCTAGTTCGGCAATCTCACGTTCTACCAGCTGTCGACTATAAGCACTGTTATTCGTAATTGACTTACTCTTATAGGTTAGCTTGTTCACCAGATTTTAATCACCCTTTTTACCTGTAAATTACTCCCCCACCAAAATACAATACCTATTCTACAATAATATAAAACATCATTACATACAAGAAGGATTCTTTATTTATATTACTTTTTATTTTAACTTCCAACAGTGTTCTTCACGGTTATAAAATAGTTATATCGATTGTACAATGTTGAATCGATTGGTTAGTTGACTATTCCTTTTTTAATACAAATTAAATATAATGTTAATTATCTCTTATCCCAGGGTAAGATAATGTGTGATTCTTTTAACGATTAGTAAGGCCAGGTAATGCAAAATTAAGGTTACTAAGTATTACAAAATGTTATTAGTTCTTAATGTATTAAAATTAAATATAAGCTGGTGTTACCGTACTGGGCGATTCTCAAGGTAGCAGTGCCAGTATACAAACGATTGAAGATTTACAGTTGAGGTTACGTTAGTCCAGAAAAGGTGTTCAGATTATTAATAAAATTGGAAGGGTGATGTCCTGGAAGGTGACAGGAACTCTTCTATTCTTCGTTCTCCTTCACGATCCTTGTGGTTGTCGGTCCCGGTGGAATTGGTGTCGTCTTATAATTTCTTTCTTGAAAGTGAGGTTTACGTCTCCAGTAACAAAGGTTCTTGAATATTTTTTGTCCATAATTCCATTAATTCAGACTTCTTATTCCATCAATGAGTCTCCTGGTTAAATGGAAAGTCGGGTTCAACACTAATTCCAATGGAATTACCTTGGAGAGTGAAATAATAATTCCGCTACCGTTTGGAGGTATATGGGTATATTTTTCGAAATCTAATTAATTGATTATTCATCGGTTTAGTTTGCAGGAATTGGTTTTTACTTTAATTTGTTAATTTTTATTCATTTTATGTTAATTTGTGTCTTTTTTCTTAAATTTGTCTACTGATCTGAACTCAATAGCATATAACAATCGAAAAATATATTAAAGTTTTTTATAAATTCCTTTCTGTCTTTTGTATGAATTCAACTTCACCCATTAGCATATAACAATTGAATAATCCAAATCAACAAGATTTTTTACATTTTAGTTACCCTAACAACCATTACTTTCTGTCATTGGATAATATTTGATATCCTAGAGCCAGAATTATAAAATATTACTACTCTTTTTTAATAAAATACTCCATGCTTGGAATTATACCAAATTACCCAAAACTCTCACCCAATCTACCTTATTAAACCGTATATATTTTACTATAGTTTCATTTGACTGGACTTATTAAAAAGGTATTAATTTCCTTTTGCAAATATTAAATTTAGGCCTATAGGTTTTCTTACAACTGTTATAATATTGTTTTGTTTTTAACTTAATTTTTCTTTACCTGACCTACTGTACAAATAGTCACTGGTTTATTGCCACTTACATTAATTTAAATTTCCTGGTTTTAATTCATTATATTAATTAGTTCATCCTTGAACCCTTCATTATTTTATAACATAACTATAAGAACTACTTGCCAACTTTTTAACACTTATTGCCTTCCTGGCCAAGTTTACAAACATTAATTCAAACATCTTCATTAATCAATTACAGTAAATACATTCAACATAATATAATACCTAACCTATGTACTTATACTTAATTATTCAAATACAATTTTAACATAAATAAAAGTAGTACCGCAGACTAAGTACTTCTTTAAAGCAACAACTCTACTCTTACTATCCACAAAACATAAAATAAATATCCTGTAAACACTATATCATGCTACAGCACAACACCAAGTACATTTCATAACACATTAAATATTAATTTGAATAGTATTTTATAATTAATTCCTACACATTAGACTCCTCCCGGATTAAGGCCACTTACATTAATTTAAATTTCCTGGTTTTAATTCATTATATTAATTAGTTCATCCTTGAACCCTTCATTATTTTATAACATAACTATAAGAACTACTTGCCAACTTTTTAACACTTATTGCCTTCCTGGCCAAGTTTACAAACATTAATACAAACATCTTCATTAATCAATTACAGTAAATACATTCAACATAATATAATACCTAACCCATGTACTTATACTTAATTATTCAAATACAATTTTAACATAAATAAAAGGAGTACCGCAGACTAAGTACTTCTTTAAAGCAACAACTCCACTCTTACTATCCACAAAACATAAGATAAATATTCTGTAAACACTATATCATATTACAGCATAACACCAAGTACATTTCATAACATATTAAATATTAATTTGAATAGTATTTTATAATTTATCCCTACACATTAAACTCCTCCCATTAGACACAATGTTTATGTTTTACATCCCATATTATTTATTACATTTTTTAGATTTAGGTACACTTTAGATGTTTTAATTACTTAGTAACCTTAACATGTACGTATAATATATTCTTCAGGTGATATGGGCCCTCTGGTATTCAATTATAACCGGCTTTGGGTATTGTTCTAAACCATATTTACTACGTTTTTTATGTAACGTTGGGGACCTCAAATCTGTTACGTTACAATATGTCAAGGTCGTTCACTTGACCCAGAGAGATCAGCTGATGACTGATGTTAGAGCCGGAACCATTTTCTGATAATTAATTCACACAATGATATTACTTAATTGAATTAAAAGATTTTAAATTTTTTGAGATTGATAAAAGATATTTTGGTAAATTAAAATTTTGTTTGAAAAAAAAAAAAATTTTTTAATTTTATGCCTGCCGTATAGATGATGTTTTGAGTTTCAAGTATCTTATTGTTCATATGTATTCCTAGTGTGTTTATTGAATTATATTGTTTGGTATATATGTGCTATAAACAAATGTTAGAATAAGTGAGTTTATGATTTAATAAGATGTTCAATTTGTGTTTTTTTTTATGATTGTTAGTAGTAGTGAAGAAAATTGATAGAGTTGATAGATTCGTGTAAAAGATTGTTAGGATTTTGATGAAAATAATGGTAATATAACAGTTTGATTTTGAACTTAAACGATTTCTTGAACGTAATTTAAATGATTTGAATGTAATTAGCTGCTGTTTTGATTTGGAAAGCTTAACGTCAATTTGTAAAAAGAAATTGAAATTTAAAGATAAATATTTTAGAAATTTTAAATAAGGAGTTTGTTTAGGAGGTATTAATGAGTATGTGTACGCACCCAGTACTTGCTGAAGGCAACCCAGTGTGCATGTAAGGGGGAACATATCGGTGGAGGATCTGGTATGGTATAAGGCCAGGGCTTTGATTTTGGGGTGGAATGTAGAAGGTTGGGTGTACTATGGTGTGTATCTGTCCGATGTTATGGTGTTGGGATCTCGAACAGAGAAGTTCAGTAATCTCATTCTGGTGCAGCAATAGTCGCCGAGCTAGGGGGGCTAGAGCTAGTTTACCCATGATGCATTAAGAAATGAACGGGGGGTTGTTGGCACCATATCCTCTCCGATCCTCTTAGCGGTTTAGCAATGAGAGTTCTTCTGTCTCGACAAAAGACCTCTCATTGGGGGGGGGGGTATTGTAATGGGACAGAAGGGGGTATTTTATTTTATTAAATTTATTTAATTTTTAATTGTAACTCCCATGTATGAATACGGTAGCAAGTCCCCTACATAAAACGGTTTCAGTCAGACAAAGAACTCAGTAACATAGTTTGGCAAGGTGTGACCGTAGAACGCAATTGCATTCCAGGAAATCAAGTGTTGAGTGACACGCTAGTGAGCGCGAACACCAGCAGGCGCGCGGAAGGGACGCCAAGCAACATGGCTAATTTATAAAATGTCTATCACCACGTGCTGGATGTTGGCGGAAGTTAAAACAACGTGGCTAACTAAACCGGCCACGTGAGCGCCTCGGCCAATCACAGCGCGAGCCGACGGAAATGAATTTGACCGACACGCATCGTGGCGTCAGTCAGTCGGAAAAACAACATCTATAAGTGCCGGATGCGAGCAGCTTGTGCGTCCGCCGACTGGACACAGTTTAATTTCGCCGGCATGTAAAAAATAGAAAAACGGGCAGTCACCTTATAACACCGGCTGTGGCGACGAAACGTACACTAAAAGTGAAGTGAAGTAAGGAAAATTAAAAAATGAGGTGAAATAACATTTGGATAAACACTCACGGTGCCACGCGGTCGTGGACTACGCCGCCGTATCATGTAACCGTATTCAATAAAATATATTTTGCGTTATATAAAAGGGGTAAAAGGTATGAATGCGAGAATGTGGCAAGCTGGGTTTGTCTTACTTAAATTAAGAGTTAGAATGGGAATAAGTAGGTAAATTAGAATAAAAAAGGTTAAGTAAATGTTTTATTTTATTGCTGTTTTTATTTTTAATTTGGTTTTCATATTTAAAAAATGAAAAAGTAATTTGGATAGAAGAAATTAAAAGTTTTGTTTTATATAACCATGAGTTAGTTTAGTTATTTCGTCATTACCACTCCTAGTATTCTGTGCTGACAAATTCGTCTAACGTTCCCGGGTTTCTTCTGAATTGGGGGGTAGTCAGCTTGCAAAATTATCCCTTTTGTTTTATTAAGGTAGAGTGTAAAGGTTTCGATGTATAGCCTAAAACATCGTGGCGACTCTGGACTTCTGATGGAAATTATAAAAAGGTAAGTAAGCGAGAAAAGATCGCAGGTAAGTTTCTGGCAGTTTTTATTTTATTTATTTATTTCGATTAAGTTTGTTTATTAACATAGTTCTTCATCAGACTTCTTGCATCCTCGTTTTATAAGATTTCCACTTGTTTTTTACTATTTTAAATTAAAATTGAGTCGACTATGGTTTGGCTTCTATCTGTCTTGAGCGTCAATAATGAACTAATAATTTTTAATGGAATTCTAATAAATAACGTTCCGTTGTTACGGCAACTGTCTGTCTCTCATTGGCCGATCCTATCTTATGCCCATTGTTATAATATTTGAATTTTAATTCAAAATGACTAAATATCTTTTGATTACTATTATTCTTCTGTCTTCTTATCTATGTATGAGATATTATCACAGCTGTTTATATTTTCTTTCAAAGATCATTTTGACATCCCACAAAGCTGGGTTTGTTTAGGTATTAAAGTTTTGACAATAATGTTAATATTATGTAATTACATTTCTTCCTTATTTTAGGTTTTTAATTTAACTTTGACATCTTAATATGATTCACTAATTGTACTTAACTAGTTACTTGCCCTGGATTTTCTAATGCAATAGTTAATTTCTTGCAATTTGTTTATTTTGGATTTATACAGTTAGGCATTTTATAGGCCTAAGTAGTAATTGGCCATATCTTCTTATTTTACACAAATTAAAGATTATTTTACATTTACATATGTTTTGCTTGGTATCACTTATGACTTGTTTACCTTTTGAATTAATTTGGGCTGTTTTATAATAATTGTATGTTCTTATTACTTTACAAAATCATGGCCTGTCTATTATTCTCTAATTTATTTTCCTGTATTATTATGTTTGTAAGAATTTATCTCCTTACTTATCTATGTTGCCATTTTTTATAACTTGTCTATCATTTAATATTACTTATAAAACATAACAAAAAAATTAGGTTTATGGCCTGTTTACTTTTTTCAGCCATATTCCTTCTTATAAACTTAATTGAACAAATAACTATCTTGGTGAAGAACATTATAACACCATTTATTTTATCTTGCTAATTATCCCTTTGAACATTTTAAGACCCAAGGATGTTTTACTTATTTGGCACTTATATTAGTTAGTATATTTTTCTTTTAACATTTACTATATATTTTTTACTTTACCTAACCATTGTAACAATAACATTTTTAATCATTATGGGATTTTTACCCTGAATACTACGGTATTCCTAATCTACTATCACTTTTAACTATACTAACAATAACATTCTTATTTTTTGGTATTTTTTCACCATTAAACTATAGTGTTAATCACTGGTTTGAGGTGTCTATGCCTATATGTTGGGTTTTCTATTTATTTTGGGTTTACACTGGCACTTTGCACTTTTTTATTGTACTTGAGTGTTACTAGTGGTTATTCCCTAATATTGATTTCTCTTTACTCACTTAATCACCTTCACTCCCTACCTATCTCTCACTTCTGGGTTTTTTACTGTTTTATTCACAGTTATTAGTTATACTGTTAACAAGTTTCATGTTCTGATTCACTTATCATTATAGAGTTATTCATAACATTTAATATCTATTTCTCTGGTTAGTGTACTTTAATTGATATTATTTTATTTTATTTTAATACTGGTCCTTTACTTTTTTATTTGTTTGCGTCTTTTTCATCTTCATTTGAGTTTGATATTTCTCATTTTCTTTTCTTTATTGTTTGTTTGTGTTTTTTTCATATACCTTCCCATTTTCTTTTATTGGGTCAATCACTTGGGTTGGGTCATAGTCATTTGTCTCATCATAGGCATTTTATTTTCATTATTTTAATATAGTTGATTCATAGTTTTTTCCCTGGTATTGGGGTGGCTTTTTGTGTTGTAACAATATACATCTTACATTAGTTACACAACTATTTCTATTTAGTCCAGTACAATTTTAAATTTGTCGCATTATGCGTACCCACTATCTCAAGCGTTACTTGATTTAGCAATACATATGAAGGGCTGTCGGAAAGAACAGGCTCAGTCCAAAATTTGTGATGTTTGTTTTAATGGTTCACATCATAGCCTATCATGAGTAGCACATGTTGGTATAATAGTTTTGGGAAAAAACAGGCTCAGTCCATTGGAAAAACAACAAAAAGAATACGTGCAGGGGGAAAGAACAGGCTCAGTCCCGCCATTGTGGGAAACAACCGGCTGAGTCACAGGCCTTACTTTGTTTACAGGCCACCCAGAGCGCTAGATCAGGTTCTGTTTGTGCTTCCATTGTTTACGTTCTGTCATACTGTCTGTGATTTCATCATGTTTTAGCTAGTGTTGTGTTAATACTTTTTAACTAAAGAGCTGTACGTACTTCAAAGTTCACACAGTTCAATGGAGGCTCAAGATCAGTCAGACATTACTCCAGTGAAGAATGGAAGTAGTAGGAAAAGAAAAAGGCTAGGCAGGATGTCTGAGGTAAAGAAAAAACTTAACCTAAGTTCACATGAAATGGGTGATGATTGCCAGTGTTCTTTAAAATGTTTTGATAATGTTCCTGCAGAATCTCGTAAGGCTATTTTAAAAGACTTTAACTCTATGGCATCTGTTGACATGCAAAATACCTATTTGAGCGGTTTAATAGCTGTTCTACCTGTTGCTCGCAGGCGGCCTAGGAAAGCAGAAGGTGCCAGACAAAACAGAGCAGCTTATAAATACCGAGTAAGGGCACGTATTGATGGTATTGTGAAGGAAATAGATGTTTGTCGCAAAGCTTTTATTTCAATTCATGGTGTTAGTAAAGGGAAAATCGAGTATCTTGTTTCGAACCTTTTGTCAACTGGACATTCTCCTCTAGACAAAAGAGGAAAACATGATAACAGACCGTGGAGACTTCCAGATGAAACTAGAGAAGCTGTTAGAACTCATATAAGCTCATTTAAAGGTCGTGGAAGCCATTATGGCTTGAAAGACTCTAAGAAAGTGTACCTACCTGAAGAATTAAATGTTATGAAAATGTATAATATGTTTAAAGAGAACTACCCAACAATAAAAGTATCTCATGGAAGCTACAGGCAAATATTTAACACTGAATTTAACATTTCATTTGGCTACCCACGCACGGACACCTGTAGTCAGTGCGATGAATTTAGTGCTAAATTAAAAGCAGAAGAGATTAAAAGAAATGAGTGCACAGATCCAAATGAAATAATAAAAATTGATGCAGACATAAAACGTTTAAAAACTGAGAATCGTTTGCACAAGAAAAAAGCGAGTCAGTTTTATGAAAATAAAAAACAAGCTAGATTGAAAGCCAAAAATGACAGCGAGTTTGAAGCCGTTTGCATGGATTTTAGTAAAAACTTGTCGTGCCCAAATGTGCCTACGAACGACGTTTACTACCGTAGGCAGTTGTCTGTGTACAGTTTTAATATACACGTTTTGTCAAGCAGTGAGAGTGTATTTTTTATGTACCCAGAGTGTAGTGGCAAAAAAGGGAGTGATGACGTATGGTCAATGTTGCATACGTTTTGTTACGAATATCTCGACAATTCAGTAAAAAATCTTGAAATATTTTGTGATGGCTGCTCAGGGCAGAATAAAAATTATACCCTGATTAGGTTCCTCCATAACTTGGTACACATTGAAAAAAGATTTAATTATGTCAAATTATGTTTCCCTATAAGAGGGCACTCTTATCTAGAAACAGATAAGAACCTGGGCATAATAAATCAAAAATCTCGGGCTGAAATTCCCGACGACTGGCTTGACGTTTTTAGGCATGCAAGGACAAAACCATGTCCATTTACTGTTCATAAAGCGAATATTGACTCTTTCTGTCAATGGAAATCATTTGTCACCATATTATAAGAAAAAGTGCCCATTTCCAACCCGACCAGTGCGACAAGTTCTTATTGAGCGAGATGAAGGCTCCAGTGAAATTCAAAACTTTGTAAAATACAGAAATACATTCCATGGAGCTTGGGTAAAGATTCAAGTGCTAACAGCTGTTCCAACAGAAGTTTTCAGAGGAGAGTTTTCTTTGCCAGATTATTCGTATGATGGTAAGTAAAGTTCTAAATCGTAAAACAGGCTGATTATGGATTAAGTACATTCATAATATTAGGTAGTTGTATAATACAGAAAAATAATTTGTACGTTTCTGTATTAAAATTAGCTGAAAAAACACTCACAGAAATCACAGGCCTAATTCACTTTGTTTTTTGTTTCGTAGGAGACTTACCAATTTCAAAGCCAAAGTACGACGATTTACAAGTTCTTAAGAAGTTTTGTCGACCAGAAGCGCAAAGATACTTGGAAACCCTGACCTACCAGTAGACGTCTATCTTTGTAGCTATTGCTTTTAACATTATTTTTTAATTACTTACTTATGTTTTGTGCTCTGCTCATAATAAAGTAATGGTTTTCATTGTGCTCTGTGAGTTCTTATTATTTATTGTTGGGAAAAAACAGGCTCAGCCCATGGACCAAGCTCGTTCTATCTCGCAACGTGCCCTTATTTTAACAAATATTTATGCAAAACTAACTCAGGAACTTACTGAAACATGTTTGCTAACTAATTCGTTAAGAAAAAGTTAATTTAAGCATTCTTGTTTTGAGCCTGATAAGATTTAAGCACCTAAAATGCTCTCCTGAAAAATTTGCAAAATGTGACTGAGCCTGTTCTTCCCGGCAGCCCTTCATATGTGTTGCCCATCTTGATCTCGATTACTTCATAAGGGCCCTCATACAACAAAAAGAACTTTTTAATTTCTTTATCCTGTGCACTTGATAAATCATGTCTTCTTACCAACACCAGTTGACCTATTTCATACTTGGTACATTTCCCCTTTGCGTCATGTCTACGTTTTCGCCTCTCGCCCTTCGTTAATAAATTTTCATTGGCTAACCTAAGCTTTACGCACCTATCAAACCTATCAACGGTAATACCTACCGGTGGATATTCAAATAGTTGTTCTAAAATTCTCTGTGGGCATGTCCCCTTCACTAACTCGTAAGTTGTGAAACCGGTAGACTCGTGTGGTACAATTTAACCAGTCCTCGATCTTCTTAACATACATCAGCCATTCGCTGTGTTTGGTATGGCAATACACTCTAAAAATTCTACCTATTTCTCTCATCACTCTTTCGGCTTGATTTGACTGCAGATGGTACACAGCAGTGTGTTTAGGTATTATGCCTTCCCAACCCAGAGTCTGCTGCCATTTCCCACTAATGAATTGGGGCCCATGATCCGAAAGTATCACTTTGGGTTTCCCTACGTTGATCGTGTAATCCCGTGTTATCTTCTCGCTTAGAACTTTAGTTGTCGCCCTTTTTATACTATAAAGTTTTACAAATTTAGAAAAGGTATCCAATACTACAAAGACATACACCACTCCTCCACTACCTTTTGGTAACGGGCCATACAAATCAACCGCAACTAAATCAAAAGGCTTTTCTACTTGGATACATTTTAACTCTCCTTCCAACCGATAGTTGACTACTTTGGACTTTTGACATAAATCATACCCCCGGAGTAATTTTCTAACATGCCTCTCCATGTTTTTAAATATTATAACATCGCCAAATTCAGATCAATTTTGATAACAATAAGTACGTTGTAATAATATCTAAATTTAAATAAGTATTGATGTGTGTTGATAATATACTTATTATGGAGTATGTGACTCCGATGTAATCTAGTCCAATGTAATATGTTTAATTGGTGTTTAATTGGTGTGTAATTGGTGTGGCTCTCGACGTCTTACTGGCCTGAAACACTTAAGTTTCCCAGCTGGTCGAGTCCCAATGGTAGCAAGACCGGTCGAGTAGCGTAAAGTTGATGAAGAAATATATATACTCAGCTTCACCGAAAGTTTCAAAACAAAAATTATTGTTTTGAAGAAAATTAAAAAAAAATTGTTTATAAAAAAAAAAATAATAAAAAAAATTTTTTAATTTTATTAATTAATTAATTAGGATCAATTAATTAATATAGGGCTGTGAAGTTTTAAACAGTGTAATGCTCTTCTGAAAATTTTTATTAAAGTTTTAGTATAATTTAAATAATCTATCACCACTCATAAGACTGTCTGTAAACCAATCGATATTTGTTTACCTTTCTATTTTTTAGGTTATCTTCACTTACGGGTGGTAAAGTCCTTGTAGATTATCAATTAGAATTATATTATTGGTAATTAGTATTATTGAAGAAATAAAGAACTATTAAGTATTGAAAAGTATTAATGTTTTATTAAGTAACAGCAATATTGACTCTTATCGATTAGTATCGATTCTCAGGATATCGAAAAAAGTTACAAGTATATGTTATAAAAATTATATAGGGTTCTTTAAACAGCCAGTTATTACCAAAGTCAGAGAAATCGGGCTAATATTTAAAAAGTATAACGTTACAATCAAATTAATAGTTATTAATAAACACAGACATTGAATAATAATTTGTAAATATAATAATTGTTTTCACCCAACAGCGGTGTCGAACTAGAAGGCGGGGTTCTGGCAATGATGAGACCAATATTGCAAATGGCTGCCGTGAAGTTAGTGAGATGTCATTCGTATATTGGACGTTCCAAATAAAAGATTTTCCTGTAGTATTCCTGTTCTGATGTCTGCGAATCTCTTGTAAAATGTTGTGTAGTGTCTAGTGTACTGTTTCTGAGTTGTATTTAGTGTATCCGTATAATTATTAGTTCAAACACTTTCCCCGATTCCATCACTAATTTGGGTTAATGTATTACACAGTTTTCTAGTGTTTTGTGGTGTTTTTCAGAGTAGATATGTATTGTTCTGTGTTTATGGAGTGTTTCTTGATTGTTTCTGTTATAATATGATAGTTTTTAGAAGTATTCCACAAGTCACTCGCGATTTCACAATAACGTACTATACATTCGCTTGGTATGTCTATTATAGGTTAGGTTATGCACGTTACCCAAACGTATGTCATGTTAACCCTTCAAAAACCAATAATTAACTAACTGTTTCCTTCAGTTTCAATTAAACTCTTAGCCCATATAATATTATCCTTAACATTGTTCAAAAATATTTTCACATCCTGTGTACATTTTACTATTTCACTATATGAATGCCTAAACTTTGGTTATTTGTCAATTTTATTCACTAGATTTGATTTAAATTAATCTTTCAGTTCATTCTGGTTATTTTCAGATTAAATAATGCCATTTTATAGTGTTTTCTGTCCAAAAAATAGTAATTTCACTTTCAGTTTGGGTATACTCTGAAGAGTCCAAAACATCAAAATTTACTTCCTGTCATTATATAAATTCAGCCATTTTATCAGTTATATTTAATATTAATAATCCTATATTGTATTAAAAGGTTCCTATTCCCTTATTTTCTGGTAATTAATTGAATTAGTTGTATTCTGAAACATTATTCTGAAATATATGACTCCCATGTCTAAATTTCTGAGTTTAGTCATTTTATTTTTATTTATAATTCTGAATATAATTTATTAAAATCTCTCTAAATGGTATGTGCAATTATATGGCATGATCTCAAGTTTATTTTGTCTAAACCCCTTTTGTTTATTTGCTTTTAAATGAGTAATTTCTCTGTTTTGATGAAGTTTGGTTTCCATTCTTTTGGCCTATGATTTTTTTTAACAATTTTTCTTACAAAATAATTTACAAACAATATATGATGTGTGATACCCTCTCTGACTTTTTACAAATAGTATTATAAATTAAACATGTTTTCAAATTACACAAAAACAATTAGTATTGGTTACAATACAAACAATAGTTAACACAAAATAAAGAACATTTTTTTTAAATAAATGGTTGTCTTCAAATCAGACATTTTGCAACAAAATTCCCATTTCCAACATGGAAATATGGTTTACAACAAAGGTTTTGTACTAACTAACATCTTAATTACTCTCTACTATTTACAAGTGGTAATTATTTTTATAGTTCTGATGTTAGTTGTTTCAGACCCAAACAAATGGCCTTATATCTAAAACATTTTTAAACATTCTTGTACTATATACATTAAAACCTTATATTTATATTCTTATTTCTAACTATTATTATAAGTAGGATTCTACAGTTTTTATACAGTCTTTTATATCTTGTCTTTGGGGAATTGTACCCTGTCCTTAACAAATAAATAGTATGAACCGTTCACAAAGCACTATGAAATCTGTTTTTCTTTTTTCATGTAAAACAAAAATGTTATTTTAAACAGATTCATGTCTTATGAACAACATATTGTCACCGTACATATTTTAAGTCATTGAAAAATGCATATTTCATTGCATCCAATGTTTGTGATTGCCAAGAATGAAACACAAGGTTCATTTTTTATAATACCCACAACTATCACTGGTTCACTTTCACTTATATATTATGTTAATGCTAAATGGTCGTATAGTCTTATTAACATAATAAATTGGTTAGCGTTTTTTCAATGGAGATTTGTTCCATGGGTACTATATTATTGTTTCATCTTAGTTCACAGGAAACTTTTACTTTATACACTCCTCTCTCTTAAATTTGTATACATGTGGTTTTTATTTCGTTATACTTTTGTTTTTAGATATATATTTTGGGGATATAGGGATTTGGGTGTCTTTTATAAGAGCATGACGTCTTCTTCAGGATGCTGCCCTCTTCTTCTTTCTTCAGTCTTCTTTTCTCCTGCCTTCTGGGACTGGTATCTTCTCCATCTGTTCTTGATGCCATCAGGTTTCTTGGGATCTTCTCCATCTTCTTCTTTAATTCAGAAATACACAACCTGTATTGGTTGATCTTGGCTTATTTTAGGGTTTCTCTTTTATTTATTCTCCCTCGTTGTGGGTTTGGTCATATTGTGTACTGCTTTGTTATTTACTATTTTACCTTCCTGGGTTATACCTTGAAAACCTTTGGTTATGAGACTGGTTTTGGATGACTCATCACTAGTAACTCTTTTTATTTTAACTTGTATTTTCTTTATAATAATGATTTCTTTCCACAGTTGCTATGAATTAATCTATTTATATTAAATTTAATGCTTTCTTCCAAATTTAAACAGTATAACTTTATTATTCTAATGATCAATTGCCATTCAATATTATGCTTATATCTGTCACGCTACAGATTGCTCTCCTCCAGAAGTAATTATTTCAGACATGTTTATGGATGAAATAATTTCTTATGATAATTTCATCATTTCTTATAATTCATTTTCTTCTCCATTTTTATATCGACTTTTTTATATTAGAGTTTTATTAATTTTATATATATAATTATTTGTTTTACTACTGATCCTTTTCGGATAGTTAGTGTCTTCTGAGATATATTATAATTGTAATACATTTTCTTTCTATATCAACTTCGTGTTGCATCCTTGGGATATTAATTCCCTAACATTCCCTATCACGTGGGCTGGGGCAGATCAGAGGGGCACTGTACGCTACTTCTCTGCTGGCCATACACCACTTCTATAAATTGAGTACAGGGGCATTTCCATCCCTGCTCAAAAAACATAATGCTGCTGGAATTATCTTCAGTCAGTCATCGAATAAATAAATAAAAAGTAGTCTCATTTTCGACTAATAAAAATATCTTTGGATTCTCCACTTCGTAGTCTCTCAGATTATCTCACATTTTCTATCTTAATAAATCTTCATAATCATTATTATACTCATTACATATATATTTTTTCAAAACTCTTAACTTGTCTGATATATTTAATTTAATTATGGTTGAAAACCTTTCTTTTAATAATTCTGGTTACTGTTTACAGTGTAACTCTCTTTCTTCTTCATCTGAATTCTCTTTATACTTTCTTCTGGTTATTCATAGTATTAGCATGGTCTTTATAAATAGTCTTTCGTATTCATTATTTGAATGGTCTTAATATATTATATTTAATTTTTTAACATTGTATCTTTACATTAGATATACAGGTTGTTATATTGATCATTTTATTTAAACATTTTGGTTCTTTCCTTTCTCTTAGAAAGTTATTAATCCGTCTTCGCATTCATTAGCATTAATTCATTTATATTATATTTCATGTGGTATTTATTCTCTTTGCATTTCATATAGGTCTTATTATTATCATTGGTTCAAAATCATCTTCTCCATCTGTTTGGTATGAGTTGTTCTTCTTTGCTCTTAATTAACTGTTTTCATTATCGTTTCATAGGTAATTAGTCTCTTTGCTTCCCAATTTTTTCCTTCTCTGGCATATTACACTCTTTTTTGTTAGTCTTCTCTACTCCTTCAAATGCTATTGTGAATGTCTAGCATTTATTCTGGATTAACGTTAACTCTCTTTTCTGAATTAATCACTTTATTTTCTTCTCAATTCAATCATAATTGACACATAATTATTTTTTGGAACTTGGTTAGTTTTAATGTAAAATTCAAACTATTCTTTTTATTTAATTGAACAATATTCCTCATAAATCCTTGTAATATGTTGATCTTATCTTGTTTCAAAGTTCTGACGTTCTATCAACATTCAAATTCTGTTTAATTCATTTATTCCCAGAATTGTTTCATTCAGATTTGTTTATAGTAATGTGATCTTACTATTATTTCTGAATATTTTGGTATTTTTCCAAATTCAAATTCTTCTTAATTATTTACCATAAAGTTTTCTCATAAACTTAGTTATAGTAAGTTAGTCTTACTTTATTCTTAAATTTTTTTGTAAAATTAAGTTCAAAATTCTCTCTCTTTCTCTTTCTTCCATAAAGTTTTGTTCTAAATTATCAGGTTGTAGTAAGAAGTACTTACTCAATTTTAAATTTTTTTATATTAAATTAAAAAAATTCTTCTTCTTATAATTCTCCAGAATGTTTTTCTCTAAATATTAGGTTGTAAGATGTACTTACATTATTTTAAAATTTTTTTTTTAAATTATTAAAAATTCTTTTTCTTTTAATTCTCCAGAATGTTCTTTTCAAAATATTAGGTTGTAAGATGTACTTACATTATTTTAAAATTTTTTTAAATTATTAAAAATTCTTTTTCTTTTAATTCTCCAGAATGTTCTTTTCAAAATATTAGGTTGTAAGATGTACTTACATTATTTTTAAATTTTTATAAATTATTAAATTAAAATTTCTTCTTCTTTTAATTCTCCAGAATGTTCATCTCAAAATATTAGGTTGTAAGATGTACTTACATTATTTTAAAATTTTTATAAAAATAAAAATTCAAAATTCTATAACTCGCAACTCATTCTTCATAATATTTCTTCATAGAAGCTTGATTGTACACTCCTTTGATTTTTCCTGAAATGATTTCCCTCAACTCATATGTATTGTTATGCTTATCATTTACCACAACCTATGGGGTTATATTGTACTCTACACTGGCCCATATTATTTATACTTTTATAAGTTGATCTTCTCTTTTTCTTTCCTTATAAATTTTCTTTTCTTTTATATACCCAGGAAGATGGACGATTTTCTTTATGTCGTTCCATTGCTCATATTTTTATTTATAATGTGCATTTTCTTAAATAGTCTTCATTCATAAAACCCAGTTTTGTTTCTATGTTTATTCTCCATATCATTTCCTTTCAATGATATTTATTTCGTCTCCTTCAACGTTGTTTTTCGCCGTAGTCGGTTATCATGATCCGTCCCTTTTCTTGATGTCGTGTGGTATTTGTGTCAACCAGGGTCCATCATCTCAGTTGCTCTTATAAAATTTACCCTAGGGCGCGACACTCGGTTATTATTACTGTTATTATTGTTATTACTAAAGTTATAATTATAGTAATTTCGGTTAGGTGGGTAAGGGCTGTCATCATTATTGTTGGGATATGGATTTCTCTGACTGTATGGGACATTATTATGTTGGTATAAATTGTTTCTATTGTATGGATAGGGGTTGTTATCCCTAACGCCGTTAGAATTACCGATACACTGGTTATTACACGGCGGGTTGTTAGGGCCGTCGTAATTACTGGGTTGGTTCCCTCTATCATCATATTGTATACACCAATACTTTTCTGGTCCATGTGTTGTGTTACTTGACAAATATCTGTGAGGATCTTCATCTGGGTTATCACTTATTATTTGTTTATCTGAAACACCATAAGCTGGTTTACCATCACATATCCACTCTGAAGGAATATATTTTAGTCTAACCGTACCCTGGAACTGTCCTGGATGGCACGTTAATGGAATACATTCTGGTGATTCATCTGTGTCATCATCACAGTCTGGTACGATATCACATTTCCATCTTTCTGTAATACACTGTCCAGTCCTGCGCTGAAATTGATCTTGTCCACATGTCGTATTCTGTTTACCTCTGGTCCCTTCCCATTGGTGCACTACTGTCTTGTGGTAAATTATTTTGGAAATTACTTCGATTCTCCTTCTATAATTCCTGGAATTCATGATGTCTTTGTCATAGGTAATTGGGATATTATTGCCATCAATCAACCCATGTTTCATCATCTCCAACTCTTCCTTAGTTTTTATCAAATTTCTTGGATACATTTTCCTTTTCCTTGGTT
Organism: Magicicada septendecula; assembly: GCA_034769895.1. Taxonomy (NCBI): domain Eukaryota; kingdom Metazoa; phylum Arthropoda; class Insecta; order Hemiptera; family Cicadidae; genus Magicicada; species Magicicada septendecula. The sequence continues at coordinate 408,172,350 of CM068374.1, read as the reverse complement.
TAATATCTTCCTGGTTTCGGTTAGTTTCAATTTCAGGTACTACCATTACTAGTTCCTGCGTTTTGTCATTTATTACTTCTTCTGGTTCTGGTTGACTATCTTCCTGCGTTTTATCATTTATTACTTCTTCTGGTTCTGGTTGACTATCTTCCTGCGTTTTATCATTTATTACTTCTTCTGGTTCTGGTTGACTATCTTCCTGCGTTTTATCATTTATTACTTCTTCTGGTTCTGGTTGACTATCTTCCTGCGTTTTATCATTTAGTACTTCTTCTGGTTCTGGTTGGCTATCATTTTTTATTTCTTCGGTCTTCTCCTTTCTTAATTCTTCCTTTTTTAATCTGTCCTCTCTTCTTTCTTTAATCCATTTTTGATGCTCCTCTCCCCTTTTTAATCTGTTCTCTCTTATCTCCTGATTTACCTCCCTTAACTCTTCTCTTAGAATTTGATTGTCCTCTCTCAATTCTTCCAATTTCTCCCCCATCTTTTCTTCCAACTTCTTGTTATCTTCTTTCAACTCTTCCTTCAATTGTCGGTTGTTCTTCTCTATCTTCTTCCTGGTTTCATCGATTTTCTGATTGGTATTTTCAATTTTATTAATCAATTCTTCTTTAGTCGACTTGAATTCTTCCTTGAACGATTGGTTGTCTTCCTTCAATTCTTCTAACTTCTTCCCCATCTCTTCTTCCATCTTCTTGCTGTTTTCTTCCATCTTCTTCGTCAGGGACTGGTTGTCTTCCTTCAATTCTTCTAACTTCTTCCCCATCTCTTCTTCCATCTTCTTGCTGTTTTCTTCCATCTTCTCTTCCAACTTCTTATTCAGGGACTGGTTGTCTTCCTTCAAATCTTCTAACTTCTTATTTGTTTCTTCCTTGCCGGATTTGATATCTTCTTTCAAAGACTGGCTATCATTCCCCATTTTCTTACTCATTTCCATTATCATTCTCATCACATCTTGTATACTCCCCTCCTCCATTCGTGTCGGCTTTTCCAATGGTTCCTTCTGGGCATTGACTTCCCCTGCTTGCGTGGGTATCTCCCGTTGTTCAGTTTGTTTGGACAACACCGGTGGTAATACCTCTTCTGCTTCTACTGGCGTCGCCTCCTTGTTGTCCATGTCAACTTCTATTTCTTTCTCGGCCTCCGCCGTCCGTTTCTTAGATGTTGCACGTCGTTGCATTTTCCCTTGAAATTCTCTGGCTTTGTAGCTGTTGCCTAGCTCCAACTAGTGATTGGGTAGAATTTATTGGCCTTCCAATCGCTAATTAAAGCCCCTAAAGTTGTGCGCCAATTTGTAATAATTCAAATAAAATAAGTATAGAGATGTGTGTTGATAATATACTTATTATGGAGTATGTGACTCCGATGTAATCTAGTCCAATGTAATATGTTTAATTGGTGTTTAATTGGTGTTTAATTGGTGTGTAATTGGTGTGGCTCTCGACGTCTTACTGGCCTGAAACACTTAAGTTTCCCAGCTGGTCGAGTCCCAATGGTAGCAAGACCGGTCGAGTAGCGTAAAGTTGATGAAGAAATATATATACTCAGCTTCACCGAAAGTTTCAAAACAAAAATTATTGTTTTGAAGAAAATTAAAAAAAAATTGTTTATAAAAAAAAAAATAATAAAAAAAATTTTTTAATTTTATTAATTAATTAATTAGGATCAATTAATTAATATAGGGCTGTGAAGTTTTAAACAGTGTAATGCTCTTCTGAAAATTTTTATTAAAGTTTTAGTATAATTTAAATAATCTATCACCACTCATAAGACTGTCTGTAAACCAATCGATATTTGTTTACCTTTCTATTTTTTAGGTTATCTTCACTTACGGGTGGTAAAGTCCTTGTAGATTATCAATTAGAATTATATTATTGGTAATTAGTATTATTGAAGAAATAAAGAACTATTAAGTATTGAAAAGTATTAATGTTTTATTAAGTAACAGCAATATTGACTCTTATCGATTAGTATCGATTCTCAGGATATCGAAAAAAGTTACAAGTATATGTTATAAAAATTATATAGGGTTCTTTAAACAGCCAGTTATTACCAAAGTCAGAGAAATCGGGCTAATATTTAAAAAGTATAACGTTACAATCAAATTAATAGTTATTAATAAACACAGACATTGAATAATAATTTGTAAATATAATAATTGTTTTCACCCAACAGCGGTGTCGAACTAGAAGGCGGGGTTCTGGCAATGATGAGACCAATATTGCAAATGGCTGCCGTGAAGTTAGTGAGATGTCATTCGTATATTGGACGTTCCAAATAAAAGATTTTCCTGTAGTATTCCTGTTCTGATGTCTGCGAATCTCTTGTAAAATGTTGTGTAGTGTCTAGTGTACTGTTTCTGAGTTGTATTTAGTGTATCCGTATAATTATTAGTTCAAACACTTTCCCCGATTCCATCACTAATTTGGGTTAATGTATTACACAGTTTTCTAGTGTTTTGTGGTGTTTTTCAGAGTAGATATGTATTGTTCTGTGTTTATGGAGTGTTTCTTGATTGTTTCTGTTATAATATGATAGTTTTTAGAAGTATTCCACAAGTCACTCGCGATTTCACAATAACGTACTATACATTCGCTTGGTATGTCTATTATAGGTTAGGTTATGCACGTTACCCAAACGTATGTCATGTTAACCCTTCAAAAACCAATAATTAACTAACTGTTTCCTTCAGTTTCAATTAAACTCTTAGCCCATATAATATTATCCTTAACATTGTTCAAAAATATTTTCACATCCTGTGTACATTTTACTATTTCACTATATGAATGCCTAAACTTTGGTTATTTGTCAATTTTATTCACTAGATTTGATTTAAATTAATCTTTCAGTTCATTCTGGTTATTTTCAGATTAAATAATGCCATTTTATAGTGTTTTCTGTCCAAAAAATAGTAATTTCACTTTCAGTTTGGGTATACTCTGAAGAGTCCAAAACATCAAAATTTACTTCCTGTCATTATATAAATTCAGCCATTTTATCAGTTATATTTAATATTAATAATCCTATATTGTATTAAAAGGTTCCTATTCCCTTATTTTCTGGTAATTAATTGAATTAGTTGTATTCTGAAACATTATTCTGAAATATATGACTCCCATGTCTAAATTTCTGAGTTTAGTCATTTTATTTTTATTTATAATTCTGAATATAATTTATTAAAATCTCTCTAAATGGTATGTGCAATTATATGGCATGATCTCAAGTTTATTTTGTCTAAACCCCTTTTGTTTATTTGCTTTTAAATGAGTAATTTCTCTGTTTTGATGAAGTTTGGTTTCCATTCTTTTGGCCTATGATTTTTTTTAACAATTTTTCTTACAAAATAATTTACAAACAATATATGATGTGTGATACCCTCTCTGACTTTTTACAAATAGTATTATAAATTAAACATGTTTTCAAATTACACAAAAACAATTAGTATTGGTTACAATACAAACAATAGTTAACACAAAATAAAGAACATTTTTTTTAAATAAATGGTTGTCTTCAAATCAGACATTTTGCAACAAAATTCCCATTTCCAACATGGAAATATGGTTTACAACAAAGGTTTTGTACTAACTAACATCTTAATTACTCTCTACTATTTACAAGTGGTAATTATTTTTATAGTTCTGATGTTAGTTGTTTCAGACCCAAACAAATGGCCTTATATCTAAAACATTTTTAAACATTCTTGTACTATATACATTAAAACCTTATATTTATATTCTTATTTCTAACTATTATTATAAGTAGGATTCTACAGTTTTTATACAGTCTTTTATACCTTGTCTTTGGGGAATTGTACCCTGTCCTTAACAAATAAATAGTATGAACCGTTCACAAAGCACTATGAAATCTGTTTTTCTTTTTTCATGTAAAACAAAAATGTTATTTTAAACAGATTCATGTCTTATGAACAACATATTGTCACCGTACATATTTTAAGTCATTGAAAAATGCATATTTCATTGCATCCAATGTTTGTGATTGCCAAGAATGAAACACAAGGTTCATTTTTTATAATACCCACAACTATCACTGGTTCACTTTCACTTATATATTATGTTAATGCTAAATGGTCGTATAGTCTTATTAACATAATAAATTGGTTAGCGTTTTTTCAATGGAGATTTGTTCCATGGGTACTATATTATTGTTTCATCTTAGTTCACAGGAAACTTTTACTTTATACACTCCTCTCTCTTAAATTTGTATACATGTGGTTTTTATTTCGTTATACTTTTGTTTTTAGATATATATTTTGGGGATATAGGGATTTGGGTGTCTTTTATAAGAGCATGACGTCTTCTTCAGGATGCTGCCCTCTTCTTCTTTCTTCAGTCTTCTTTTCTCCTGCCTTCTGGGACTGGTATCTTCTCCATCTGTTCTTGATGCCATCAGGTTTCTTGGGATCTTCTCCATCTTCTTCTTTAATTCAGAAATACACAACCTGTATTGGTTGATCTTGGCTTATTTTAGGGTTTCTCTTTTATTTATTCTCCCTCGTTGTGGGTTTGGTCATATTGTGTACTGCTTTGTTATTTACTATTTTACCTTCCTGGGTTATACCTTGAAAACCTTTGGTTATGAGACTGGTTTTGGATGACTCATCACTAGTAACTCTTTTTATTTTAACTTGTATTTTCTTTATAATAATGATTTCTTTCCACAGTTGCTATGAATTAATCTATTTATATTAAATTTAATGCTTTCTTCCAAATTTAAACAGTATAACTTTATTATTCTAATGATCAATTGCCATTCAATATTATGCTTATATCTGTCACGCTACAACGTATAAAAAATGCTAAATAATACTATATTTTAATAAATAATTAATGTGGAGAGTAAAAAATATATAAAAGGTAATTAAGAAGGAAGGAAAAAGAGTAATAAACCAAAAGGGATTAATGAAGAAACTCAACTACTAGACTGACAGACAAACGACATTGACCCAACCCCAGAGATTGGCCAGTTAAGGAACCTAAATAAAGAAAAGACGAGTGAAGGAGAAGAAAAATGAAAACCAAAAGAGAACAAACCCACGATGAAGGAAACAAAATGAAACACGTCAAGAAAACCAGACAAGGAATAAAAAATAGAGAAGTGAGAAATAATGTAATCCAAAATAATAAAGAAAATGAAACCGGTTAAGAACCAAAATAATTAATGAATGTTAGTATTGATTGAATGACAATTGTAAATAGTCAGTAATAAAAAACGATAGATAAAAGTACACTAACCAAAGAGTTAGGAATGTATGTAACTGGTTAATAAAGAAAGACATAATATTAATAATTATATATATAAGGTGTGTAGAGAAAGAGAATAAAATAATGAGAAATAAACGGAAGTTGAAGTAGTGAAAGTGAATTATCCTAAAGTGATATAATACAAAAGAAACACTAAGTAAATTATAATGAACACAAAATAATTTAAAAAGTGACAGTGATAAATAAATAAAAATATGGTCTGTAATAAAAATGGTAAGAGTAGAGAAGGCTAAGATAAAGACTTAGTAAAATAACCAATGTTTAAGATTTAAGAGTGAACAATAACATTTAATAAAGTTATAATGAATAATATTTAGAATAGAACATTGATTCAGTAAATAATGAACACTAAGGAGTGATGTTAACTGTGATGATTATGAAATAATATTATTATAGAACTTAAGATGTATTGTAAAGTTTAAAGGTGTGAATCACAAGAAAAAGTAATAAGATGATGTTAACATGGAAGGGAAAGCAAAGAGCCTTAGAAAATAAGTATGCATTAACCTTAAGTAAATACCCATGTTATAAGGGAGGAGTAATGAAACAAGTTCAATAGAGGTGAGATTGTTTAGCACCCGAACAATAAATAAGAAATAATGAATTGCACACACATATTAAATAATAAGTGTTGATTAATTGTATAAACTATTGTTTATGAATAGGAGATGGATGGGGTAACTATCCCAAACATAAACCTAAATGTTATAGGTTATGTTAGAAATAAATAGTAATTAATAGCCATGTTATTGACAGTGGCAGAGTACTTAAAATAAGGAAAGAAAACAATGTTTGAGTTATAAAGGAGAAAACCGTTAGTAAATAATTAGCAAGAAATATTGAATAACACAGTTGTTACATACAGAGATCACAAAAAGACTAAATTAAAACACTTCCAGAGATATTAAACCTAATTATAAAAACAAAATAACGATCTAGGACTAAATGAAATATAATGTGCATGAAACCATCAAAAACCAGTAATGGCTACTTAGATGTGAAACAGGCCTAACGGTCAAACATAAACAATTACTGATTGTATAAAAATAACCATGTAATTGACAATTCCAAGGTGACTAATTAACCAAGGATGAATGGTAAATATTATTAAAAACAAAATATTAAAATAAGGAATTATATAAACAGAGAAATGTAATTAGTAAGTATGAAAATAATTGTAAACTTAGAAAACATGAAAAAACCCAATATTGTGGGATACCAAAATAATCTTTGTGAGAAAATACAAATGACAGTGCTAATAGATAATAACTAAGAAGGAAGATAAGAGGAGGAAGGAAGTCAGAAGATATAGGAAGATTTGAAAGGAATTCAAATATTGATAACAATGTGTTTATATCAAGCTCACCCAATCAGAATAATGGTGTAACCATGGAAACGACGGTTTGAAGAGGTAATTACCGTTGAATACAATTACTCAGAAAGTGACGCTCACAGAAATCAGAAGCCAGAGTTCAGAACAACACATTTTCATATTTAAAAAGTTTTAAAAGTAAATTAACTTATAGAAATTGAACGAGAAGGAGTCCGAATATTACTGAACACGATTACCTGATGGAGAAGACGTTTATTTCAAGACGAAGTGAATAAATAAATTCAAAAAACTTTGAAAAAGATGCCCGAAGCCGAATAAATGAAAAATGAATTATATTGCAGCCACAGTCCTTCCTTCCCGACCAACAGAGTAATTACATGCTACAATGCTGTTAAGTATCCATTAAATTATCTCAACTTCCAAAATAACACACTTTGAATATTTCTCACTATATTTTGAAATACCACTGAATCAATTTTATTCTCTTACAAAGATTAAATCATAATATGAAGACACTGAAAATTTGTTAAGTTATAAAACTAACCTAGTATTAAGGTACAACTTTTAAACCACTTGTACGACACTTCAACAAACCATTTATCATTACACATTACAATACTTAAGTAAAAACATTGTAAGGTTGTGTATTTTTATTATTGTAATTGCATCTGAGCCTTTTAACGTGATCAAAAGATCCCACAAAAGTTGAAAGTAAATATCGTTTGACCTGTGTGACAGAATGCCATACTGTATGTTTATATGCGTTCAAAATCGATTGATTAAACCCAGAGAAAAGTCTCATAAAGAATTAACCGGTGCAAAATTATATAAAAAATCAATTATAACTTGTGTCTATGAAACAATAATATCAAATCGATAATAAATCAATACTGTGTATGTTAAAATGTGTTTTATTTTCATTAGGAAAGTGTATTCGTAAAAATATAATTTACAGCGAATGTCTCTGACGTGCTACCTAGCGCGCAAGTAGCAAATACTGTAACTGCCAGCTCGATTATACAAATCGAGAAAAGGCGGGACGAATTGAATCCTTCACCCCGTTTCAATAAATCGCTGGTAAGAAGACAATTTTAATTGTTTTAAATAAACAATTTGGCGCCACCCAGGAATTATACACTACTATTGAACCTCAGATTGGGAACTACGATACCTGGTTATCCGTACGTTCGCTACGGACTCAAGCATCGTGAGTTACATTACCATGCGAGGACGAAGTGGTAAGAAACACACTGTTACATTTTACAGAGATAGATTAACGACGACGGCACAAGAGAAAGGTTATAATATACATGACTCCTTTAATACGTTTACACATTTTTTAGCCCCAAAATGCCTATACCTTAGGTGACAATCCCACACTATTTTCTCTATTAGCCCTTCCAGTATAATTAATCTCCAATCACGCTCTCTCCCCTCTACTTTCTTAAACAAACTCCCCTTATATATCTGAAAATATTGTCTATACCCAAAATTATCTAAGTTGGATTCTAAACTTGTTATTAACTTGTTCAATTTGTCATCTGACCGTTGCATAGTTTGAATGTCTTTTAATTCTTCCCCAAAAAGTCTATCTTCCCTGCTAAGCCTAAAAATTTCTATTTCTTTTAAATCTCTCCCTGTTCTCATTCCCTCTGTATCTACCCTAGATAAAGTGTCAGGTATCTTGTTCTCCACCGCCTTAATATATTCCCAAGAAAAGTTATATTCTTGTAGGGCTAGTACCCACCTGGTTAGTCTGCTGTGGGCCAGTTTGCAGGTGTTTAGGAAGACAGTGCCTTGTGATCGGTCCTGATGATGGTAGAATTTCCCAGCAGATAGGTTTGGAATTTCTTCATGGCCAATACAATACTTAGTAATTCCTTCTCAGTGGTTGTGTAATTCCTTTTGGCCGCTAGTAAGGTACGGCTGGCGAAAGTGATGGTGTGATGTTCCTTGTCGTCGTCCTCCTGGTACAATTCCGCACCCAGAGCGACATTGCTAGCGTCCGTCTGTAAGTAAAATTTGCGTCCAAAAGTTAGGGTGATTCATCATGATCATGTTTACAAATTTGTCTTTTATCTCGTTAAATGCATCTCTTTCTCTTTCCCCCCATCTCCACTGTTTATTCTTTTTTAATACGGCACTCAATTTTGAAGTTATATGGGCATAGTTTTTTTGAAACTTTCTATAAAAATTGCATAACCCTAAAAAACTTTGCAACTGTTTAATATTTCTAGGTTTGGGGAATTTCGTAATTGACTCTACCTTTTCTGGGTTTTCTTGAATCCCTTCCGGTATAATAATGAAGCCCAAAAAGTGTATCTCCTTCTACAAAAACTTAGAGATTTTTCCCAGTTCACAGTCAATCCTCCTTTATGCAATTTGTCTAACACATATTCCAAATGCTCAGTATGTTCTGAGAATGTTGTGATGCTGTTAAAATGTCATCCACATAAATGGTTAAGAATTTTAAATTGTTTGGTTGCAATATCTCATCTAAACGTTTTATGAAACTGGCCACACTAGTATTGAGTCCAAAGGATAACCGTTTAAATTGGTAATTTTTTCCATTGAAAAGGAACACAGTGTATTTCCTACTTTCCAATGCTAACGGGAGCTCCCAATACCCCGTGGTTAAATCTAATGATGTCATATATTTAACTCCGCTACATTTTTGAAATATCTCGTCTATTGCTTCGGGTGACTCCCGGTCCGGAATTATTATCTGATTTATTTTACGGGCATCTAGACACAATCTTACTCTCCCATCTTTCTTGATAACTACAACTAACGGATTAGAATAAGGTGACACTGCCCTCTCAATAATATCTCCCTCCAACATTCTATCCAACTCTACTTGAACCGCTCTCCTTTTCGAATAGGGCACCGGATAACTTCTTTGTAAGTAGGGTGCATGTTCCCTTACCTTTAACTCCCATTTGTAGTTCCCGGCCCTTCCAGGTAACTCTGTGAACACCTCTTTAAAACTTTCCACGACCCGCCACAACGCCTCACGTTGGGGACTCCCTACAACGCCACCCTCACTACAAAATTTATGTGCCCTGTTTTCCCACATTCATTCTTCACTTTCACCATTCTCGCTTCCTCTACATACATTCACTCTCACTTCTGTGTCCTTACTATTTACCCATTTTGTATCACTTTTATACCTGAAACACTTGTTGTGTCCAATACCCGTTCAAAACTAATTCTGACTGGCTTAGTTTCATTATCTAATTCTAATACCCGTTTATGGAAATCAATCACTGCTTTATGCCTTATTAAAAAATCGTTCCCCAAAATAACCTCCAAATTTAACCCTTGTACTACTAAAAATGTATTCTCATATTCACCCCCGTTTATTACCATATTTAACTGAACTTGTTTTGTTCCTAACCCCTGTAATCCCTACTATAGTAACCCCGGCAACTGGTAATGACGGAATATTTTTGTGTACTTCTTTTAATTCATCTAATATGTGCTCAGAAATAACTGATACCTCGCTACCTGTAGCTACTAAGGTTTTCACTTCCTTACCTTCTATGATGATCATTATTTCAGTCAATCCTGTCTCTGGTTTTGCTAGATCGGTGTTGTCCTCCTTCCAGTAATTCTTCGGACATGTCTATCTGGATTATAGTACTCTGATAACTATTGTTATCCTGGACCACATTATCTATTAACAATGGCTGGGTCCCTTCCTCCATTGTCCTCTCTAGTTTCCCGGTTGAGCTGTTGCATCACCCTATGCGTACCCACTTCCATTACTGGTGACATTCCCGCTACTCCTAGGTGCTCCATTGCGCTTTTCATCTCCTCCTCGCTGATTTGGATTGGTCTGTTGTGATGGTGTTCCGTTCCTCCGACCGTTCTTCGCCTTTCTACATCTATAACAGAATATTCGGTAAGCAAAATTGTCAAATTGACACCCCTGACATTTCCATATCTCGTTTTGATTATCGTTTTCTCCCCTCGCATCCCTAAGTACGGCTGGTGGCCCCCTTGTTTGATTAAGGTTTCCATTATTTTGGGACCCCGATGGGTTCGGACGCCTACCCATCTCACGGTCTCTTATATTTTGAAAAAAGTCCAAACTTTTTTCTAGTTCATTTATCTCCGCTACCTCCTGTGTCATCAGGGTAATCTGTACCTCATGCTTACTAATGTGTCTCACGAATGACCTAAATGGTAATGGAGGTTCAAGGTATTTAGCTTCATTAAAGATCCTCATAACATAAAGGGTCACGTTGTTACTATGCATCCCAAAATTCCCCGTTCCCATTATCTTACTTCTCAACACCTCCTGATCCTCTTCCGACCAATATTTTGTGATTATACAATCACTCTACCACATAATAATTAGTAAAAACGTCTCTTACCTTATGTCGGCCAGGGTCTTTCACACAAACTCGTGATCTATAAGCGTGACTTAGGGTTATGTGTTGCAATAATTACTCTCATTTATGGTTAACTATTTCAACTTCATTTATTATTCTTTTTATCTTTCTCCCTTTTTTTTGAATCAACTAAAACATGCTTTCTCCTTCTCTATTCTTTACATTTCAAATGAACAACATTAACTACTGAGGTAGCGACCCCATCTGACCAAAATCATAAACACATTGAAACACAAAACCATAAGTATCTCATACTTCTTATAATTAAAATTAAATTATTTATTCACTAATTAAAGAAAAGCAACTCAGTATTTACGCACACACCCATTCATTCATTAAACACCCATCTTTTATGTTTTAGCGCCTTTTAATTAAATGGTCATATTTGTTTAAATTTATTTTTTACTGAACTGTAGCTACTTCCCTGTTGCCACTGTGAAGAACCCGTGTTGTAATTAGTCCGTTTTTTGGTGTTCACTGTTCTATTCTGAATTAAGTTCTCACTGTTAAAATTTTGGTTACTGCCGAAATTATGTTCTCACTGGTTCACTAACGATTAATAGATGTCGCACATTTTTTTGACCACTTTAAATTTTTAGTTGTCACATTTTGTACTTTTTAAATGATTTTCGGCTCGCGAGCCTTTTACGTTGAACCGCGCGGTTCCACAGCTATAAGACGACAGACCATTTCAAGATGGCCAAAACGTTCTCCTGCTCACCAGCTTGCTATTTCATAGGTCGAGCTGGTGTCACGTGACATCTCATTAAGCCATGCTAATTACTGGAAACTCGCTCTGGCTGACTAGCGATCCTCATACATGACAATTCATATGTGCGGGCAAGCATACGTACACTCGTTCACATACCTTAGCACCTGGAAATGTAGCATGCGGAGGGGCGGACAGACCAAACGTGCAACTGGGTGCCCCGAAAGTGAATGTCTATTGTTAAAATTGAGGCCCTGTGTGGGTAACTCCCATTCCTCGCATGTACAATTTTAATAAAATTAATTCCCCAATTCTGTCCCGTTACAATTTTTTTCGGAAAGCTCTTTCAAACTTCTCGTAACTCTCCCATTCGGTTTTATGCACCCCCACCCATATCGCAGAACTCCCTTTAAAACACTTACTAATTTTTAGTAGTTGTACTTCCCAGCTGTTATTGTTAAATCGATTAAACTCTCGTACCCGTTTCAAGAATTGCATTGGGTGCACCCCCTGATTGTCGCAACTAAATGGTTCTAATTCTGTCATTGTTTACATCCCAAGTAACTATCACCCGTTCCATAATATTGTTTACTTTTTGGCTTAATGCCACGTGCAATTCGTCTTTAACCTCAATAATACTTTGTTCCATCGACTTAAATTTGTTATCGTTAATACATTCAAACTGAATGTTATGTTTATTCATAACATCCATGTTCTCTTGTATTGACTGTATCTCTAGTTTACATTTATTCTCTATTGCATTAAATTTAAGGTTAGTATTGTTTTCTTAAATTTGCATATTCTTATTAACTTTTTCGATCTGTACTACCGTGTTTTGTTTACATTCATTTATTTTACATTCCATGTCATTGTTGTATTCATTTATTTTACTTTCTAAATTTTCGTTAATCTCATTAATTTGTTCATTGAATTTGTCCTTTACTGACTCTACTACTTGTTCCTTAATTGTATGGAAATGTTCATTAATTTCGTTTATGATCTCACTCTTTACTCCATTGAATCTGGTATTTACTTCGTTAATATCACTACTTATTTCATTGAACTTTGCATTCTGTTCATTTAATTTGACATTTACTTCATCAAATTTACTGTTTTGTTCATTTAATTTAACATTGTTAACATCAAATCGATTATTCATATCATAATTTATTTCATTGAACTTTATACTCTGTTGCTCTAATATCAATTGCAGCATATTCATGGCATTCTTATGGTCATCGGAATTTTTACTTTAGACTGGCATTGAATGAATTACAACATCATCCATTATTTTGGATTCAGTTACACTGTTCTCTTGATTTAATTCAGTATTTGACTGACTTTCTGTTTTGTTAATGACGGTTAAGTCAGACACGCTGACTTCCTCATTATTACTCCCCATGTTTTATTTAGTTTTAATTAAAATATCTATTACAGTTTAATTTAATATTGAGATAATTAATGTGTGTTTATTTTTATTATACAGACATTTTTCAGACCACGTGATTTTTGAACGTCTTAACCTAAAATTTCAACTTCCGCCGCCCTCAGTCTGTTTTCGGTCATCCGATTCAGGCCTATTTCGTGTAAACTTTACGCGAAAATCCTGGCAGGGTCGCCATTTGTAAAGCTACTTACTTTTATTTTCAAACTTACCCGCCCAAAATACTACTTACCTGGTCAATATTTTTATTACTTACCTAGTACTTCAACTGCTCATCTCATTGGGTCGCCAGCATATGTATAGTCATATGCAACTCCTTTCTCTCTGGCCTTAAAAGAAACGCTTGACTAATGTGTATTTTATTTCCCTGTATTCAGAAAACTCCAGCATCCGTTAAGCGAAAATCAGATGTTGGAAACAGATTGAGGTGGCTGTGCAATAATTTATTTCTAACACGTGGTCATTGTGAAATACTTGTGATATTTATTTGCATTTAGTAAATTCAAAGGTTTTTACCCTATTCATTATTTGATTAACAAATCAACACTGATCCTGCATAATTATTTTTTCATTAAATTAACATTACTTAACTAAGGAAAAGCCAAACAGTACTCCGTTTTGCACACACTCATTCATTCTATTTAACCCCCCCCCCATTACTTTTGAGATCTCATTATTTGACTGGTTTGAATTTCTATTTAGCATATCGCCATGACTGGTAGTGTAGTTTGCCTAGGTCTTATTTTACTTATCTGGAAGGGTTATCCATCATGAGGCACCATTGCTCGTTCCACTGATTTCTTCTATAATATTCACAAACACTGTTTAAACTGTTAGTTACTTGTGATGATTGAATCGCACACTTGGAGAAAGTTAATTAATGCTGTTTTATATACTTTTCACTGGTTAATCGCCAAAATTAAGATTGGTCTGCGGACTTTGGTTAACACACCCCTGCCGGGTTAAGATGTTCCAAACAGGGCGATTTTGTTCTCGGAGCGGCCAATACATTCGTGGGTCACGTGGTACCCCTCTTGGCTGAACGTTCCACGTTGGCAAATTTCTGAGGCTAGTCGACACCTGACTGCATTCCAATGTTATATAAACAAGGGTTAGGCCCGTGACGTTTTCGTGACATCAGTCGAAATACAATGCTATACGGGCTTGGCACAGCTAAAAATAGCCGTCGACTCACTTGTTTACAACTCACACCCAGTTTTATTACATCGTATTTTACCACTGTTCTCCATATATGGTTTTATTTCCCAATTTTGACATGATTAAAAACTCTGAACCCCTTTTTACTTGTGACCCTGATTTGTACCGTCACAGTATTTAAATTAGCAGTCTCCGTAACTCCAACATCATCGTGCTTATTTGCTAAACTGCTAAGTGCCATGTTCTGGACGAGGCCTTTCAGTGTTTCCACCATTTTCAAGTCCTAAATCATGAAGATTAGTCCTAAGTGGTCGTGATTTAAGACTTGAAAATGGTGGAAACACTGAAAGGCCTTGTCCAGAACATGGCACGTAACAGTTTAGCAAATAAGCACGACGCAGTTGGTAATGTGATTAAGGTTAAACAAATATTGTATTGTGTCAAAGAACTCATGGATTACATGAGATTCATTCAACTTACAAAATAGCTGGTGAATGAGCCAACGATGAAATTTTAATCCCACTGTAATGAATCAATTGAGTGGGTAATAGTCTAAAATTATACAGAATTCAGGCTTTCATATGTAACTGAAAAATATCAGGATTTGTGCTTTCTCACATTTTATTTTCTTTCATTTATTTTACAAAGTGTATTGCTATTGTGACTCCATTATGCCTTTGACATATATTTGCCTGGCAGAATTATGTAATGGTCTGGATTGTTTGAGATTACCCAAAGAGAAGAATAATGTTGTTCAGTGTTGTCCATCTAGACCACCTGGCCAAGTATTTCTGCAGAGACAGTTTACCAGTTCCATAAGGAGGGGGGCAGTGCTATGGTGAGGAAATAGATAGTACCAACTCTATCTACCTGATGCCTTGCATGTATATTTGCACAGCAGAATTATGTAACACTCTGGATTGTTCGAGATGCCCCTTCCAGATGTTAATCAAATACCTCTATTGGCATTGACGTTTGCTATCTCTCTACAGTGCAAGGTGGTGGAAGTATAAATACTGGATTTCGAAGCAGCCAGGTTCAATTTCATCTGCCAATATAACTAGTGCAGAACAAAGTGATTGTTGCAGTTTTAGTGGAAAGTGATTATTGTGTTGATTAGAGCAAAACTAATAAGGTGGAGTTTATTGTTGTGTACAAATTTAACTTGAATTATTGTATAAGAGCGCCTTTGTTGATTTCTAACTGTTGTTTGTGTCTAAAGTTTGTAATTGGTGTCAGTTATTCTGTTCCACTGCATAACTCAATGATCCTGACACCTTCATAACACTGGTGTCAGATGTCGGATAGCACCTTTTAAACAGTGGAAACAGAGGACATTGCTTAGAAGAGTACTGTGAGCAGACGAATGACGCTGACGCAAAAAAAAAATACAAGACAAACAGTTCAAAGAGTCAAGAGTGCCACAACAGTTTGAACAATGAGAAGAAAAAAGAGACAGAAGACCGAACTGTTTCAAATGTTGGGAAAATGGACAACTTCAGCCAGATTGTTGGGAGAATAAAATACAGAGAGACTGTATTGGCACAGACATTATGAATGCTCACAGGTTTGTTGTGGACTTAAGAGAAAATGTCCTGAGAGGTGGCCAAGAGCAGATAAGTTTTTCATGTCCGAAATGATAGGATCAACCAACAGTTTGATCAAGGAAGTGACGATGGCCAAAAAAGGAGTCAACAGGTGCGTAGAAGAGGAACCCTTGTTGTTGCATGTGGAAGTGGAAGAAGAACTAGTAGATGAAGGACCAGTTTGTACGGTGACAGAAGAGGTGATTGGAAAACCTACTATAGTCTAGTCATCAAGGAAAGGCTCTTGCTTATTCCTGAGTTAAGGAAAGCACCCAGGGGAGAAGTTGTTGAAGAGGACGTTATGGACGAGGTTGTTGATGAGAACCAAACTAACTGGGAAGGCCCTTATATTGTGACAAACAGAATTAATGATGTCAAGGTCATCCATGTAGACCGCCTAGCCAAATATTACTGCAGAGATAGTTTGCCAGTTCCTTAAGGAGTGGGCAGTGCTATGCTGAGGAAATAGATAGTACCAAATCATTACGTGGCGCCTTGCATGTGTACTCGTGTGGCAGAATTTTGTAACACTCTGGATTGTTCAAGGTGCCCTTTCCAGACATTATTCAGCTACTCTACTGGCATTGAGGCCTGCTTCTCTCTAGAATGCGAGGCGGCGGTGTTATAAATACTGGATTTTGAAGTGGCAAAGTTCAGTTTATGCTTGGCACTATTACTAGTGTGGATCAAAGTGATTACTGTGTTAATCAGTGCAAAAATATAAGAAGGTGACTTTTATTGTTGTGTTGGACAAATTTAACTATATGTTAAATCTAACGGGATGTTGTTAAGTCTATGTATCCCCCTAGATGAAAAAATGTCGTGTTTTATATTTTTTATATAATTAATAAACAATCACAAACTCCCACTTACCTTTAATTTGTTAACTCTCTGGGCAGATCGTCTAGTGGTGTAAACCCTATTTCGTATAGCGAATTTACCAGCACAGAAAATGAAATTAGGTACTTCTAATGATTATTCTAACAAACATATATCATGTGAAATAAAATATTAATTTATTATTTGATGTTGTAACATTCTTTGTTCTCCTCTCTCTTCATTTTCTTCTACATATTTTTTGATTCTGCTCTAAAAGTTATTAAAACCTATGTGGCTATGCCACTTATACAATTATAGCAACATTATATATTTATTTATATTTTAATTAGATTATGTAAGGCAGCCCAGTTTGCTCATTCTCTCATCCCCCCTCTTATTTAAATGTTCCCCCCTTAATATAGAGATCTCTCTAAATTATGATTTTCATGATTTAAAAGTTTATATAATTTACGGTTACTTGATTGGCTGCTTGGGTCGACCCCCTGCTACCCTGATTGTCCGAATGATGTTCTCACTGTTGATTTAATTTAGTTATCACTGATGATTTAAAAGACACAGTTAGTCCATGTTAGATTATTGTTAATTTACACTCACTTTCTACTATTTTTACTAAATTTTCGGCCCGCGAGTCTTCGTGTTCGTCTGGCCTGACGAGAGTTTTGTAGTCGACTTCTACTGTTTTTATTACATTTTAATATACGGGCAAAATGGAAAATGTGCCCAGCCGGCGACACTCACCACTGCTTGTGTCTGTTACGTTCAGATGTTTTTAGCCGACTGAGACAGTTTTCTGCGTGCACAGCGCGAAAGAATGTCTTAATACGTGACCAAACCATGGGAACATTGGCCACCTGAGCGTGCGTGTGATGGCGCGTACGCTCCCTCGTTGATAACTGCAAATTCCTTTGCCACACCGCAACAGTTTCGACTATACAGTCCACTCACCATATTTGCTTATTCACAATTCCCAATGCGTACTTTCTGATGGTTACTGAACAGTACCAAGACTGATTTAAAATGATTAAAATTGGTTTCACCCCTTTTGCCCCATCACAATACCCCCCCCAATGAAAGGTTTTCTGCCGAAACAGAAAAACTCTCATTGCTAAACCCTAAGAGGATCGGTGAGGATATGGTGCCAACAACCCCCCTTTAATTCTAAACACATCATGGGTAAACTACCCCCCTAATTAGGCGACTACGGCTACACCTGAACGAGATTACTGGACTTCTCTATTTGAGATCCCAACACCATAAAATCGGACAGATACTCACCATAATACCACCTAACCTTTTATCATTTCACCAAAAAATCAGAAACTGGTCTTATACCATACCAGATCCTCAACCGATATGTTCCCCCTTACATACATACTGGGTTGCCTTTAGCAAGTACTGGGTTCGTACACATATTCATTATTAATTACACACTATCTGCACATTAATTGTGATAATATAAAATTCAAATTTGGTCCCAACAGTTAAATAAATTTGCGTACCCTATCAAAAATTTAATTGGATGTTACTTTACACTATTTGGTTCAATTAATTTAAACATAATTTTCAAAACTCAAAGTCTTTATGCATTTATTTTCTTTACAACTCTCATCCTGTTACACAAAATAAAATAAACAATTTGTGCCTATCCAATTATTCAAACACAATTACACATGATTATAAAATACATCAAATATAAACAAACATCATATATCACCTGAGACCTTTTTTTTTCCAAACAAAATTTAATTTCCAAGAAGAATTATTTTGTCAGTAAGAATTATTATTCAATCATTTAATTCTATTGATTAAAAAAAATCTACAAATCAATATAAGGAACATACTACATATCTATCACCAGTCATCAGCTGTCTTATGGTCAGGTGAATGACCTTACCCTAGACACACTCTAACATACTAAACAAAACATAATAAACACCTTCTCTCCTTGAAATAATCCTTTCAAAATCAGTAAAGTCATTTATAAAATATCATAGAGAGCCACACCTATTTAAATCAATTACTTTCATACAAATTATCTACTGTAATCATCTCTTGGATCAAAATAAAATCATTTAATTAGCTTATCAGCTCATTTAGTTTACGTCAGTTTAAGGGTTTAATTCGTTACTCCCCTGAGTAACCTCCTTACCACACATACTATGCCCCCCCCTGGACTGTGGCGTCCAGTTGCTTCCACAAGAATGGAAGTTTATTAGGGGTAGAAGCTGCCTACCCCGTTCTTGTTTCAGCGTTATATAAAAATTCGGCATTACTGATGTCCGAGGACACCAGTAATCCTACTATAATGATTCATACGCCCTTATCACGGCACTATCACCACCTTCGATGATAGCCGCTGTTCCATAGTTATATAGATTCCCCTGATTTACCCCCCCCCCCCCCCCCCCGGTTAATTTCTAAGTTATACCAATTTCACAGGCAACCAACTGCGGTCAGTTTACAATAATTCTGCCCACAGCTGATTGTCATCCAAAGCCACGGTCTGGGCTGGTAAGGCCGGGACCGCCCGAAAGTGGGGAATCTACTTAAAATGACATACAATTCGTTTACAATTACATTGCTACTACAATTCACAAAAAGTAAAAACCATTATATGTTACAACAAATTATCATTTAATTCTCCAAAAACACATTCAAATCTATTATCAACCTTCATGTTACATCACATTTCATTTATTATTACATTTTAACTATGAATTTTCTTTTATTTAACATTTTGGTCATTAATGGGTTTGGGTGATTCTTAGTTATTCATAATAATTCGATTTATTAAAATGGCATTACAATATAACCTTACCCCCTTCTTACCTCTAACCACCATTTACAGATTTACATAGGGTGACACCAATCTCTCAAAAATATTTACCTCCATCAACTTCTCTAACTCTAACTCACCATGAATCATTCTACTCTTATAACAAAATACCTGTTACCCTCTTTGTACCTAGGATGTGTGTTCCCGAACCTGGGCATTCCATTCATATCCTCTTGCCCTCCACCAAATATCGGCAAGCACTCTTCGACCCTTCACAATTACCTGCCCCAACGACGCACGTTGATCACTCCCTACAACATCACCCTCACTACAAAATATCACCATCATTATTTACTCTCCAATTACATCACTCTCATTGCTCTACATATAATCACTCTCACCACCGTGTCCCTACTAATACCCCGTTTCTGTATTATTTACATTTCAAGAATCTTATTTCGTCTAACACCCATTTAAAATTGACTCTAACTGTCTTAATGCCTTATTGAAACCATTATTATCACCCAAACCCTATTTTTTACAACATTCTTCATTAAGTTAACCATTGAAAGTTACATTAGAAAACTCCTAACTACCTCAAATTAGTTTCATCATTTAATTTAAACTTTTGTAACTCATTTAAAATTTATTATTCAAACCTTTCAACATTTTAATTTTATTTAAATTGTATTATAAACTTCATACTTACAGTACATCACTCAAAACACATGACTCCTATTATTGACACAAAATTATAAACAATTCATCACCACCAATATCACGTACAACCATATTCTGAAACATTATAACAATCATATGATTCCACAACTAAATACATTTTACATTTATTCATTTACTATTTATTATCACATTTAAATCATTTAAATTCATTATCAAAATTTATCTATACATTAATTAATTAATTAATCTCAAATTCTTTAATTCAATCAATTATATAATAATAATATTTATTACCAATTTTCCTTTACATATAATAAAAATTATACAATAAAGGACCTATAGGGGGCATAAATGCCCGTACATAGGTTGGTCCTTAGAATTAATATTTATATACTTAATACTAATTGTGAGTTTTACCTCACCGATCATAGTAATATATTAAAAATAAATTATTTTTCAATTTTAACAAAATTTTAGTTTGTACTATAATACAATTCAATAAATAAATGAAAAAAAAGAGAAAAAAGGTCCATATCATAATAGACTGTTTTTTTGATTATTCAATAACAGTGTTCATAATTTTTTCTTTGATTTTTTTTAACCACTTTTATATTTACACTTAGATTTTTCAGTTCATTAGGTAATTCATTAAAATATTTTGTGGCATAATACACATAGCTTCTTTGCCCAATACTTAATAGGTGTCGCGGCAATATAATACTTTTATACCGTGTGTTGATTCGATTTTGTAAAAACTCACTTTTTAGATCATTGTATTGATAAACTATAGAATTCACTACAAACACCTGTTTAATATTTAATGGTTTATTCGAATCTTGTTCATTGACTCCTATAATTTTAAGAATACACTTTTGCAGCCGATCCAATGCGTCTAGAGATGATTTATATAGACCCCCCCAGCCTATGATAGCATACCCTGCCACACTATGGAATAGTCCATAGTATATTTGTAGTAGTTGCTTTTTTGATAAAATTTGTTTAAGTCTGTAAAAACGTAGACTAAGTATTTGGTTTTTTTACAATGTTAGCCACATGTACATCCCACTTCATGTTAAAGTCATATGTTATTCCTAGATATTTACTAGTTTTAACTCTTTTCAATTTTTGACCATTTATCTTAATTTCAAAGTCATGCGGAACAGAGTCTATAATTTCCAAAGGTGATAAAAACAGACTTGCTTATGTTGAGTACTAGATTATTGTGATAGAGCCAAGAGTATATAATATCTAATTTAGTTGACATATCTGTTGCAAGTTCAGGCCATGTCTTTGCTTTCATTGGTACTGCTGTATAATCAGCATATGCTATTAATACATCTTGTAACACTAGTAAGTCATTGATATATAAAATAAACAATAAAGGTCCTAATATAGAGCCCTGGGGCACTCCAACATTTGTTTTAATAGGCTGACTTCTAGTCCCATTCACCTTTACAACTTGTGTCCTGTCATGTAAATAACTGGCTATCAGGGATAAGCTTACAGCTCTTATTCCCATATTCTGTAATTTGGATATAAGTATGCCATGATCGACAGTGTCAAAAGCTTTGGAGTAGTCCAAAAAAGTTACAACAGTTGGTATGCTAATACTTAGATTTTCATAAATAAATTTGCTAAGTAGGGCTATAGCATCATCTGTACCTTTCTTCTTGAGAAAACCAAATTGTTTAGCACTTAACAGGTTATGTTTCTTTACAAATTTAAATAATCTGGTAAAAATAATTTTTTCAAAAATCTTAGCTAAATTTGATATCAGTGCGATCGGTCAATAATTGTTAACCAAACTTTTTACACCTTCCTTATATATAGGACAAATTACAGCTTTCTTAAATTGATATGGACATGTACCTTGTATCATAGCAGTATTAATAATGTGAGTCAAAGCAGGAGTTATGAACGGAGCAGCTAGTTAACTGTATAGGCATGAATTTCATCACACCCACCAGGTTTATTTTTGAGTTCACGAATAGTTTGGTAAACTTCTGACTCATTTGTTGGTGTTAGAAACATAGTATGCTGATTATTTGATATATCTGGTATTTCATGCTGCAGAATAGGAGGAGTCGCACTTTCATTCAGCCTAGATACTATTGTGCTGAAAAATTCATTAAAATAATTAGCCTTTGTCCAATCATTGCTGTTTAGTTTATTATTAATCAAAATATCATTTATTTGTCTATTTTTTGAATTACAATCCAATTTTAGATGAACATATCTCCACATTTTTTTAGAATCAGCTTTTTGTAGTTGTTTTTCTTCATGCCTATTTTTAGCAGTCCTAAGTAATGATTTAAGTCGTTTTTCGTAATTTAAGTACAGCTCTTTTTTTAGCAAGTCGTCTTGACTATTCTTCCAGGCTTTATATAATTTGTTTTTGTTATTAACTGAATTAATGAGAGCAGGGGTAATCCAGGTCTTTCTTGGTTTTTGAATTTTTGGCTTAGTTTTGTGTGAAAGTTCATTGATAGTTTGAATCTTGTTTATTAGCAATTCTAATGCTTCATTGTTATTTGGTGTATTACAGACTTGTTGCCATTGTTCTGAAGCACACAGCTCCAAAAATCTTTTTTTGTTTATTTCAAAACATACTGTAAGTTTGCATTTTATGTTGTTTCCATGTAGTGATATTAAAACGGGGTAGTGGTCTGTGATTGAGTCAATTAATTTACCAGATTTTGCTGTGTATATTCCTTTCATGAAAATATGGTCAATGCAAGTTCCATCTTTATAATTCTTTATAGGATGAGTACAAGTATTTATCATCGATTCATAACCATTTTGCAGTAATTGGTAGAAATAATCCTCAGTTTTTTCATTGAACTCAATGAGATCTAAGTTAACATCACCCAAAATCATGTGGTTTGCAACAGTTTTGTTACTTAAGATAAATTTTTCATGATCTTTAATGAATTTGTCAATCTCATAATCATGACAATGATATAGTCCAGAAATTTTGAAAATACTTTTATTTGTTAATTCTATGAGCAGACTAGTGATTTTTAAATCATTAAATTGTTCATTAATGGTTTGATACTGTAGGTTACTTTTTACATAAATAATCACTCCATCTGCTTTATTTATTCTGCTGTTATTTTTAAAATGTGTATAACCTGTTATATTTATAAGCTTAATATTATCCATGAGCCAAGCTTCAGTGCATATTATCACATCTGGTGTATGTTTAAAAGAACCTAACATAGTTTCAAGTTTTAATATATTTTTCTGTATACTTCTGATGTTGACATGTAGGGTCAGAAGCTCAGAGTCACAAAAAATGGGGTTGAGATTTATCTCTTCTGTACTATTAAAAATTAATTCATCATTAAGGTTATATTCTTGTATTTCCATAAAAAATTTATTTATAAGTTAGTTTTGATTTTTGATTTTTCCTTTTAAATACAAAATTTTATATAATTAGTAAAATAGTTTACCTTTTTCTTGTCCGTCTGGTGGCCTTTTCTCTATATTTCAATCGACGCGTTTCAGGGCATATGCCCCATCATCAGGATATCCCTTGTTAAAGGTCGTCAATGGTTAAAATATTAAAAACACTGCACACACAATTCTACACACAACAATAAATATAATACAAACATAAAAACACATAAAATGCCCAGATTTTAGACACACACGATATCGATGGTGCGCACCACGACATGCTATAGTCGACTGCAGTGTTCATGTTGTTATATGTCGTGCACTATGGACCTTGTTCTGTATTCTTATCGCTGTGTCGTATAATAGATTGGACTGGAAATACAGCTGATCGTTAAGGATGACTTCTTCTGTTTTTTTTTATTTTTGTAAGCTTTATATATTTCGTATTCTTCAATAGCATTCATATAATTACCTTTTTTGCATATGTGGAGGGGTTGAAAGTTCGTTGTGAAATCAGTATAACTATGGTTGTTGTCCATCAGATGGCGCGCGTAATTTGACACTGTTTTACTAAATTCTTTTCTAGGTAAATGTTCTTTGAATCGTCTTTTAAAAGGTCTACCAGTTTGGCCAATGTAAAAGCTGTCGCAGTCATTGCATATTATCTTATAAACGCCCGTCCTGTCTTCAATTGATTTTGAATGTTTAGGTAAGAGTATCTTATTAATGTTATTATTAGTTCGGTAAGCCATTTTAATATTTATCCCACCGAATACTTTGTTTAAAATTTTGGGTAGGGTGTTACCATATTCCGATGCTATATACCTAATTTTATTTTTATTATTTTCTTGTAATTCTATGTTGTTTTTCTTTTTTCTGTGTTTCTTGACCAAATTATCTACGATTGATCTTTTATAACCATTGGCCTTAGCTATGTATTTGATCGTGTTCAGTTCTTCGTGAAAATCTTTGTCTTCTAATGGTATGGAAAGTAACCTATATATTAAACTATGATAAGCTGCCATTTTTTGAGAAAAGGGATGATGTGATTCAGCATTTATCGTGAGATCCGTGGTTGTCGGTTTTCGGTATATTTGGTATTGGAACTTTTCATCTAGTCTTGTAATTGTCAGGTCGAGGAAGTTAAGTTTATTATTTATCTCTGTCTCGAGTGTGAACTGTATGTTTCTATTGACACTATTCATGTATAATTTCATATTTTCTATTTGTCGTATTGTGCCATTAAAAATTATAAACGTATCATCAACATAGCGTGTATATGATATTATGTTCTTGGAAAGTTTATTTATGCCATTGAGCAAATATGTATTCTCATAGTGGTTTAAGTATTGTAGCGGGGCATTTTTGGGCATACCTGGGGCAATCTAAAGAAATTTGTATATTTTTTGTAATAAATAAATAAAAATCTTCATTAGGAACAAAAATTTATAAAGAACGGTAAATTTATTATTTGGAGCGATCCCAACAACGGCAACACTGCTTGAGGCGTGGGAAACCAAGTTATTAGACAATATTCATATAATAACCGGCAACTGTACCAAACTCAGTTCAAGGACAATGACGAACACGAAAAACGTAAACACGTTATGTAACAGTAAACACGTTACACAACCAGACATCAGGCGATGTGTTGCGTCAGCAACTTATATAACAACTGTGTGTCATCGGTTTCGTCAGAGCCTATCCTGGGTGTGTCACGCCAGCAACTGTGTGAGGCACCGAACAAACAGTCGGAATTTAACATCTCAGCGGACCAGACGCAAAAACAACTGTCGCGTCTGCCCGGCTCTCGCCGGTTTTTCGGGCGAAGTTATTCTGTGTTCGCCGACGCGCCCGCATACGATAAAATGTGATTTTAAATTCAAATTAATAACTTTTAATAGCCATGAAGTAAAATGCAGTGACAGTTTTTGGTGATATATACAAAATTATAAGCAATAGCATTGTGCGGAGTGGACGGAATTACGTGAGGAGTCTGGACTGGGTCGAATCGCTAAAAATTGGCAAGATAAGTAACCGACATGGGGTAACACCCAAGAAACTTTCAAAATTGTAAAACCTTTTAATTTTAAAAAGAAATGGCAGCCTAAAATATCTATACATAAATTAAACTAAATATGAGATCTCTAAAATAACTTGGTATGTGTGTTGCGTGTATACGGGAGAATGTAACTATATTAAGAAGTCTGGTTTGCGTTTTCTTTAAAAGATTATTTTAATTTAATATCTTGATTCATATAAGGTTTATATAATATTTCAATGTTGTTTTATTCTTTTTTATACTAAAAGTTTTTTTTTCTTTACTTTAAAAGTTTCTTTCTTTCAAATTTATTTTATGTGCGTTTCCTTTTGATTTGAGAAATGTTAATAAATTTTAATTAATGTGTAAACGTATAAAGTTTTCTTTGTTTGTTTAAGCAACCAATCTGATTTCCTGTTCGCCTAAAAAGAACCCTCATAAATTATTTTCTTACAGTTGGTAAGATGGCGCCCGAGAAATACACAATGTTTGTTAGTTAATTTTATGTGATACAAAAAGATAAGTAGCTTCACATTTGGCTTCCGAACGTAGGGACGATTTATATAATAATATTATATAAATATAGGCCCACTGGGAAAGCAGAATGGTTGTTTAAGGTAAAATAAATTTTTTTTTTCATACATAAATTAGACGCAAGTATGGGGTTATGTTTTGATAGGGTTATGTATGTAGTGAATTATTTGTCGAATTATATAAGGAGTATTATGAGGTAATATACATAATAATTGGTATGTATGATAATTATTAAATAGTATAAAGAGTATTATAATAAAATCTTTTAAAATGGCTGAGATACAAGATAATGATTTAATCAAGATGATGAAATTGCTGTTTAATGAACAAAAAAACGAAATCAATGAAAAGTTTGATATTCAAAAGAATAGTTTTGAGGAGTTATTAAAAAATCAGAATAAAGAGTTGAAACATGAAATACAAGAAATGAATAAACATTTAGAAAGCACTCACGAAATAATAAGAAACGGTTTAAATAAGTTAGAACAGAAGTTCGAGAAATTAGGTAACAATGTTTTAAGTAAGACAAAATGTAAAAATGACGAAATAGTAGACAATTTTGAGAGTATAGTGGGGGTGAAGAATAATGATGAAAATATAATAACAAATAGTGCTGATGAAGTTTTAGAATGCGATAATGAAATGGTAATGAGTGTTTATGAAATAGAAAGAGAGTGGAAGAATAATGTAGTAATTAAATGGGGACAGAGGGCAAATTTTCCCCTTATTGTTTATAATGATGATGATGATTTAATGTTGTTTTTTCAGGGCAAGAGACCCTTATTGTTAAATGAAGTAATGTTGTATAATGTTGTACCCTCTGTCCGAAATAATTGTGAGAGTGTGATGTGGTGCTGTGAAGAAAGAGAGTTATATGTTGAGAATGAAATAGAAATATACAAGTTAGAAAGAAAGTATGATGAATTGAGAAAATTAATAAAAGGGGTGTTGATGAATCATGTGAAATACGTACCTGTTGAAAGAGAGACAGAAAATAATTTTGATAATATCTTACCTGATTATAATGACTTACCTGACGTAGTAGTTGAGGAATACAAAGATGAGAAAATTTACCTGACATTAACAAATAACCCTGATATAGACGGGACAATCCTAACCTATGGTGACAAGATTTATAGTGGTACAATGGATGAAATAGAGTTGATAGATTATTATGATAGTAATGATTATCATAATTTGTGTGTTGATAAAAATGATGAATGTTACAAATACACTAGATATATATATGACGATGGTGGGTGAGCTAAAAGATCAGTGTTGGGACATTTTTAAATATTGTAAATTTTTGGTAATGACCTTGCTGATTTGGACATCTGAAGTGAGATACACTTGAACAGTTTTGACGCATATTTTGTAAATAATATTGAATTCATTTGTGTGTATTGTGAAATGTTAGAAAAGTAATGTGTATATGTTTTAGAAAATGTTGTGTTAATAATAAGAATATTATTAATATTTTTGCACTCTAATTAAATAACAAAATAATTATGAAGACAATAGTTAATGATTTGTAGAATGTTGATAATAATTGAGATATGTTATTTTAATAATCAATTGAATTAAATAAGTTGAGATGTTTAGATATTGTGATTGAATGTTATGTGTTTTAATTTTATAAGGAATTTAAATTGTGTGATGAGATTTTAATTTAATAATCATGAATAAATAAATAAATGTTAAATGGTTTATTTTGTGGAACATAATGATTAAAAATATATGTTAATAATAAATTTTAAGCAATTTTGAAAAGCTGACTGCAACACAGGATAAGTCAATAATGATGATAAATAAAAGAGTTAATGAAAAATTTTAAATAATAATGTTTATAAATTTTTAGATAAATTAGTTAAAAGAGAATTGTTGGTTCAATGTATATTTGTGTATTATGTTATGTAATGTATTATAATAGTGTGTGTGGCTGGGAGGTTATCCAAGGGGATAACGTATTAAAAATTTGATATATTTTAATTAATAATGATGATTTGCTACTCAATAATTTTGTTTGAATTTAAAAAATAGATGCACTAAATACTTCTTATATTGTGTTATTATGTCTTATTGTGTTGATTGCATTAGTATGTTAGGAATAAGTATTATAAAAATATAATAATATGTTTTCAATGTGTTTATAGATTTAAAAATAAAATGAAAATAGTTGTGATAGGTAAAATTTTCAATGGGTTGTAAAAGATAGAAATGGGTGATAATAATTAGTTGAATAAAATGTTTGAGTCAATTCAAGTTGAATTTTGTGGGACATAGATTTGTCCAAATCGAAGTAAAAGTTAAAGTAATAGTGGAAATGAAAATAATGCAATGTTGTTTTGAGTTAATGTATGTTATAGAATTTTGAGAAATAAGTGGAGACACAGTAGAAATGGAGATTTTATGTAGAGTTTGGAGCGATATATTGTTTATTTGTTGATGTTAATTTGTTGTAATTGTAGTGAGGTTATGAGATTGAGATTTTTTGGGGATGGCAATTTTGTAGTAGTGGTAGTGTATTTGGGGAGTCCGCAACAAGGGTTGGGACGGGATAGGGACCGATTGGCGCCGGAAAGGGTTACCTAGGGTGAGTCCAGGGACCAACATAAGGGAATGAGTTTTGGGAAGGAAACACGTATCCTATGTACAAAGGGTTAGAGAGTATTTTTTTTTTATAAGAGTAGAAGGTGGCGATTGGAGTTAAAATAGTAAGTAGTTAGAGGTAGAGAAGGGTTAGTAAAATTTTGATAGAGGGGTGTCATACTAGTTAAAGATTTTGTAAGGGAGCATTAGAGTAATAAAAGGGGTAAGATTATGAGTAAATGCCAAATGGATGAAGTAAATTATAATGAAATAATGAATAACGTAGAATCACCCAAAGTAATTAAATGGAATAATGATGGCCATAATTGAAAAAAAAAAAAAATAAAATAAATAAATAATTTTTGTAATTTTGAGAAACGAATTAATAAGAGTAAATCAAGTTTAAAAGTAATTTTTTGATTTTATATGCTAATTTAATGATGTAAAGTGTGTAACATTTTAATCGTAAGTTGTTTATTTTAAAATGAATTATTAATGTACTGTGTTTTCTTATGTTAAGTTATGTTAGGTATTCTGATATATACATGTTAGTAATAAGTGAGTAAAAACAAAACCAGTGCTTCTTAGCGCAAACCAGCACCGCTAGGGGGGAACAGATCAGTTGGGGATATGGTGTTGTATAAGGCCACTATTTAATATTTTGATTTGTTGTTTCAGTGTTTGGTGATGCTGTGGCGGCGGACCTGAGCTGGCCTGCGCGTCAGGGCAGGGGCGTTGAGTATCTGTCTGACTCTACGGTGTTGGGATCTCGAGAGAGAAGTCCAGTATTGTCATGCAGATGCAGTCACAGTCACCGGACCAAGGGTGAGTTGATTATTAATATTTTTTTTTTGGAAACCGTACAGGGGGTTGTGGCGACATATCCTGGCTGATCCCTTTAGCAAGTATGAATGTGTCAATGAGATTTTTTATGCTTCGGCATAAAATATCTCATTGAGGGGGTATTGTAGCGGGGCATTTTTGGGCATACCTGGGGCAATCTAAAGAAATTTGTATATTTTTTGTAATAAATAAATAAAAATCTTCATTAGGAACAAAAATTTATAAAGAACGGTAAATTTATTATTTGGAGCGATCCCAACAACGGCAACACTGCTTGAGGCGTGGGAAACCAAGTTATTAGACAATATTCATATAATAACCGGCAACTGTACCAAACTCAGTTCAAGGACAATGACGAACACGAAAAACGTAAACACGTTATGTAACAGTAAACACGTTACACAACCAGACATCAGGCGATGTGTTGCGTCAGCAACTTATATAACAACTGTGTGTCATCGGTTTCGTCAGAGCCTATCCTGGGTGTGTCACGCCAGCAACTGTGTGAGGCACCGAACAAACAGTCGGAATTTAACATCTCAGCGGACCAGACGCAAAAACAACTGTCGCGTCTGCCCGGCTCTCGCCGGTTTTTCGGGCGAAGTTATTCTGTGTTCGCCGACGCGCCCGCATACGATAAAATGTGATTTTAAATTCAAATTAATAACTTTTAATAGCCATGAAGTAAAATGCAGTGACAGTTTTTGGTGATATATACAAAATTATAAGCAATAGCATTGTGCGGAGTGGACGGAATTACGTGAGGAGTCTGGACTGGGTCGAATCGCTAAAAATTGGCAAGATAAGTAACCGACATGGGGTAACACCCAAGAAACTTTCAAAATTGTAAAACCTTTTAATTTTAAAAAGAAATGGCAGCCTAAAATATCTATACATAAATTAAACTAAATATGAGATCTCTAAAATAACTTGGTATGTGTGTTGCGTGTATACGGGAGAATGTAACTATATTAAGAAGTCTGGTTTGCGTTTTCTTTAAAAGATTATTTTAATTTAATATCTTGATTCATATAAGGTTTATATAATATTTCAATGTTGTTTTATTCTTTTTTATACTAAAAGTTTTTTTTTCTTTACTTTAAAAGTTTCTTTCTTTCAAATTTATTTTATGTGCGTTTCCTTTTGATTTGAGAAATGTTAATAAATTTTAATTAATGTGTAAACGTATAAAGTTTTCTTTGTTTGTTTAAGCAACCAATCTGATTTCCTGTTCGCCTAAAAAGAACCCTCATAAATTATTTTCTTACAGTTGGTAAGATGGCGCCCGAGAAATACACAATGTTTGTTAGTTAATTTTATGTGATACAAAAAGATAAGTAGCTTCACATTTGGCTTCCGAACGTAGGGACGATTTATATAATAATATTATATAAATATAGGCCCACTGGGAAAGCAGAATGGTTGTTTAAGGTAAAATAAATTTTTTTTTTCATACATAAATTAGACGCAAGTATGGGGTTATGTTTTGATAGGGTTATGTATGTAGTGAATTATTTGTCGAATTATATAAGGAGTATTATGAGGTAATATACATAATAATTGGTATGTATGATAATTATTAAATAGTATAAAGAGTATTATAATAAAATCTTTTAAAATGGCTGAGATACAAGATAATGATTTAATCAAGATGATGAAATTGCTGTTTAATGAACAAAAAAACGAAATCAATGAAAAGTTTGATATTCAAAAGAATAGTTTTGAGGAGTTATTAAAAAATCAGAATAAAGAGTTGAAACATGAAATACAAGAAATGAATAAACATTTAGAAAGCACTCACGAAATAATAAGAAACGGTTTAAATAAGTTAGAACAGAAGTTCGAGAAATTAGGTAACAATGTTTTAAGTAAGACAAAATGTAAAAATGACGAAATAGTAGACAATTTTGAGAGTATAGTGGGGGTGAAGAATAATGATGAAAATATAATAACAAATAGTGCTGATGAAGTTTTAGAATGCGATAATGAAATGGTAATGAGTGTTTATGAAATAGAAAGAGAGTGGAAGAATAATGTAGTAATTAAATGGGGACAGAGGGCAAATTTTCCCCTTATTGTTTATAATGATGATGATGATTTAATGTTGTTTTTTCAGGGCAAGAGACCCTTATTGTTAAATGAAGTAATGTTGTATAATGTTGTACCCTCTGTCCGAAATAATTGTGAGAGTGTGATGTGGTGCTGTGAAGAAAGAGAGTTATATGTTGAGAATGAAATAGAAATATACAAGTTAGAAAGAAAGTATGATGAATTGAGAAAATTAATAAAAGGGGTGTTGATGAATCATGTGAAATACGTACCTGTTGAAAGAGAGACAGAAAATAATTTTGATAATATCTTACCTGATTATAATGACTTACCTGACGTAGTAGTTGAGGAATACAAAGATGAGAAAATTTACCTGACATTAACAAATAACCCTGATATAGACGGGACAATCCTAACCTATGGTGACAAGATTTATAGTGGTACAATGGATGAAATAGAGTTGATAGATTATTATGATAGTAATGATTATCATAATTTGTGTGTTGATAAAAATGATGAATGTTACAAATACACTAGATATATATATGACGATGGTGGGTGAGCTAAAAGATCAGTGTTGGGACATTTTTAAATATTGTAAATTTTTGGTAATGACCTTGCTGATTTGGACATCTGAAGTGAGATACACTTGAACAGTTTTGACGCATATTTTGTAAATAATATTGAATTCATTTGTGTGTATTGTGAAATGTTAGAAAAGTAATGTGTATATGTTTTAGAAAATGTTGTGTTAATAATAAGAATATTATTAATATTTTTGCACTCTAATTAAATAACAAAATAATTATGAAGACAATAGTTAATGATTTGTAGAATGTTGATAATAATTGAGATATGTTATTTTAATAATCAATTGAATTAAATAAGTTGAGATGTTTAGATATTGTGATTGAATGTTATGTGTTTTAATTTTATAAGGAATTTAAATTGTGTGATGAGATTTTAATTTAATAATCATGAATAAATAAATAAATGTTAAATGGTTTATTTTGTGGAACATAATGATTAAAAATATATGTTAATAATAAATTTTAAGCAATTTTGAAAAGCTGACTGCAACACAGGATAAGTCAATAATGATGATAAATAAAAGAGTTAATGAAAAATTTTAAATAATAATGTTTATAAATTTTTAGATAAATTAGTTAAAAGAGAATTGTTGGTTCAATGTATATTTGTGTATTATGTTATGTAATGTATTATAATAGTGTGTGTGGCTGGGAGGTTATCCAAGGGGATAACGTATTAAAAATTTGATATATTTTAATTAATAATGATGATTTGCTACTCAATAATTTTGTTTGAATTTAAAAAATAGATGCACTAAATACTTCTTATATTGTGTTATTATGTCTTATTGTGTTGATTGCATTAGTATGTTAGGAATAAGTATTATAAAAATATAATAATATGTTTTCAATGTGTTTATAGATTTAAAAATAAAATGAAAAATAGTTGTGATAGGTAAAATTTTCAATGGGTTGTAAAAGATAGAAATGGGTGATAATAATTAGTTGAATAAAATGTTTGAGTCAATTCAAGTTGAATTTTGTGGGACATAGATTTGTCCAAATCGAAGTAAAAGTTAAAGTAATAGTGGAAATGAAAATAATGCAATGTTGTTTTGAGTTAATGTATGTTATAGAATTTTGAGAAATAAGTGGAGACACAGTAGAAATGGAGATTTTATGTAGAGTTTGGAGCGATATATTGTTTATTTGTTGATGTTAATTTGTTGTAATTGTAGTGAGGTTATGAGATTGAGATTTTTTGGGGATGGCAATTTTGTAGTAGTGGTAGTGTATTTGGGGAGTCCGCAACAAGGGTTGGGACGGGATAGGGACCGATTGGCGCCGGAAAGGGTTACCTAGGGTGAGTCCAGGGACCAACATAAGGGAATGAGTTTTGGGAAGGAAACACGTATCCTATGTACAAAGGGTTAGAGAGTATTTTTTTTTTATAAGAGTAGAAGGTGGCGATTGGAGTTAAAATAGTAAGTAGTTAGAGGTAGAGAAGGGTTAGTAAAATTTTGATAGAGGGGTGTCATACTAGTTAAAGATTTTGTAAGGGAGCATTAGAGTAATAAAAGGGGTAAGATTATGAGTAAATGCCAAATGGATGAAGTAAATTATAATGAAATAATGAATAACGTAGAATCACCCAAAGTAATGAAATGGAATAATGATGGCCATAATTGAAAAAAAAAAATAAATAAAATAAATAAATAATTTTTGTAATTTTGAGAAACGAATTAATAAGAGTAAATCAAGTTTAAAAGTAATTTTTTGATTTTATATGCTAATTTAATGATGTAAAGTGTGTAACATTTTAATCGTAAGTTGTTTATTTTAAAATGAATTATTAATGTACTGTGTTTTCTTATGTTAAGTTATGTTAGGTATTCTGATATATACATGTTAGTAATAAGTGAGTAAAAACAAAACCAGTGCTTCTTAGCGCAAACCAGCACCGCTAGGGGGGAACAGATCAGTTGGGGATATGGTGTTGTATAAGGCCACTATTTAATATTTTGATTTGTTGTTTCAGTGTTTGGTGATGCTGTGGCGGCGGACCTGAGCTGGCCTGCGCGTCAGGGCAGGGGCGTTGAGTATCTGTCTGACTCTACGGTGTTGGGATCTCGAGAGAGAAGTCCAGTATTGTCATGCAGATGCAGTCACAGTCACCGGACCAAGGGTGAGTTGATTATTAATATTTTTTTTTTGGAAACCGTACAGGGGGTTGTGGCGACATCCTGGCTGATCCCTTTAGCAAGTATGAATGTGTCAATGAGATTTTTTATGCTTCGGCATAAAATATCTCATTGAGGGGGTATTGTAGCGGGGCATTTTTGGGCATACCTGGGGCAATCTAAAGAAATTTGTATATTTTTTGTAATAAATAAATAAAAATCTTCATTAGGAACAAAAATTTATAAAGAACGGTAAATTTATTATTTGGAGCGATCCCAACAACGGCAACACTGCTTGAGGCGTGGGAAACCAAGTTATTAGACAATATTCATATAATAACCGGCAACTGTACCAAACTCAGTTCAAGGACAATGACGAACACGAAAAACGTAAACACGTTATGTAACAGTAAACACGTTACACAACCAGACATCAGGCGATGTGTTGCGTCAGCAACTTATATAACAACTGTGTGTCATCGGTTTCGTCAGAGCCTATCCTGGGTGTGTCACGCCAGCAACTGTGTGAGGCACCGAACAAACAGTCGGAATTTAACATCTCAGCGGACCAGACGCAAAAACAACTGTCGCGTCTGCCCGGCTCTCGCCGGTTTTTCGGGCGAAGTTATTCTGTGTTCGCCGACGCGCCCGCATACGATAAAATGTGATTTTAAATTCAAATTAATAACTTTTAATAGCCATGAAGTAAAATGCAGTGACAGTTTTTGGTGATATATACAAAATTATAAGCAATAGCATTGTGCGGAGTGGACGGAATTACGTGAGGAGTCTGGACTGGGTCGAATCGCTAAAAATTGGCAAGATAAGTAACCGACATGGGGTAACACCCAAGAAACTTTCAAAATTGTAAAACCTTTTAATTTTAAAAAGAAATGGCAGCCTAAAATATCTATACATAAATTAAACTAAATATGAGATCTCTAAAATAACTTGGTATGTGTGTTGCGTGTATACGGGAGAATGTAACTATATTAAGAAGTCTGGTTTGCGTTTTCTTTAAAAGATTATTTTAATTTAATATCTTGATTCATATAAGGTTTATATAATATTTCAATGTTGTTTTATTCTTTTTTATACTAAAAGTTTTTTTTTCTTTACTTTAAAAGTTTCTTTCTTTCAAATTTATTTTATGTGCGTTT
Source organism: Magicicada septendecula (assembly GCA_034769895.1). Taxonomy (NCBI): domain Eukaryota; kingdom Metazoa; phylum Arthropoda; class Insecta; order Hemiptera; family Cicadidae; genus Magicicada; species Magicicada septendecula. Next base: position 408,136,819 of record CM068374.1, on the reverse strand, counting down.
CCTTTTGATTTGAGAAATGTTAATAAATTTTAATTAATGTGTAAACGTATAAAGTTTTCTTTGTTTGTTTAAGCAACCAATCTGATTTCCTGTTCGCCTAAAAAGAACCCTCATAAATTATTTTCTTACAGTTGGTAAGATGGCGCCCGAGAAATACACAATGTTTGTTAGTTAATTTTATGTGATACAAAAAGATAAGTAGCTTCACATTTGGCTTCCGAACGTAGGGACGATTTATATAATAATATTATATAAATATAGGCCCACTGGGAAAGCAGAATGGTTGTTTAAGGTAAAATAAATTTTTTTTTTCATACATAAATTAGACGCAAGTATGGGGTTATGTTTTGATAGGGTTATGTATGTAGTGAATTATTTGTCGAATTATATAAGGAGTATTATGAGGTAATATACATAATAATTGGTATGTATGATAATTATTAAATAGTATAAAGAGTATTATAATAAAATCTTTTAAAATGGCTGAGATACAAGATAATGATTTAATCAAGATGATGAAATTGCTGTTTAATGAACAAAAAAACGAAATCAATGAAAAGTTTGATATTCAAAAGAATAGTTTTGAGGAGTTATTAAAAAATCAGAATAAAGAGTTGAAACATGAAATACAAGAAATGAATAAACATTTAGAAAGCACTCACGAAATAATAAGAAACGGTTTAAATAAGTTAGAACAGAAGTTCGAGAAATTAGGTAACAATGTTTTAAGTAAGACAAAATGTAAAAATGACGAAATAGTAGACAATTTTGAGAGTATAGTGGGGGTGAAGAATAATGATGAAAATATAATAACAAATAGTGCTGATGAAGTTTTAGAATGCGATAATGAAATGGTAATGAGTGTTTATGAAATAGAAAGAGAGTGGAAGAATAATGTAGTAATTAAATGGGGACAGAGGGCAAATTTTCCCCTTATTGTTTATAATGATGATGATGATTTAATGTTGTTTTTTCAGGGCAAGAGACCCTTATTGTTAAATGAAGTAATGTTGTATAATGTTGTACCCTCTGTCCGAAATAATTGTGAGAGTGTGATGTGGTGCTGTGAAGAAAGAGAGTTATATGTTGAGAATGAAATAGAAATATACAAGTTAGAAAGAAAGTATGATGAATTGAGAAAATTAATAAAAGGGGTGTTGATGAATCATGTGAAATACGTACCTGTTGAAAGAGAGACAGAAAATAATTTTGATAATATCTTACCTGATTATAATGACTTACCTGACGTAGTAGTTGAGGAATACAAAGATGAGAAAATTTACCTGACATTAACAAATAACCCTGATATAGACGGGACAATCCTAACCTATGGTGACAAGATTTATAGTGGTACAATGGATGAAATAGAGTTGATAGATTATTATGATAGTAATGATTATCATAATTTGTGTGTTGATAAAAATGATGAATGTTACAAATACACTAGATATATATATGACGATGGTGGGTGAGCTAAAAGATCAGTGTTGGGACATTTTTAAATATTGTAAATTTTTGGTAATGACCTTGCTGATTTGGACATCTGAAGTGAGATACACTTGAACAGTTTTGACGCATATTTTGTAAATAATATTGAATTCATTTGTGTGTATTGTGAAATGTTAGAAAAGTAATGTGTATATGTTTTAGAAAATGTTGTGTTAATAATAAGAATATTATTAATATTTTTGCACTCTAATTAAATAACAAAATAATTATGAAGACAATAGTTAATGATTTGTAGAATGTTGATAATAATTGAGATATGTTATTTTAATAATCAATTGAATTAAATAAGTTGAGATGTTTAGATATTGTGATTGAATGTTATGTGTTTTAATTTTATAAGGAATTTAAATTGTGTGATGAGATTTTAATTTAATAATCATGAATAAATAAATAAATGTTAAATGGTTTATTTTGTGGAACATAATGATTAAAAATATATGTTAATAATAAATTTTAAGCAATTTTGAAAAGCTGACTGCAACACAGGATAAGTCAATAATGATGATAAATAAAAGAGTTAATGAAAAATTTTAAATAATAATGTTTATAAATTTTTAGATAAATTAGTTAAAAGAGAATTGTTGGTTCAATGTATATTTGTGTATTATGTTATGTAATGTATTATAATAGTGTGTGTGGCTGGGAGGTTATCCAAGGGGATAACGTATTAAAAATTTGATATATTTTAATTAATAATGATGATTTGCTACTCAATAATTTTGTTTGAATTTAAAAAATAGATGCACTAAATACTTCTTATATTGTGTTATTATGTCTTATTGTGTTGATTGCATTAGTATGTTAGGAATAAGTATTATAAAAATATAATAATATGTTTTCAATGTGTTTATAGATTTAAAAATAAAATGAAAAATAGTTGTGATAGGTAAAATTTTCAATGGGTTGTAAAAGATAGAAATGGGTGATAATAATTAGTTGAATAAAATGTTTGAGTCAATTCAAGTTGAATTTTGTGGGACATAGATTTGTCCAAATCGAAGTAAAAGTTAAAGTAATAGTGGAAATGAAAATAATGCAATGTTGTTTTGAGTTAATGTATGTTATAGAATTTTGAGAAATAAGTGGAGACACAGTAGAAATGGAGATTTTATGTAGAGTTTGGAGCGATATATTGTTTATTTGTTGATGTTAATTTGTTGTAATTGTAGTGAGGTTATGAGATTGAGATTTTTTGGGGATGGCAATTTTGTAGTAGTGGTAGTGTATTTGGGGAGTCCGCAACAAGGGTTGGGACGGGATAGGGACCGATTGGCGCCGGAAAGGGTTACCTAGGGTGAGTCCAGGGACCAACATAAGGGAATGAGTTTTGGGAAGGAAACACGTATCCTATGTACAAAGGGTTAGAGAGTATTTTTTTTTTATAAGAGTAGAAGGTGGCGATTGGAGTTAAAATAGTAAGTAGTTAGAGGTAGAGAAGGGTTAGTAAAATTTTGATAGAGGGGTGTCATACTAGTTAAAGATTTTGTAAGGGAGCATTAGAGTAATAAAAGGGGTAAGATTATGAGTAAATGCCAAATGGATGAAGTAAATTATAATGAAATAATGAATAACGTAGAATCACCCAAAGTAATGAAATGGAATAATGATGGCCATAATTGAAAAAAAAAAAAAATAAAATAAATAAATAATTTTTGTAATTTTGAGAAACGAATTAATAAGAGTAAATCAAGTTTAAAAGTAATTTTTTGATTTTATATGCTAATTTAATGATGTAAAGTGTGTAACATTTTAATCGTAAGTTGTTTATTTTAAAATGAATTATTAATGTACTGTGTTTTCTTATGTTAAGTTATGTTAGGTATTCTGATATATACATGTTAGTAATAAGTGAGTAAAAACAAAACCAGTGCTTCTTAGCGCAAACCAGCACCGCTAGGGGGGAACAGATCAGTTGGGGATATGGTGTTGTATAAGGCCACTATTTAATATTTTGATTTGTTGTTTCAGTGTTTGGTGATGCTGTGGCGGCGGACCTGAGCTGGCCTGCGCGTCAGGGCAGGGGCGTTGAGTATCTGTCTGACTCTACGGTGTTGGGATCTCGAGAGAGAAGTCCAGTATTGTCATGCAGATGCAGTCACAGTCACCGGACCAAGGGTGAGTTGATTATTAATATTTTTTTTTTGGAAACCGTACAGGGGGTTGTGGCGACATATCCTGGCTGATCCCTTTAGCAAGTATGAATGTGTCAATGAGATTTTTTATGCTTCGGCATAAAATATCTCATTGAGGGGGTATTGTAGCGGGGCATTTTTGGGCATACCTGGGGCAATCTAAAGAAATTTGTATATTTTTTGTAATAAATAAATAAAAATCTTCATTAGGAACAAAAATTTATAAAGAACGGTAAATTTATTATTTGGAGCGATCCCAACAACGGCAACACTGCTTGAGGCGTGGGAAACCAAGTTATTAGACAATATTCATATAATAACCGGCAACTGTACCAAACTCAGTTCAAGGACAATGACGAACACGAAAAACGTAAACACGTTATGTAACAGTAAACACGTTACACAACCAGACATCAGGCGATGTGTTGCGTCAGCAACTTATATAACAACTGTGTGTCATCGGTTTCGTCAGAGCCTATCCTGGGTGTGTCACGCCAGCAACTGTGTGAGGCACCGAACAAACAGTCGGAATTTAACATCTCAGCGGACCAGACGCAAAAACAACTGTCGCGTCTGCCCGGCTCTCGCCGGTTTTTCGGGCGAAGTTATTCTGTGTTCGCCGACGCGCCCGCATACGATAAAATGTGATTTTAAATTCAAATTAATAACTTTTAATAGCCATGAAGTAAAATGCAGTGACAGTTTTTGGTGATATATACAAAATTATAAGCAATAGCATTGTGCGGAGTGGACGGAATTACGTGAGGAGTCTGGACTGGGTCGAATCGCTAAAAATTGGCAAGATAAGTAACCGACATGGGGTAACACCCAAGAAACTTTCAAAATTGTAAAACCTTTTAATTTTAAAAAGAAATGGCAGCCTAAAATATCTATACATAAATTAAACTAAATATGAGATCTCTAAAATAACTTGGTATGTGTGTTGCGTGTATACGGGAGAATGTAACTATATTAAGAAGTCTGGTTTGCGTTTTCTTTAAAAGATTATTTTAATTTAATATCTTGATTCATATAAGGTTTATATAATATTTCAATGTTGTTTTATTCTTTTTTATACTAAAAGTTTTTTTTTCTTTACTTTAAAAGTTTCTTTCTTTCAAATTTATTTTATGTGCGTTTCCTTTTGATTTGAGAAATGTTAATAAATTTTAATTAATGTGTAAACGTATAAAGTTTTCTTTGTTTGTTTAAGCAACCAATCTGATTTCCTGTTCGCCTAAAAAGAACCCTCATAAATTATTTTCTTACAGTTGGTAAGATGGCGCCCGAGAAATACACAATGTTTGTTAGTTAATTTTATGTGATACAAAAAGATAAGTAGCTTCACATTTGGCTTCCGAACGTAGGGACGATTTATATAATAATATTATATAAATATAGGCCCACTGGGAAAGCAGAATGGTTGTTTAAGGTAAAATAAATTTTTTTTTTCATACATAAATTAGACGCAAGTATGGGGTTATGTTTTGATAGGGTTATGTATGTAGTGAATTATTTGTCGAATTATATAAGGAGTATTATGAGGTAATATACATAATAATTGGTATGTATGATAATTATTAAATAGTATAAAGAGTATTATAATAAAATCTTTTAAAATGGCTGAGATACAAGATAATGATTTAATCAAGATGATGAAATTGCTGTTTAATGAACAAAAAAACGAAATCAATGAAAAGTTTGATATTCAAAAGAATAGTTTTGAGGAGTTATTAAAAAATCAGAATAAAGAGTTGAAACATGAAATACAAGAAATGAATAAACATTTAGAAAGCACTCACGAAATAATAAGAAACGGTTTAAATAAGTTAGAACAGAAGTTCGAGAAATTAGGTAACAATGTTTTAAGTAAGACAAAATGTAAAAATGACGAAATAGTAGACAATTTTGAGAGTATAGTGGGGGTGAAGAATAATGATGAAAATATAATAACAAATAGTGCTGATGAAGTTTTAGAATGCGATAATGAAATGGTAATGAGTGTTTATGAAATAGAAAGAGAGTGGAAGAATAATGTAGTAATTAAATGGGGACAGAGGGCAAATTTTCCCCTTATTGTTTATAATGATGATGATGATTTAATGTTGTTTTTTCAGGGCAAGAGACCCTTATTGTTAAATGAAGTAATGTTGTATAATGTTGTACCCTCTGTCCGAAATAATTGTGAGAGTGTGATGTGGTGCTGTGAAGAAAGAGAGTTATATGTTGAGAATGAAATAGAAATATACAAGTTAGAAAGAAAGTATGATGAATTGAGAAAATTAATAAAAGGGGTGTTGATGAATCATGTGAAATACGTACCTGTTGAAAGAGAGACAGAAAATAATTTTGATAATATCTTACCTGATTATAATGACTTACCTGACGTAGTAGTTGAGGAATACAAAGATGAGAAAATTTACCTGACATTAACAAATAACCCTGATATAGACGGGACAATCCTAACCTATGGTGACAAGATTTATAGTGGTACAATGGATGAAATAGAGTTGATAGATTATTATGATAGTAATGATTATCATAATTTGTGTGTTGATAAAAATGATGAATGTTACAAATACACTAGATATATATATGACGATGGTGGGTGAGCTAAAAGATCAGTGTTGGGACATTTTTAAATATTGTAAATTTTTGGTAATGACCTTGCTGATTTGGACATCTGAAGTGAGATACACTTGAACAGTTTTGACGCATATTTTGTAAATAATATTGAATTCATTTGTGTGTATTGTGAAATGTTAGAAAAGTAATGTGTATATGTTTTAGAAAATGTTGTGTTAATAATAAGAATATTATTAATATTTTTGCACTCTAATTAAATAACAAAATAATTATGAAGACAATAGTTAATGATTTGTAGAATGTTGATAATAATTGAGATATGTTATTTTAATAATCAATTGAATTAAATAAGTTGAGATGTTTAGATATTGTGATTGAATGTTATGTGTTTTAATTTTATAAGGAATTTAAATTGTGTGATGAGATTTTAATTTAATAATCATGAATAAATAAATAAATGTTAAATGGTTTATTTTGTGGAACATAATGATTAAAAATATATGTTAATAATAAATTTTAAGCAATTTTGAAAAGCTGACTGCAACACAGGATAAGTCAATAATGATGATAAATAAAAGAGTTAATGAAAAATTTTAAATAATAATGTTTATAAATTTTTAGATAAATTAGTTAAAAGAGAATTGTTGGTTCAATGTATATTTGTGTATTATGTATACTCTAATTTGACGAGTATACAATTTACATCTGATGAAAGAGATATTCTTAACAAGGGGCTAAATTATAATATTCCTTATATCGGTAAAGACCACATGATTCGAGAAATTATTAGTGCAGAGGCCGCCATAAAAACAATACCAAACCAGACTTTACAAAATGAAACCCGTGCCGTAATTAATAATAGCTTGAATAAATGCCTAAAAACTATAACAAATAATGAAAAGCGATATAAAGTTAATCAGAGATACTTGAAAGAAAATAAAACCTTGAAACATATAAAAACAAAATTGGTAGATAACAATGCACTGATTACAAAGGCTGATAAGGGGAATACTGTAGTCGTAATAGACAGAGACGAATACACTTCAAAGGTTAATGATTTCATATCAAATAATAATATTTTAATGATACAATCGGACCCAACTGCAGAGTTCGTCAAAGTTTTGAATAATAAAATTAACCTATGTACACGGCTGTTTGATAACGCCACACGCCGTGCACTAAAACCCATTAACGCAGAAGCACCACAATTTGTTGGCCTACCTAAAATCCATAAGACCAATATACCGATTAGGCCATTGATAAATTTCACAACTGCGCCGAGCTACAATGTCAGCAAAAAACTTGCAGTGAAAATAAAAAACAGTATAAAGATAAGTAATAACCATAGTATAAGAAATAACATTGACCTTGTTAACAAATTGAAGAGCATTAAATTACGACCTAATTATAAAATAGCATCTTTTGATATTGTTGACTTGTATACGAATGTCCCTGTTCAAGAAACTCTCACTATCCTTAAAGAAAATCTTATTAACGCCAAAATATGTAATTCTGAAGAAATCAATGATTTAATCAATTTACTGGAAGTTATACTTGACCAAAATTATTTTACATTTAACAATAATTATTACATCCAAAAAAAGGGCCTAGCCATGGGGTCACCTTTATCTGGTTTATTGGCTGACATATACTTAAACCACTATGAGAATACATATTTGCTCAATGGCATAAATAAACTTTCCAAGAACATAATATCATATACACGCTATGTTGATGATACGTTTATAATTTTTAATGGCACAATACGACAAATAGAAAATATGAAATTATACATGAATAGTGTCAATAGAAACATACAGTTCACACTCGAGACAGAGATAAATAATAAACTTAACTTCCTCGACCTGACAATTACAAGACTAGATGAAAAGTTCCAATACCAAATATACCGAAAACCGACAACCACGGATCTCACGATAAATGCTGAATCACATCATCCCTTTTCTCAAAAAATGGCAGCTTATCATAGTTTAATATATAGGTTACTTTCCATACCATTAGAAGACAAAGATTTTCACGAAGAACTGAACACGATCAAATACATAGCTAAGGCCAATGGTTATAAAAGATCAATCGTAGATAATTTGGTCAAGAAACACAGAAAAAAGAAAAACAACATAGAATTACAAGAAAATAATAAAAATAAAATTAGGTATATAGCATCGGAATATGGTAACACCCTACCCAAAATTTTAAACAAAGTATTCGGTGGGATAAATATTAAAATGGCTTACCGAACTAATAATAACATTAATAAGATACTCTTACCTAAACATTCAAAATCAATTGAAGACAGGACGGGCATTTATAAGATAATATGCAATGACTGCGACAGCTTTTACATTGGCCAAACTGGTAGACCTTTTAAAAGACGATTCAAAGAACATTTACCTAGAAAAGAATTTAGTAAAACAGTGTCAAATTACGCGCGCCATCTGATGGACAACAACCATAGTTATACTGATTTCACAACGAACTTTCAACCCCTCCACATATGCAAAAAAGGTAATTATATGAATGCTATTGAAGAATACGAAATATATAAAGCTTACAAAAATAAAAAAACAGAAGAAGTCATCCTTAACGATCAGCTGTATTTCCAGTCCAATCTATTATACGACACAGCGATAAGAATACAGAACAAGGTCCATAGTGCACGACATATAACAACATGAACACTGCAGTCGACTATAGCATGTCGTGGTGCGCACCATCGATATCGTGTGTGTCTAAAATCTGGGCATTTTATGTGTTTTTATGTTTGTATTATATTTATTGTTGTGTGTAGAATTGTGTGTGCAGTGTTTTTAATATTTTAACCATTGACGACCTTTAACAAGGGATATCCTGATGATGGGGCATATGCCCTGAAACGCGTCGATTGAAATATAGAGAAAAGGCCACCAGACGGACAAGAAAAAGGTAAACTATTTTACTAATTATATACTATAAGTGGCTTGGATACCGAAAAACATGGATCTAAAACAAAATTTTATCTAATCAACTAGTTGTAGGCCTAACGTAATTAAATGGAGGTTCTGGTTTCCAGGGGTAGTTTGTATCACAAATATACTGCTCCCATCTTACTTTAAAACTTTCACAGTTTTGAATATCATTTGCAGAATGATCTATGGATCTTTTTTTAGTTAAGTATTTGTTAGCATTAATACAATTAATACATTTATTTATATCAGAGGTACATACTGTAGCATCATGGTTACCTGAACATTTGTAGCATGGTTGTTGTCTTTTAAAAGTGTCTTTGCACTTTCTCAATGAATGGTTGTACCCACAACAGTTTTTACAACATTTGATATTAAAATTGTCATACACTCTGCAGTTTTCATATCCAATAAAAACAGATTTATTCTTCATTATCTTGGCATATGCATCAGAGGTTACTTCTGCTAGCGCAGCATGATTATTGTTTCTCTGTTGGTATTTGTGTACAATGTTTACACTATTTGATGGTAATTCATTTCTATGTATGATATCGTTCTCGAGTTGTACTTTATCGACATCTTTTGATATGTTTGTTATTTTTATTTGCGGATTTTTTTTAACACATGCTTCAGCTGTCAATATTTCACTGATTTCACTGTTTATAACCTTTAGATTTTTTCAGAATCTTGCTCATTTATACACTTTAGAAAAACTGTACCATTATTGACTTTGTTAATTTTTAAAACTTTGGCATTAGTTTTGGTTGAAATTTGCACTTTGATAATATTTAGGGCATCGCCTTTGAAATTTTCCTTTGGCTTTATTGTCAAACGAGCACATTCTTGCTTTTTAGGTAAATTTAGCTTAGCATCAGCATACGAATTTTTAATGTCTACATAATTTTTTTCAACATTTACAGCAGATGATCTTAAGAAACTGTTATTTTCACGCAACTCATGGTTATGTTCACGTAGCTCATTATTTTGTTTCACCAATTCACTATTAATTTTTTTTCATAGTTTAATTCTCTTATATAGTCCTGACAATCCTCACATTCAAAATTTTGTTCATACGTACGGTTTTTATTTTTTTCACTGGCAATTGATACGATAGATATAGCATCATCCTAACCTTTATCATCTGTATCCATATTATCACTTACACCATCTTGAGTCACGCGTAGACCATTTTTAATATTTTCTAGATGTTTTTGAATAATTAACAATTTTTTTTGGACATTACTATTTTCAATATCAGTATCCTGGTCACATGGTTGAATGTCAACAAAAGATAGGTTAAGATGTACAGGGCACACAATTATGTGTCTAGCGATAAAGAATCCTTTTCCTTCGTTCACTTCTCTTGCAAAATCAGACTTGCAGAAAACACTATCACATATTAAACAAGTAACAAGTCCAACTTTTTTATTTGGATGACAAATATGATTAATATGATCGGGTGGTATATCGCGCGCGTCTTTACTTGTCCCTGCCATTACGATTCAATTATTTAAAACACCAATTATTTTAATTACCTTGCTCCAGAACAATTACAATTCATTTGTTACAAACTCTCATTATTTTTTTACTCTGATAAAATATTATTATTATTAAGATCAATTTCAACTACCTACACACATGGTTTACATAACATACATTTTACAACACAAACACAATTAATTTCACTATCAATTTATTTACAATTTCTTGTCATTATTTTTCTGTTTGCCACACCTCATTTCATTAGTTAGCTAGGTCATCACCATGAACTAAAATATTAAAATGTCCATTCACTGATTTTTTATTTAACCCCCATCATCATATATTAACCTGATGTATTTATAACATAACTCATTTTTATCTATATACATTACATTATAATTATTACTGTAATGACTACTTTCGTTAATTATATTAACACAGTAATTAACTACATATTTGTCTCCCATTATTTCATAAAACCTGTCGACGTTGGTAATTTTAGTCCAGTATCCCTTAATATTATTTGTTAACATAAGGTAATTTATGTTATCATATTCTTCTACTATATCAATTACATTATAAGGTAAGTGTTTATTATGTACAACAGTATCATCAAAATCATCCATCATTATTTAACAAGGTAAGTCAATTTGCTCACCTCTCTCAATATCTAAACTCTGCACTAACATTTCATAACCTCTATTAATCTCAAAAATCTCTTTCTCTCTCTCACATCACAATACCTCTCACAACCCCCTTGAACTATCTCATTCCATGCAAAGGGCAACACAAAACCACTAAAATACTTCCTGGCTTTACCAGATACATCACCACAAAAACTTAAAGGACCATTTGGAGACACCATGTCTCCCACATAACCTCTGGAGGAACCTTCGTCCTCATAAAACACATGTGAAGTCTTTACTCCACTTATACCACAGGGAAAATTTGCCCTCTGCCCTCCATACTCACCTAACTTCTCTTCACGCTCTCTCTCAACCTCATCAACACTTTCTATGCTCACAACCTTGCTCTCTAACACCACGTTTTTAATTATATCACTGTTATCACTCTTTATTTTGCTACTACTTGTCGACTCATTATTAGAATTATCATTATTACTTACCTTGTCTACCGCCACCTGTTTTGCATTTAAATTAACTCTTATATTTCCGTTATTTTCATTTATTTTGCACTTACCTATACTTGTTCTCCACTCTCCCATCTCTCAATATTTCGTTCTAATTTGTTAACGTTACTTTCGAATATTTCCTTTGTATTTTCAAAATGCTTATTAATTTCATTAATATTGTTTTTAATTCATTATTTTGCTTTTTTAATTCATTGAAATTCCCTTCACATTTTAATTTTTGTTCATGTAATTTGCTTCTTAACTCATCAAATTTGTTATTCTGTACTTCAAAACTACTCTTTATTTCTTTAATTTCATTATTCAATTTATCAAATTTATTATCATTGGCATCAAAACGTTTATTTAATACATTGAAATCACTATTTTTTACCATGTTTTCAGACATAGTTTGCATCAGGTTGAATATATCATTCATTGACAACTCTTTTTCTTTAGTTTTTGTCACTACGGGAGTAGATTTTGCTTCAGCATTATTTATTATAATTGACTCGGTTAGGTAAGCATTAGTTACTGAATGAATGCTCGAGTCAGCTGTTGGCATTGGCTGTCTTAATTCACTCACACTCAGTGACGGGTTCATTGATCCAAGGCCACTCTCACTCATAACTGAGTCTATCAAATTAATTTTTTTTCGTTATCAGCATTTTTATTGTTCTATTTTACTGTTCTATTCAATAATTATTAAATTTTACTTGTAATCTAACATGCACCATTGATCAACACCTCGTAATTTTATTTTGCGTATGTTACGTAAATTTTATGTAAGTTATTTTCGGCTTCCGCCAACCCTATTCCATTCTCTGTGCTTTAAAATAGGCCAATTTGGAATAAATACGCTATTTATTCCAAATCCTGGTCACGCCGCAACATTTGTCGTGTTTTATATTTTTTATATAATTAATAAACAATCACAAACTCCCACTTACCTTTAATTTGTTAACTCTCTGGGCAGATCGTCTAGTGGTGTAAACCATATTTCGTATAGCGAATTTAGCAGCACAGAAAATGAAATTAGGTACTTGTAATGATTATTCTAACACACATATATCAAGTGAAATAAAATATTAATTTATTATTTGATGTTGTAACATTCTTTGTTCTCCTCTCTCTTCATTTTCTTCTACATATTTTTTGATTCTGCTCTAAAAGTTATTAAAACCTATGTGGCTATGCCACTTATACAATTATAGCAACATTATATATTTATTTATATTTTAATTAGATTATGTAAGGCAGCCCAGTTTCCTCATTCTCTCATCCACACATATTTAAATTTTCCCCCCTTAATATAGAGATCTCTCTAAATTATGATTTTCATGATTTAAAAGTTTATATAATTTACGGTTACTTGATTGGCTGTTCGGGTCGACCTCCTGCTACACTGATTGTCCGAATGATGTTCTCACTGTTGATTTAATTTAGTTATCACTGATGATTTTAAAAGACACAGTTAGTCCATGTTAGATTATTGTTAATTTACACTCACTTTCTACTATTTTTACTAAATTTTCGGCCCGCGAGCCTATGTGTTTGTCTGGCCCGACGAGAGTTTTGTAGTCGACTGCTACTGTTTCCGTTACATTTTAATATACGGGCGAAATGGAAAATGTGTCCGGCCGGCGACGCTCACCACTGCTCGCGTCTGTTACGTTCAGATGTTTTTAGCCGACTGAGACAGTTTTCTGCGCACACAGTGCGAAAGAATGTCTTAATACGTGACCAAACCATGGGAACATTGGCCACCAGAGCGCGCGATGATGGCGCGTACGCTCCCTCGTTGATAACTGCAGATTCCTTTGCCACACCGCAACAGTTTCGACTATACAGTCCACTCACCGTATTTGCTTATTCACAATTCCCAATGCGTACTTTCTGACGGTTACTGAACAGTACCAAGACTGATTTAAAATGATTAAAATTGGTTTCACCCCTTTTCCCCATTACAAAAGACTACAAAGACGAACTAAACATGATAAAATATCTAGCAGAATCAAACGGATACGACAGAACAATAGTCAATAAAACTCCTACACAAAACAAACAACAGACAAAGACAGAAAACAACAAATTCATAACACTAACATACATCAACAAACAAACTGAAAAAATAGCCCACAAATTCAAAAAACACACAATCGCTTACAAAACTACTAACAAAACAGAACACACACTATCACAACACACACACAAAGCATAAAACAAGTTCGATCTACCTGGTGTTTACAAACTAAATTGATCAAATTGCAACAAATTCTACATAGGCCAGACAGGACATAGCTTCAAACAAATATACATTCAATACATAAAGGCACTCCACTCCACTACAGAGTCCACCTTTGCAAACTACCTCATTGAAGCAAACCACACATACAAAACCATCAACAATAACATGAACATTCTACACGTACACACAAAAGGCTGAAAACTAGACACTCTAGAACATTTGGAAATATACAAACCCACGAAAACAAATAAAAACGACATCCTAAACGAACAGACACAATTCAAATCACACGCATTATTCGAACATATCTCACCCCACACACACAACATCGATCTTTCGAAAATTGATTCCTTCGCCCACAACAAGACGGACAGCGCTACCAGTGGCAACCTCTGAACTTACTTCTGACTTCTTACTTCTTAATACGAGCATCCGAGGCTGGCTGCTTCGATGGCTCGGTGTCTCCTGTAAGTGTCTGCTGCTAGCGGCCACCAACAACTCTCGGATAGTATTTTATCCAGAGTTTTTTCTCGGGGCATTTTGCATTTAAGATTTTCCCTTGCTGGTAGCGTTGCCGGGCAATCCAAGAGAATGTAATTTAGGGTTTTGTCCTGCTCCTTGCACATTCCACAAAGAGGACTGTCTTTTAGGTGAAACCTATGCAGGTACCTGTTTATCACGATGTGACCCATTCGTGCTCTTGCCGCAAATGACGCCACAGATCGAGGCATCCCTTTATAGATTTTTGGGCGGTTTGGGGAGCTTTGGATGGTGAAGTACTCGCGTCCGGTGCTACAATTCTCCCATCTCTGTTTCCAGGAGTCAATGAAGAACTTCCTGGCTGCTTTTTTATACTGTCAGAGAATAATGCTGCGGCTGTACAGGGCCCATGCAGCAAGCTTTACTGGCAAGAGTATCTGCTACTTCATTTCCATGAATCCCGCAGTGACTTGGAATCCATTGAAAAATAACATTCTTATCTTTTAAACTATTAAGTTGTTGCAGGATTTCCGATGTTCGAAAGTAATAATCTGTGGTGTTCTGCACTTGTAAGGCCTGTATAGAAGACATGGAGTCTGTGAGAATGCAGATGTCACACGCTTCGATGGCTTTGCAAAACTCCAGTGCAGCATTCAGGGCCAATAATTCAGCGTTCATACTTGAGGACGCGTCGCAGGGCAATGAAAAAGAGTCACCTGTTTCTGGGCAACAATAAGCAGCTCCTCCTTTATTGTTGACTTTGTCAACAGAACCGTCAGTGTATATTTTGGCGAATCCATGATATTTTTCCTGAATCAATGTGATTGACACTTCCCTTAGAAGTGCTGGCAAGCCTTTGATATCCCGCCCTGGCTATGTGACCAACTAAAATTTCTGGTTCACTGAGCGGCAACCTCTGAAGAAGCTTTTTAAAAATGAAAACCGGTTCAGGTTGTAAGGTAAAACTTTATGTTATTACTCATAAAAAGTTTGTGTTCCAAGTCGTTAGTGAAATAGTTGTATTTAGTTAAGTAACGGACACGTCATGGACAACGAAATCCAAGAATAAAGATATAGTTGAAAATGTGGTATCTAAGAATGATAGGGTAAGTAATAGTAGAGATGATGAGAATATAATGGGAGTAGAGGTTAGTGAGGAGGTAGTAGTAAGTGTTGATGAGCTAGAGAGAGAGTGGAGGGAGAGGTTAAGTGAATATTGGGGGGGAGGGCAAATTTTCCCCGTGATGCTGTAGGTGAAGTAAAGGCTTCACGAGTGTATTTGGGAGACAAATGGTCTACAAATACTCCCTTAGGTTGTCATAATGTACCTGGTAAAGCCAGATGGTGTTGTAACAAAGTTGTATTGCCCTCTGCGTGGAGTGAGAGAATTAAATGGGGTTGGGAAAGTGATTTTGAGAGAGAGAGAGAGAGAGAGAGAGAGAGATGTTCAAGTTAAATAGAGGTTATGAAGGGTTAGTTAAGAGGTTAAATATTGAGAGAGTAGACTATATGAAAGACTTACCTTATGCAGTAAAGGTTGATGATTATTTTGATGATACCACAGTTGGTAATAAGCATTTACCTTGTGATGTAATTAGAGCAGCAGTAGATGATGATAATAAGCACTTACCTTGCGATGTAATTGAGGTAATAGTAGATGACTATGATGATGAGATCATAACTTACCTGGTGATGACAAAAAATACTAAGGGAGACTGGACCAAAAATACTAATGTAGACAAGTTTTATGAGATAATAATGGGGAATGATCCTGGGAATTATTATGGTATAACGGATAAAACAAATTTTGAGTTATTATATAAATAGTAATGATATAATAAACTTAATAAAAAATGGAATGTGTTGTGATAAGATCAGATTAATTTTTGATGATGGAGGTTAGATATATAGTGAATGAACATTTAATTATTTTAGCTAATGGTGTAAATACTTGGCTAACTTAGGTAATGCGTTTTGGGTAAACAATGACATGATATGACGTAGATTGTATATAAATTTGTATTGATGTTAAATGTATCGTGTTAAGTTATGTTGTTATGATATGGTATCTGAGAATACACAGTGTGTGTATGTTGTATGATGTGTACTCAATGTTAATAATGAGGATGAATTGTTAATAACAATTGACAGTATGTAATTATGAATTTTTATAATGGAATTAAACTAATTTGAGATGGTTTAATTAAGTAAATATCACTATTACTTTAACTTCCTGAAGAAGCCTTTTAAAGGAGAAAACCGGTTAAGGCTGTAAGGTAAAACTTTTTGCTTTTACTTATAAAAAACCTAGTGTTCCGAGTCGTTAAAGTAATAGTGATATTTAGTTAAGTAACGGACACGTCATGGACAACGAAATCCAAGAGTTTAATTAAGGTAAAACATGGAAACGTTGGTAATAAATTTGAGTTATTTTTTTGAGAGTTGAATTGTATAATAAATGATAAATAATTAAAGTTTGATGTTTGAAATGTTTAATAGAAATGCAGAGTTGAAGTAATAATGAGATAATGGGAGTATGTAATAGAGAATTGAAATTTAAGTTATAATGTTTGTAATTTGTATTCAATTACAAAGGTGAAATGTTTGTTTTAATGTAACATTGATGATGTTTATTTTGAGTTGAAGTATTTGTGAAACATAAAGTGTTTATTTGAGTATGATGTAATGGTGTGTATAAGGGGGGATAGTAGAAAAGTGATGTGGAGGAGTTTAAAATGAAAAATAATGTAGAGAGAGTGATGCTTAAATCATGATATAACGATTAATAATACAGTTTTAAAATACACATTTTGTGGACTGTACTAGTCGTATTGTAGAACTTTTGATTGTTGTGTTAATCATGGATTGTGTGCAGATAGCAGGAGTAATCTGCATAAAGGAATAGTAAATAATTGAAATTGAGAGATAAAATGAGATGTTTAAAAAGAAAAAAGTAAGATGAAGTTATTTTTTCTTAAAATTCTGACTGGAATTAGTAAATCATTTTGAATTTGGAATGATAAATTCCAGGAGAATATCGATGTTAGATGTTTAGGAGAAGGTGTATTCTGTTATGTTAAGGATATTTCTGTTAAACAATGTTATATGTACATTTAGAAGTAAGAAAAACCAGTACTTCAAAAAAGGCAAACCAGTACGGTTGAAAGGAAACCAAATCAGTTCACGATCTGGAAAACGAAAGGCCATTTAGTAATGTTTTATTAATTGTTTCAGAATCTGGTGGCGACCCTGTGCTGACCAGCGTGTCAGGGTAGGGGTGTCTAGTGTCTGTCTGACTTTATGGTGTTGGGATTCTACAACAGGAAGTCCAGTAAAGTCGTGCAGGTGCGGCCGCATTCACTGGATCAGGGGGATGAGTTACCCATGATGTTAATAAAAAATTAAAGGAGGGTCATGGCGCCACATCCGGGCTGATCCTTTTAGGTGTTGTCAATGAGAGTTTTTATGCTTTGGCATAAAACCTCTCATTGAGGGGGTATTGTGACAGTACAAAATGGGTATAATTATTTTGTTGTGCAATAACACGACCTATGTAAAATTGAATAAAATATGACTTTCGAAATGGGAAGTGTATGAATCAGTCAGAGTGACGTAGGCATTATCGTCTTCGAGCTATAAACCAAGCCATACATGGGCACACATTTTTATATTCGATCTGAAGTCACAACAATATAATGACGTGAACGAGTGTTTTATAATACTGAGACGCAATTCTAACTTCGAGGATGTTCTAGAATCTTCGGTATGATCCGGCCAGCAAAGTAGGGGTACCACATGACCAGCACAATAAAGTATACAGTCGCCATTATTTAGTCTACGAAGAGCAACAAGTCTACGAACCGCAGCCAAACGCCGTGGACTTGTGTTTAACCCAAGTCCGCGGACAAAGTCGATATAGGCCGTTACACAAGTGAAAATGCATATAAAACAGTGCTAAATAAGTTTCTCAGAGTACTCGAGTTAATCACTAAAATTAATTAACAGTTTTAACAGTTCAGTGAGTGTTGCAACAAAAGTGAACTACAAGAATGATGATGCCACGTGTGGAATAACGTCTCCAGATAAGTAAATTTGAAACTAAATCGACCATACAGCAATCAACAAAAATGTATACAGTATTAACACATTAAGTTCAGATCGTAATGAGAGCTCAAAGCTAAGGGCGGTTTTTAAAGAGTGAGTGAGAGCATGAAAGCGAAGTGCTGGTTTGGCTTTCTAGATTTAAATCAAGTAATATTGTGCAAAGAATGATTATATGTATATGTTCAATGTTGAATGATTGACTTATCATTTAGATATATAAGGGCAATGCCCGTTTGAATTGCAAAAATGAAAATAAAAACAAATTGCTATATCACAAAGACCACATGTTGAATGTAATTATTGCACTGCAACCTCATCTGTTTGCTGCATCCAAATCTCGCCCAACGAATTCTAGAGTCTTCTGAGTCCAGGGAATAAAGGGTTTAAATCATACAGGTATTATATAGTGATAAGCGTGGAATAGTTGCATATTAACTTTAAATATGCTGGCGACGCTATGATGAGATGTAAGGTAGGTGCGAGAATTAAATCGATATTTCGGGCGGGTAGATTTGAAAAAGTTAAATGCCTTTACAGTATGTATACCCACGTAACGTACAGCTTGGTCTGATGGATCCCTAAGTGGTTATAAAAAAAAGTTATCGAAAGGATAAAGGTTGATAATGATTAATGCAGGCAGTGAGACAAGAGGTGTTCCAAACGCACTTTTAGTTTTTAAGTCGGGCCAGTGTTCTGGTGATTATCATGAAGAAATTAATGCAGACAATTACTGGCTGAAAATGAAACTGATTCCGAACCTACCACCCTGGTCAGTTTTAGTGATAGATAAAAAGTACTCAAACTTTCAGTACCACAATAAAAAGTTACACAAAGTGCCGAAATCCACTTCTAGAATATCAGAAATGTTAGAGTGGTTGTGAAACAAAAATATTCAATGTTGTGAAAGTATGTATAAACCTGAACTCTACCATTTAATAAAACTTACTAAACCAAATTACGAACAATTCCACATAGATTCTGTTGTGGAACAATACGGTCACAGTGTTCTCAGATTACCCCCTTACCATCTGGAACTTAATCGCTTAGAACTTATTGGAGGGGCAAGGGTAAAAAATAATATCGCGGCTCGTAACATATCCAATCAATTGAATATAGTTCATGAAATGGTTGAACAGGTTTTTTCGGAATTAACAAGTGAAGACTGGAAAAAGTGTTGTGATCATAGTGTCAAATGTGAACAAAAAATTCAAACTCACTCTCCCCCCCTACACACACATACACATACAGGTGCGCATAAAGATTTCGACAAAACCGAAACATTGAAGCATGATAATGTTTTGTAAACAATAGATTTCTATTCTGTGGGGAATCGAAATTGTGGAAGCGTTACATTTTTCGATGACGAATTTTGTGGAATGACCCCCAGCCTAAAAACATTATCATGTTAAAATATGCAGAGACAGAGAGGTTAATAGACAATGAAACAGAAGAATTTATTATACGACTTGACAACAGCGACACACTACTGACAACGAATCTGATTTTTCAGATTGTACAGATGATCAGGACGACTCGCTGGATGGAATTGAACCACTTCTCTGATATCAGTAGCAGATCATTTTTTGTTGTATTTAGTTTTCATTATAAGGTAAAAGCGTAGCTCATTAGCCTCTGTGTAGTTACCACGCGCTTTGGAAGTCGCGTCAATCCCTACCAATATTGTCGTGCACAACCTTTCTCCCTACCGGCGCAAATTGAACTTCTCTATCCTTGACAACCTCTACTGTTATTATTATCATTAATAATAAGTTGACTGATGTAATTCATCATGATGTTATAAGAAATATCTATTTTGTAATCTGAGGTAATTTTACAATGTTACAGAAGGGGCTTCTTAAGGCCTATGCGGTTGACCAGGGCACCACATTTCAGAAGTGGTAACCTGAAGTTTAAAAAAATGTTTATCTTGTATTCTTTTTGTCCTTTTATAAATTTTTGTATCCATCTATACTTTTATAATTTTTTTGTCTATAAATTTTTAGACTTGTGTGAATGTCTAGACCCATTTTTTGAGCATTAATTAAGCCATATTATATACAGTATACTGCTGCATAACAAATTTAGTCTTAACTAATGATGTATTGCAAAACATTTAGATATTTCTGCGAAAATTAAAAAGTTGTTTGTATATTTTTGAAGCTGTTATTTGGATAAACATTACATTATAATTTATGTAACAAGTACACAAATTAAATATAATAAGAGCAACAGTTTTTCTGTTGCACATCAAATAGAAAAATAAAAATAAGTACATGAAAAAAACATGAAGTTTCAAAGAAAATTAACCAATTAAGCTTTAAAGTTTGAAATTGTGATTGTTAGTTTTAAAAGATGAAATGGTAGTTTTTTTATTGGAGCGGTGAAATGGAGAGGAGACACCAAAAAGCCACCTTGTGTGGGTCTAAATTGTACGAGGGCTATTTTTTTTTCAATCTCCGTTAAAGTAGGAATAAAAAACGAGAATAATTATAAAAAATGTACTATATACAAAATATTTGTATATCTCTCAGCTACTTTTCTACATAATCGCCATTTCGATTTAGGCACTTATCATAATGTGGCATGAGTTTTCTTATGCACTCATCAAAGAAAGCTGCCACCTGGTCACATTGGCCTTCAGCTCATCGTCACTCATAAACCTCCGCCCTGCTACCACAGCTTCATTTGGGTGAAAAGATGAAAGTCGCTCAGCACTAAATCCGGGCTATATGGCGGATGTTTAAATACCTCCCATTTGAACTTCCGGAGGAGATCCTGTGTCTGTGCTGCAGTGTGAGGGCGAGCATTGTCGTGAAGAAAGACAATACCCGATGACAACATTCCTCTTCTCTTGTTCTGTATTGCTGTTCGGAGTCGCTGAAGAATGTCACATTACAAGGCTGAACTGACGGTCGCCCCCCATTCATTAAATTCAGTCAATAATACGCCTGTTCGGTCCCAAAACACAGTAGCCATAAGTTGTTTTGTTGCAAAACATTCGCTTGAACTTTAGCGGTCTGCCTGGGGACTCATTATGCTTCCACTATTTGGACTGCTCTTTCATCTCGACATTTTCATATTGCACCCATGTCTCATCTCCCATCACAATCTTGTCCAGAAAACCCTGCCCTTTCTCATGATAGTGTTGCAAAAATTCCAAGGCTGCGCCCATTCACTGAGTCTTATGGTTGTCAGTGAGCATTTTCAGCACCCACCGTGCACAAATTTTTCTGTAGCCAAGCATCATG
Source organism: Magicicada septendecula (assembly GCA_034769895.1). NCBI lineage: Eukaryota > Metazoa > Arthropoda > Insecta > Hemiptera > Cicadidae > Magicicada > Magicicada septendecula. Next base: position 408,114,938 of record CM068374.1, on the reverse strand, counting down.
CTTACAATGATACAGAACTGACCTTGAGATTTCAGGAAATTCGACAGACAGCTCAGAAATTGTGAGTCTGCGCCTTTCGCGAACCACCTGATTCACTTTTTCAACAATTTCTTCCGTTGCTACAGATTTCCTCCCTTGACATCATGGATGTCAGTTTGTCCTTCTTTAAACTTTCTGCACCATTCTCGTACACAACCATCACTCATAAAATTGTCGCCATAAACATTACTCATCCGACGATGAATTTCGGGTGCATTACGCCTTTTGGTAAGAAGAAAGCGAATTATGGCGTGCACTTCACGCTTGGTGGGGATTCGATTACATTAGACATATTATCACGCTTTTTACTCAACAATGACTGATGGGAGGGAGTGCACCTATTGGTGTGTGGTAGGGAATAGTCCAATGCGCATGCGCTGCGTATCTCCATTCCAATATTGCATGTGGGTCTCATCGGGTGGCATCTTGCAGGTTGAAAAAAAATATCCCTCGTATATTGTGCCAGCCCTGGTTGCAGGACGATGACTTTGGTTAATGATTAACATGAGCCTCACAGAGTGAAGAATAGTAATAGACAATGAAGTTACAATAAACAAAATAAGACAAATGTTTTAAAAGACAGACATTAAATGTGGGACATCAGCAGTATAAGAACATCATCATCATCATCAGCCCGCAACAACCCATTACTGAGTCAAGGCCTCCTTTAGCAGCCTCCGCCAGTTGTCCCGGTCAAGTGCAGCTGCTCTCCAGTTCCGGGTCCCAAGGATGTGGCACACATCATGGCTCACACCGTCTTCCCAACGTAGTTTGGGTCTACCAACTCTCCTGGTGCCATAATATGTAGCCTATCATGACAGCTGTAATAGACAGTGTGGCTCCGCTTCTCAAGAATTCCCTGGCCTGTCCACCGGATTTCCTGTATCACAGCTAGGTCTATTGCAAAAGCGTCAAGTTGGTCTAGGAGCACTCTGAGAGCTCCAGATCGGTACAAATTGAGCGTATTCCATAGTCCAATATTAAAATTAACCTGATTATTTCTGCGAGTTCTTTGTTTGGCAGTAACATGAAGTTGTGAGGACTGGGGCCCAGCAGTATAAGAACAAATCATACTAAATTTATAGTAATTATCAAAGACTAAAAGAGTAAAAAAGAAACTTCTACATTTTTCAATGTTCAGACGTAGCACAAAAATTTTTGAATTTTAGTAAACCACATTAGAACAGAGTATAATAAAGTGTCAAATACCAGTGAGGAATAGGGGTTGAGCAAGCTGATGGGCAAGCCCATCTACCACATTCTGAGTTTCAGCAAGAGCTTCCACTGCAGGGACAAACACCATTTATCTTTGGAACTTAGATGTGGCCTGTTACTGGCTGTGAGAGACAGTTAGACTGTCTAATTCAGTGTGAATGTATGCTGATTGTGCGTCTAAGATTCGCCTGGCACAGATGTGTGCTGATTGAGAGCACTAATGGGTGTTGCCGTGGAAATAGATGCAGCATCTGTAATTTCAGGAGAGTATCCATACAGTGGCCATTTAGGGAAAGGTCACCAAGGGCTGTGCAAATGGCTGGTCTGAAACCAGGCAGTAGTTTTTTGAGGCACAGCACAACCCTTGGTCCAAAAAGTTGCTGGAGTTTTCATGTGTGATTTTTAGCCAAGTAGCCATCATATATACGGTGACATTGAGTTTGCCTAGGCAACAGGCCATCGGTTGCGGAACAGGAGTAGAGGGAGTTGATAAAGCCAATGGGCTGTTTTGCAGGACACTTGCCTAGAAGTGTCTTTGTCAAGATGGAACGGGAAGTACTTCACCTGTTAGACAATAGGAGCCACATATTGCTTGTGAACAGTTGTTGAGGGGGCTTTATAAGTCTAAAGAAGATTATAATTGTGGTCTTGACTGTATTGCGGAGACTTTCCACTTGTTTGCCTACTTAGTACATGCAGTCTAATCGTGGAAACAAACTGTGTTTATTTCAGTAATGTGATCAATGTGTTGTCAGTGAACATGCCCAGCCAGGCTTCAGATAACTTGGGCATATCAGTGACATATAGCAGAAGTACACCAGCAGTAGTGGTTCTTTCCTGCGAAAGAGCACTGTCCTTTCTCAGATACCAAGTACAGTAGAGTCTCGATAGTTCGAGGTAATTAGGACCAAACCAACCTTGAACTACCGAAAACTCAAACTACGCAAAATGCCGGTATTATCTGCCGGTTCGCTGTGCCCCTAAGCCAGAACTGAGTTAGCCCCAATGTACTTTGTTTTCTACTGTGCAGTGTCTCTACATGATAATATAATGTGTATGCTGAAAATTTATCTAAAACAAATGTTATACATAATCTGTAAACTGGTGTGCTGTGTATATGTGGGTTTTGTTTACTAATTTGCGCGAGCTTTTGAGAACATTAGCGAGCGAAAGGAAAAGGAAAAGTCGACGACAAATCGTCATTCGTTTAATTAGGTTATATTCATGAGGATTAAATAAACATTCAAAAAGTTTTTCGTTAACACTCACAAATTTATTTATTAAATGAACACACTAAAATTTAAAATGACATACAGCAATATTAAAAATTGTACTGTTTGTATATTTGAAAACAAAATAATTTGCATGAAACTTACTTTTAAAAAATTAAGTTTTGTTTTTGAGTTGATGATCTTTTTCTCGTACTAATATCCCGCCATTCTTGGAGTACATATTATTTTTTCTAGCGGGATACCTTGAACTATACAGAATCTCGAACTGTCAAGACACTACTGTACTACATTTTAAAAGAGAAGAGAATTTGAAAATACACTCCCCATTTGCTAATAAATACACACGATGGTCTTTACTTCTAATGCATTTAAAAAAACTTCAAATGCATGTTGAAGATACCTTTAAATGTATAATACATGTGACTAATACGTTTAGGATTAATAGTTATATTTTGTTGGAGTATTCAATTAATTTTTTGAAATGCTATCTTTGTTCATTTTTTAAAATACAACATCACCATCACAAGGACTTAATGTAATTCTTACCTATTATGTTGAGGTAATTTAAAAATGTTTATTTTTCTTTCTTTATGTTTTCATGAGTTTACAGAGTGTAGGCCACAAAAAGTGTTTTCATTGATGTATTTATTACTATTGCCTGAAAACTGTAAAGATTCCGAAGGTCAGAACACACGGTTTTTTGTACAACCCAATTCTTATAATCCAGATTTTATTAGCTTTAAACCTCTAAGATTCAATCGTGATCTAAATGTTTGTGAAAAAACAGTTATAGAAATTATTCCTCATCACTTTCAAACAATATGTGTACAAATACTTCCCAAGAGGAACAGATCAGTAGTACAAAGAACAGTAGTGTGGCGTCCATGTAACCACTGTTGCCGGTGGCAACAGTACTGGAAATAGATAAAATAATATTAATTATATCACAAAATGAATACTTTGGTTATTGAATAATTTGAAATCCAAACAATATCAGTAGGGAAAGTTGAAGAAAAGCATACCATTGCTTTAGAACTCCTGGCACTTGCACCATCTTGTGTTGCCGGCTCAGACATCGACACTGCTTTACTGCATACGGTCATTGACCTCGTAGTAGTTGTCACTGTACTGACTGTGGAGGGGGACACATTCGTCCACCCAATGTGTTGCCGCTATATAAACCGGGAAAACGCTCAGCAGCTATGTTCGTTTTCGGAACCGATGTGCAGCAGTTACTACGTACCTATTGTGTTTTGTTCGTTTAGTCATATGTTTCTCTGTTTGTCTTTATTATTTTTAATTCTGTTATTTGTGTACTGATTTATTCTGTGTAAGTATAATGGAGTCAGATCCTTCCTCTTCCGCCAGCGAATGGTAGAAAATACTATAAAAAAATATTTTGGCTCTAAAAAGAACACTTGGTACTAGAAGAAATTTGAATTAATTTGTAGGCTAAGTTTTAGGCGTATCACAACTGGCAACAGCTGTTGTGTACCTACGGCATGCCACTGCCAAAGAAACTATAGAAGAGGTAGTTTCCAACAAAGTGGTATGAATGATGTAGAGGAAAATGAAGTCTCTGACAGTTGTTCTTTACAGTAACAAACATAAGAGAGCAGAGAAAGCAAAGAACAAATTAAAAGAAAGAAAGAGAATTGAAAATGTGCATGACATATATAGAGCCTTAAACCAAAGCTGAAAGAAGAGTTCTAAAGTATGGTAAACAGACTGAAGCAAAAGATCTGTATCCAATTGAATTTTAATAGTCCCAATGTATAGATTTGTATAAATAGTATGTAATAATGGACAGGTTCTGAATATTTTAATTTAACTATTTTGTCATGTTTGTTTCAGTCTGAGTCGAGTCATAGCAGCAGACGCATGGCCATTTACGAGGCCTGTAAGTACAACAGTGATTGCACACCCTGTACCCTGTACTTTAGACGATCTGTCACTAACAACATGTCGTTCGTTTTTCACGTTTCCAGGCTCTTCGAAAGGTAGACATAAAGAATACGCTGGAAGGAAACTAGTTGGGTGGGTATTGGCTTAGTAAATACTAATTTATTTAGCGGAGATCTCTGTTACAGGAATATGTTCATAATAAAAAAAAAATTGCCCATCACATATCTCTTCAGAGATTTTAAATTTGGAAAAAACCAGAGTTCATGCCATTATAAGGCAGTTTAACTTACATGAGAGGACAAAGTGGAGAAAGGCGGGTAAGTTTTGCAGCCTCAAAGCCATTAGTCATAATGTATTCATTGTTCTCACAATACTGTAATCAAGCACACTTGACTTGTACAATCAGATAGATTGCATTACGGTGTCTAGTGGGCATTAATCCCTTGATGTCACTCATACCGTAGTGCAGGTGAAAACTCATATCAACATCTGAGTACTGATGAAATTCAGAGAATAGATCAGTAGCTTACCCAGAGCAGATATCATAAAAAAATACCATAGTGAATTTTGAATGTCTTAAAAGTTTCTTGGTGTTACAGAAGAATGCTCAAGGTAAGCAAAAGATAGAAGATAAATAATGGGGACAGAAACTTTATAAGAAACTGTAAATATAGAAGACACAAGTTAATATACTCGAACACAATAGGGTACTGAAGAGAATAATTAAAAGGAAAATAGAAGGGAGAAGTCATAGAGGAAGACCCCGTTTAGTTTACATGAGGTAGATTATGGATAATGAACTGCACATCATACTGTGAACTGAAAAGGAGAGCAGATAAGTGAGAGGAATGGCAAGCTGGTGTCAACCACCCTGAGGACTGTTAACTTGGAGAGAAAAGTTCTTGGAGACTGTCCAGCAAAGGAGAAACACTTCTCGACTACAAAGTCATGTATATGTAGAAATAGACACTTTGAAGATGAGGCATGAAAGTACTGTGTAGAGAAAGAGAAAAGCACGTAGTTTGATGGCATGTACGCAACTGAATTTAAAAGATAAGTATTAGAAAAGAGCATAGGATATGATGACTAAACAGGACCACAAACAGCATTAAGTTATCAGGACACATGCCAGGAAAAGTGTCAATAGAAGAGAGACGCTTTCGTGAAGGAATGAGATCAGATTGAGTCATTAAGGACAATTAGTAAAATGAGAAAACCCTGGAAAACATACACACCAGGACACTAATCTAGAGTGAAAGTATATAAATGAAATGTATATCCAGTATGGCTTTCTGCTGTCAGATGGATAAAGCATTTCTTATACCTGCTGCAGCCAGAAGAAGAAATTACGGTACAAGAAGACTAGTTTGCAGACAGTGTAATCATAAAATGGGAGTTCAGATATCCTGCTTGATATTGAAGATGTAAAAGGTATCATATGTAAGGTGAAAAACTTAGACACAGATATAAATTTAGGGACAAGAGTTGGCAAGTGAAATCAAATAGCTTGTAGTCAATGGAGAATTGGGATAGTGAACCATCCCAACCAAAGGCACAAAGTGTCTGGTAATGTTCATACATACAAGAAAAGAAGTACCTTTAGTCAATAAAGAAGCACATGTCACACCAATATTGCATGTAAAATCTTCTCCATCATACTCAATAGAAACTATTCAAGGAAAGATTGGATGAAGTGACTACCAACAAGATTTTTGGTGTATCTTTAGAAGATGTTAGCTTTGCATTTGTATATTGATCAACTCTGCAGGTTTTAATGGAAAAGGTTACACTGAGAGTAAACAGGTCATGAAAGGTTTCTTTCATACCGTCAGGCTTGTTAGTAAAGATTAAACGTTTTTCATTATTTTCCTAATTGATTATTTTCCTCATATACTATATAATATAAAGGCCGGTAGTTACAGTAGAATGTGATTGGTTTTAATTGGATAGGAATAAAATGAGCATTTAAACAGTAGACAGACATACATCTTTTGTTATTTTTCATTTGAGTAGTGGTAGGCCTGCATACGTTTTTGTTGTGCAAATGATGTCTGTAAATTTACTGTCTAGGTGCTGTGATGCATTAACTGTCCCAATAAAAACGAGTTTACTTCCCCCCAAAACAAAAACCAAAAAAAATCATACTTTACTTAAACATTTAACACACGATGTTTGGCAGTATAATTAATTCTTGGATTTCGTTGTCCATGACGTGTCCGTTACTTAACTAAATACAACTATTTCATTAACGATTTGGAACACAAAGTCGTTAATGAAATAGTTGTATTTAGTATAATTAATATCTGAAATTCTGAATTTACACCAGAAATATGGAACCAATAAATATGGAAAAACTAAAACCAGTCAGCCAGTTAATATTTTTGTAATAATCTGTTTTAAAAGTTCAATAAAACTGTCGACAGTATACTTATACAATTAAAATTATTGTTAGGGAGGATTGGTTATTGTAGACTTTTTATTTCATTTTTTCTTCATTGTCATTTTCAAAACAGAAGTGTCTAAAAAATTTTGTTCGATATTAAAAGCACACAACAGCAATAAACACGACAACAATTCAATAAAAAATAATGAAAAGAATAATGATTATTATTTATACAATTACTCAGAAGTATTTTAATTTTAGATCCTAAAACAATGGGTAGCATATTTTATTTAATTTTTTAATAACATAAATAATTATCCACTACAGCACTACTAAAGGTAACGTTGCAAATCACATGCAGCAACTAAGCTTACATATACAGCACTGAGAACTTGTGTAGAGTAAATGTTTCCATTTGTTTGTACAGCGAGTTCTGCCATTCACAGCTGAAGATGCAAATCGCCCATTCACCACCAACACATTTAAATTTTATATGAACGTATAGCATAGAAACTAATATGGTTTCCTTTGAAGTTAATGACATTTTTTAACTCCTTAAAGTTTTGATATTGTAATGTAACGCACTTTCCGTTTCTCTCTCTTAATGAAAAAACTGATAATTCTGGATTATTTAAATGCCCCAAGTGGTTGGTGCCAATTCGTAATATATCACTTTGGGTTATATTGTATTTATAAATTATTATTATTATATTATGTTATTAATTTTATTTTAATTTTATTTATTGAATATGTCAATAATGGTACGAGTAGATTTATGCTGAATTGTAATCATGTTGCCTTACACCGCCCTTAGCAATCATTATTTGATGCGTAATTTTAATTAATTGTGTGGGTATCTCACTAATTACTTACTTCGCTTGTTAATTCTCCATTCGTGATAACCCTATTTATTACGTTTAGTCATGGATGATCATTGGAGATTCGAAATACTTCAATTCGGCAGGCCATGGGTGTTACCAACTGATTCAGATGTAAACATAACCTTCACTCATAACCACTAAACTTGTTAACTAAATAAAATGAATTTGTGCTACATGAAAGTTGTTTAATTACTTTTTATTCATCATACTATGTTATTGTAAACTCCTTTTAAAAACACTTAATCAGGTTTTCATTATTGAAAACAATCTGTTATTTGGTCTGAATCTCATATCTCAGGGTTGGTCACAGTGTTGTATAAATAGTCTTTGTTTACAAAATTATCTAAGTTAATTATATACAAAAAAAGGTCCTTTGAACTGCAAAATACGCAATGCTTATTGTCTCTTATCAATGTCCCATCGTATCATAGGAGCATGATTACATATAAACTGAAAAATTTCGTAGCCTAATACAATAAAGTGCGACAGTACATGGATGTCACAATTGGAGGTTATCTGGTGACTAGAAAGTAACCTCAATTTACAATTAAATAACAATTAATAAGTTGAAAGTGCTATAATAATAATATGTTGTTTGTGGTGTAGTGTTAACAGATAGTTACAAGTGTTTAATAAGTTCGATTGGCATTATCTTATAATGTACGAAATTCATCAAGTATTATTTTCATAAAGGTCACTATACTTTCCTTAATTCCTTATTATTTTTTTTTATATTCACTATTAATATTATTTAGCATTCATTGCTGTATTAATACACCACTTCACTACACTCGAACTCGACGTTGAATCACTATACGTTGTAACATCACAAGATGTCACCTAACCTAAGTGTATGTTATCAGATTTCATAAAAACAGAATAACCATGTAAATAGGTATAGAATAGTCGAAATAAACAAGAAAGAAGAAACCAAGAGAGAAGAATAAAGCAGAAGTGCCATGTGAAACAGTAACCCAATAGCTGTTTGACACTACAACTAGACTGAGACTAAAACGAACTAATGGACAGAATAAATTTAAATTCAACTGTCAATTCAGTAAATGGTTGATGTAAACCGAATGTCATTTATAAACAAAAAATAAACTAATGAGCAGTTAAATACTGTGAAAGCAAAATCAGCATTTTGCTGATAATAGATGTGACAATGAACAGTAGATAATGAATGCCAAAATCAATGTTAACAATGGCTATATAGTAGGAACTAAGATGTATTTCAGCATCAAATATACTTGTTAGAAAAGAGAACTATTTATAAAAGAGAATCTTATACAAATAAGATGTCTCCATAATTTACCGAATTGAGAACCAATAGGCATTATTAAGGCCAAATTTCAATGTAGACGATATGCCTTAGCAAACTTAGACCAAACATTAGTCAGTAAAATGACTATCGATGATTATCACAAGTGTAAACTAAAATGCACAGAACTATGGTTATGCATTGACATAACAAAAAATGTTATTAAAACAATAGGTTTAATCATAATTTTAATTGTAAATAGTAGCTTAAAACAAACTAACGGGAAACGAAATGTCATAGTCAGTAGGATCATTTATTACAATGTATAGAATTAAGGTGTACAAGTAAAGTTCAGCAAAAAACATCAGTACAGCATTAATGGTGTTCGCACATAAACATTTAATTAATAAAATGTTATGTGGATACAAGCAAGGTTAACCAAAAGTGTAAAATCGGCGATTCATAAAGAGCAGACGACAGTAAGAATAATGTACCCGAACGTTGATTTTATAACAATGTCGGTTAGAGTGAAAGTAATTCGAGAATGAGTGATATCAAATTGAAGGAAAAAGAACAATCTTTAATTTGATAGTAATAATGACCCGATCGCAACTGTATTTAGTGCGGGAGAGATGTTAGCATCATTCTAAAAATGTACATCGAGAAACTGTTTATGAATAATAACACGAATGACAACTAGCTGCTACCGCAACATTCGACGGTTAGGAAAAGCCGTTATCAACTGTCAAAAAGTGACACGTCACGCCGACTCACCGGCAAAAGCCAATCAGAAAATTAGTTAGTAATCAACATTTTTACCTAAAGCCGATCCAAGAGAGGGGTATATAAAGACAAACCAGCGAATTTTGACGGAGACCTTTACTAACTAGCAAGCAGAACAGACGTACGCCCGTCACCGCCACGTTTTTTAATAACACTTAGCGTCAGTTACATTGTACATCGGAACCAATAGTTTAACAACAAGAAATTTTACTTCAAGTTCATCCACAACCAACAACAGTGTTTAAGTGCAGTTTTATTTTAATTTTGTGCGGGAATGACGAACAGAAAATAATTTATTGTCATTATTCACGATCCATTTTAATCAGAAGAGGATCGCATTATTCTGTTCTTGTGCGAATTAGTGCCGAAACCAAGTAATCATTATAATCCGATTACTTAAGTGATAAGAAGTTTTAATTAGATAATTAAAACTCTGAAGGTAAAAGTGCAATTATTATTAATCTTGATCTGAGTGCAATAACTTGTATTTTTTGCAGCCATAACCTGTACTGACGCAAAACACAAAAACAGTATTTAAGATTACACCACGTTTCGATTTATTATTCAAATTTGTTATTAGTAAGTAAGCTATATGTTAGTTGTAAGGGCTCTCAATTGATAAATATTGTCACTAAAAAAGCAAGCGTTGATGAAACGCACGATCTTTCAATAGATCGTTTTTTTTCAATTACTTGGCAAAAGTAACCTAAAACTTTGTTGATCAATTGTATTATTGGATATTGTGTAGGCATAATTGTTTTCTTTCGTGTCTCAAAGAATTCACAACTGAGATAATAAAAATAATAATAATTGTAATAATTTTCATATTAAAAATAAATAGTATCTGGACTTAACCAGATTTATAATTCATGTTCTGAGCAAGCCGTATGAGGCATATAATAACTAACTATTAATTGTACAACTTTGTATGTTTACATTATGTGTATTTTTTGAATTCACTATAAGGGTGCAAATAAACCCATTATTAACAGCATCACCTGATTTGATTTATTTTTTTGAATAATTAAATATTTTCTTTTAATAAACTTAAACAACCTTCTGTTGTGTCTAACATATTGGAACAACATTGCCAAAAAGTAGTACTCAACTATTTTAAATTTTCTTTTCATCTAGTAATTTTTATGTGTGGGTTTTACACGGGATTTTCCCTGAATAAATCCGTGTGGCGCCCACTAAGATATAAACAAGGTAACATAACCTTGCAACCAAAGGGAGTTGATGATTGTAAGCTGAGTTGACAGTTTAGTGAACTTCAAGTAACCACAATCAGGTACGTAAAAGTATATGTTTGTTTATAATATTGTCCAGACTTTACGGGACTTGACATACTCAGACTACCTGCAATCAAAAGAAGTTTCTACTACCAGTTTCAACCAGACGAGAACTATCATCAAGCAATCAACTGCTATACTTCATGTTTTAACTTAAGTTAATCTAGCATTGAAATATAATCAACTTCATTATTTATTTACTTAATACAAGGGAATTCTTTAAAAAACAAGTATAATTAAACCATTGTAAACACTGTGAGTAACTTTGAATGTTGTATGGTAAAATACTTTACTACATTAGTCACCTTCAAGTAGAAATAACCATTCTCAACATCGAGTTATCTAAAAAGAACACTTCACCCATAGATGAATTATGTTTTAATGAGACTTTTAATATTTTAACCACGAATTTAAATTTAAACAACAACAACTCTTTTATTTTACTTCAAGTTAATTGTAAACACACACGTTTTCATTTTATTACAAATAGGTTAGACCATCCGTGTGGCTTTAAACGGAATTTAAACATTATTTTAATATAATTACTATAAACGAATAAACATAATAATAATTTTATAAATATTTAAGATAACCCCGAATCGCGTTAACTTATAACGTCTTGAAGGTTAGGTTGCCCGTGTTTACATTCGTTACCGCACTGCATTATGGGTTACTTCGTGAATTAATTCAGCATGGAGCTGGTCATCTGTATTGCTTTACAATTGTTGAAGAACTGTCCAAAATTTTCGCGTCTCTCTCGCTGTTACAATCTGCGCTACCGGAGGAATTCTCAATTTAGGCATTGTGATTGGTTGGAATGTCGAGCATTCCATCATGAAATCATCACCCCCGCGTTGTCAAAATTATTTAATTCTGTTCAAAGCGTGGGTTCCTGGGTTTGAGAGTACAAAACTGACGCCAAACTTTTTACCTAAAACTATTAAAATATTTTACAATTGATAATTATTCTTTATGCTACTTGTGAACTCCAATCTGACTTTACCATTATCTGGCATTTGTCCTGCTCAGTATTTAGACATCTCACAATGCATAATTCTGTTTTCTATTAACAAAGATAATATTTCTTTTATATTCTAATACAATATTTTTTTATTAAAATATGTCCTATAGTTATTTAATGAACATTTTGTTATGAGATATATTGGATACAATGAATTCCAAGTCCATAGTTGTCATTAATTAACGTTAAAAACATTCATTTGTGAATACATCACCAAATCTATTTCTAAGCTTCATGAGGCCTATGGCACTATGAGTTAGTTTTACATCTTCTGATATAATGCTTGTATCTTAATGGTTTATAACATTTCATACTAAATTCTAAAGAACCTTATCAACTTTTTGTTACTTTAAATTTGCTCTAGAGTTGCCTTTTTTCTTGTATATTATCATTTAAAATCATATGAGTTCTTGTACAGTTAGGCCTCTATTTAGTTATTCTTATTCTACATTATACTTCTGTTATTATGTCAATATCTTATTACTAAATACACATCTTAGTTCCTAGTAAGTTTTATAATATTTTGTCTGAGCTTGACATTCTTAATCCCTGGTTATTATAACTAATAAACCTTGCATCTTATTGCCACAGGTCTTGTTCATTAGATATATTCTTATTAGTTTGTTAATATTATTACCAAGCTTCACTCGTCATTCTTAATGAATTCTGTAAAATGTAGAAGTGTCAGAGTGTAACTTGTATATGTGTCTTACCAATCCGTCCTCGCTCGGTAACGTAACTTACGATGCTTGAGTCCGTCGCTAACGTACAAATAACCAGGTATCGTAGTCCTTACCTGAGGTTCACTAGGAGTGTATAAATCCCGGGTGGCGCCAAATTGTTTATTTAAAACAATTAAAAAATTTATTGTTATCAGCGGTTCCGCTCAGGCGGTGTGGAGAATTCAACTTGTCCCGCCGCTTATTGATTTTTTTAATCAAGCCAGCAGTTTGCTGTATTCGCTGCTTGAGCGCTAGTCGCCAATTCATAGACGTCCGCTATAATGTACAATATTAATAATACACTTTCCTACTGAAAATAAAACACATTTGTTATACACAGTATTGATTTATTAATGAATGGTTATTACTGTTTTCATTGACACAAGTTATATTTGGTTTATTATATTATTTTGCACCGATATTTATCTATGAGACAAATCTCTCTCTGGGTTTGACAAATCGATTTTGAACGTAACAAATACACCGTAATGGCGTTCTACCGAAGTAGTAAACAAATATTTTCGTTCAATCGTCTGGATTCTTTTGATCACGATAAAAGGATTAGATGCAATTACAATAATAAAAATACACAACCTTACAATATTTCTACTTAAATCTTATAACGTGTAGCTATAAGTGGTTTGTTGGAGTGTAGTAAAAGTGTTTTAAAGGTTCGTAAACTAACACTAGGTTAACTTTATAATTTGACAAATTTTCAGTGTCTTAGTATTTTTATTTAATCTTTGAAAGAGAATAAATTCAGTTTAGTGATATTTCATAGTATAGTGAGAAATATTTAAAGTGCGTTATTTTGGGAATTTGGATAATTTATATGATACTTAACAATTTCGTAGGCTGGGGTTAATCAGTTGGTCTGGTACAAAGGACTGTAGCTGCATTAATATTCAATTTTCAATTATTCGGGCTTCTGGCATCTTTTTCAATTTACTTGGATTAATTTATTCACTTCATTTTGAATTAAAAAGTCTTCGCCATCCGTTAATTGGTTTCAATCATAGTCTGCCTCCTTCTCGTTCTATTTTGGTAGTTTGGTCAACTGTTATAACATTTTAAATTAAAAATATCGGTATGGAGAACCATACATGACTTCCATATTCTAAGATTTATATTTAAAATCATTTTCGAAATGAAATATTACCATAGAAACTACTTCTTTCTACTTACTGCTTCAGCCTTAACCACAGTACTGTGGTCACTAATGTATACCACCTCACGTTATCGCACTCGATTTTCACTGATGATGGAAGTCGATGGCATTGCCGAAATGTCTGGTTTTGTAGAAAACATTGGACTTCGGCCAAATATCCCGGGAAGGAATTTTAACAAAAACTACTTCTTTGTTGCCGATAACGTTGTACACATATATATCAGTGGCGAAGTTACATGGAGGCAATTGAGGCAATGCCTACCCTAAAAAATTCTGTAGAATAAAAATTATAAATACGTATGAACTACATAATGTAAAGATTATACATTGTTACTGCGACTGTCAAATTTATTAAACCGAAACGTGCTTTATTGAGCGACCGCTAGATGATGACAGGTGAGATTCGGCATAGTTCGTTTAAAGCGAATGAGGCAACCTGAACTTGCCTCAGCGTTTTTTGTATACATCGTATGTAAGCAATGTAGTGGTGTGGTAGGGAAGTGTAGGGAGGGGGGATTGTCCCGCGCTGTACACATAGAGCGTTGAGGCATGCCTCACTTCTGTGGTCCAAACAGTTAAGTTAAAGCGCCTGTGTTGTTTCTAAGTGTTTATTTTATGCGGTTATTAAAAGTGTCACTGTGTAACTTTTATTAATTTTGGATATTTGATATTTATTCAAATTAAATCTCCCACTTACCTTTCGTCTTTGATCTGGCCGGATCGCGTAGCGGAGACGAACCCATTTCGTTCGACGAACTCTGACAGTACACAAACGAAATAAGGTTTTGAAAGAATTTTAACTCAATTTTATGGAAGAGAAATTATTTTTCTTTTATTGATCCAAAATATTGAATTTATAGATCTTTGTTTTACATGTTGTGCACCTCTTGCACCTTGCTGGTAACTGAACTTACTGACTACGGCTTACCTTATAATTTATAGAGACACAAACACAATTATACACACCAACAGCCCAGCATTGTTCACTCCCTCATCCACACAGAAAATTTATTTATCCCTTAACATTTTTATAATACTGACAAATTTCCCCCCACGCCGGTCACGCGGTCTTCGTGCGCACTCATTGTTCAGTAAAACTTCTTTTATTGTCCGAAAAAAAAACTCTTGATTAAGGTCCACTTGATGGATTGACCGTGATAAAATGAAAAGTTGCTGTAGTTACACCTTTTTTACGGTTAAATTAAAAATTTTTATGACGAGCCTACTTTGGCCGTCCTGGCGTCGGTGGGTTCAGTTAGTAGACTGGGGAAAGTGCCTCGGTGAGCGGGAGGAAGCGGCGATTCACTGCCACAAGGTTTTAGTCGCCGTTCGTGCTTAATTTGCTGTGACTTATGAGTTTATGCATGGCATATAGCAGGTATATTCGCCACAGGTGTAGCCGATATTTTCATGTGCCACACTGATGTCACTAGTAGTAGGCGTGGCTTAACGGCATTTCCTGTAGTTGGCCGATGGCTGCTACACACTGTTCGTTCCATCGCCATGTTTTGCCTCGACGGTGGAGTTTTTACGGCGTCACTTCAGCGCTCCGCCCGGCTATGTTACGTACGGGCGTCGCCACACATATACAGAGTTCTGCGAATTTTTAGGGTGGCGAATTCCTGACGACTTACACAATACAGTAACTGCGTCTCTGCTTTGTTCCAACGCTATATCGTTTACCATGTGTTCTGTTGTAACGGAATGAATATTTGTCGTACTATAAAGCTTTCACAATAATTTTATAAACTCCCGCCCAAAATAAAATAAATAAAATGTAAATACCCCATACGGTAAAAAATAAAATGACCCAAAATTGACATGTTACAATACCCCCTCAATGAGAATTCTGCTGTTCAAAACAGAAGAAATCTCATTGATAAACCCTGAAGAGGATCGGTGAGGAACTGGTGCCAACAACCCCCTTGTTCTTAATCCGCATGGGTACACGACCCCCCTGGCTCAGCGACTATGGACTCATCTGAACGAGATCACTGGACTTCTCCGTAAAAGATCCCAACACTGAGAAATCGAACAGCTAAGTACCACAGCACACCTCGCCTTTTAGCATGCTACCCCGAAATATCCTCAATCCTTGGCTTAAATTATGCCAGATCCTCCACCGATATGTTTCCCCTTGTATGCAAGCTGGGCTGCCTTTAGCAGATACTGGGCTCACACACTCTCACATTACATAATATTACACCTTGACAAATTCTTTAAAATTTACAGAAATTAAAACAATTCAAAATTCAAAATAATATATTTTACCAAAAAAATTCTCTTCCTTGTTTTCTGTTTTTTACTTGAAATAAGTGAATTTAAACATCTCTTATAGTTAAACATATCCTTACCCTAACATGTGAATACTTACATGTGAGTCTAACAATACAATGCAATACCGAATAAATCAATAAAAATAAGCATGGTTAATACACAAATAATATAATAATCAACACTTAAAATATTCATTCGCTGGCAGGCGACAAATCAAGAAATTTTTTTTTTCAACAATCTATTTTCCCAAAAAAAATTTAAAATTCAAGAAAAAAATTTAATTTTATTTAAATGTTTCCTTTATATTTAGACATTGTTTAAAATTTGGTCTAAATTGATCGAATAAACAAATTAAATTGCCTTCCTATTGCACAAGCTTAGTATGTATATGACCTCATCAGCTGATCGAAACTAGGTCAAGTCCAAGACCCTTGACCTACATATGTTATGTATACTTTCTGAACATACATTCAACAGCTGCCACAATCTAACTTGAAACACAAAACATAATAAAATAAAATATTTAAAATTAACAAAATATTATTATAAATAGTAAGCAAATTGACATTTAAATCATTCAAATAAACAATTCTTAATTTTACATTATTAAATTCTCTCAAAGTTTTGTCACTGGTTTAAAAAATAAAAAATTTTATATCTTTATTATAAATCTCTCTTTTTGCTTAACAATCTTACTCTTCATTTAACAATCTCACTCTACTTTACTGTGGGTAATTTAAATCATTTGTCTCATTGACTGTACTAGATCTGTATACATATATAATCTTTCTCCCCCTGACTCTAATATTCATCAACTTCAATTACCATGACACCCATCTCTATCAAAAACATCTACCCCAAAACGCTCTAACCCCAACTTACTATTAAACTCAATTCGCATCATTCTACCCTTATATAAAAAAATACTCTCTACCCCTTTGTACTCAGGATATGTGTTTCCCCGACCCCAAAAACTCAAATCCCTTATTTGGCCCCTGGATTCTACCTAAGGCGGCCCCTCCTCACTAAATCAATTCTAATCCCGTCCCAACATATCATTTTGTTGCGAACTCCCACATTACACTATCCCCTACTACAAAATTGCCATCCCCAAAATCTCAATCTCATTACCTCACTACAAATACAACAAAATAACCTCATTAATTATAAACATCAATATATCATTCAAAACTCCACAATTATTCTCCATTACTACTGTGTCAACATCAATACTTCTCAAAATTCTATAACATTACATTAACTCAAAAACAACATTACATTATCTTCACCTCTACTATTTCTCTAACTTTGACTTTAACTGGGACAGATCTATATGTCCCACAAAATAGTCATCACCCAAAACTATCTCTTGTTAACTTTCACAAATTGTTACTTTATTTCTCATTTTATCAAATTATTTTTCCCATTACTTTAAAACATCTGTAATACATTAAAACATTGCATTGAACATTAATTACTTGAAACATTTATAAACCATTATACCAGTGACATATTATTGCTGATCAGCTGATCCTCCTAACACAATTAAAACACATCTCATATTTGAACAAATTATATGAAATATATATATATATATATATATATTCATTTGTCATCATCTCTCACCTCCTTGTTTCCCATTTCTCTGATTCTGGTCATTCATATTAACCGCCTGCCAGACAGTTTAATTATTGGCTTAGTTTAAAATATACACACATAATGAAAACACATATTTTTATCAACAACTATATCTAACGTACAACAATAAAATAATACATTTAAAATTATAGCATGTAATGAACACCTCATATTAAATATCTGAGCAGCTAGTTAATTGAACAGAGCACAAGCATTTTTATTTGATCAAGCTTTGCAAAAAAAAAAATTTTTATGTGGTAAAAGTTAAATTCGTGACTCACCTGAGCCACCTCCCAGCCACACACACTATTTCAAGTTATGGAGGACTGTATCGCCCTTTTCGCTTTCACAAAGACGGCATATTTTGGAGTAGTTTTACCTCTCCGTGTCTTTGCTTCCGCTATTACATTTTAAAGGTTATGAACATCAACATGTTCTGGTCTATATTTATATACCCTTAATGCGGGTCTACCACCTGGCTTTGCTACCCCCAAGCGGGCAGAGTGGCAGCCGCTGTTTCATAGTTCCGGGAGATTTCCCCTCATGTTCGCCCCCATTGAATTTCTAATATATACCAATTTCAAGTCAGCTATGGTCAAGGGACTTGATATGACCATAGCTGGCCGCTAGCCAAATCCACGATTAGTGCTGGTAAGGCAGTAATCGCCCGAAAAGTCGGGGAAATCTAACTTGCATTTCACTGCCTGTTACATTCATCACTAGTATGTGCGACACGGTCGTTTAGCAGTGTGTAAATTTTAATTTACACGAAAAAGGTGTGCCGCACATTTTCGCCATTTTGGCCTCCGATGGAGGTAACACTCTCTGTTACTCCCAACCCATTTCGCTATCTACGGGAGCACAGGCCACCCCCGCAATAGCAACTTAATAGCTAACTAATTAACATTGATAACTAAACTTTCTACAATTGCAGTTCCACACTCCATTGTTCTATCACTTCATTGAGCACCAAACTACCCCCCAAAAGCGTCCCCACTTCTTGTATTGATAACAAGTTTTTATTTTATTACATATCTTTTAAACGTTCCCATGCTCACTGATACAAAAACTTGACAATTATATTTGGTCACTTAATTCTAAAATTTATTTAAATTTAAAATGATATACATCCAATTTTTTTTTTTCCGGCGATTATGGACGCACCTGAAACGGGGGTGTTTTGCTATGAGGCACAGTTTTGAAGAAAATTCAGATCCGCTTTGTGAAATTACTCCCCCCTTTACTTCCTACTTTTCTCTCTCTGACTCTCATTTCTCCAGACCCACAGTCTGAATTTTCATCAAATGTGCCTCCCAGCAAAACTCTTCATTTCGGTGTAAGCAAACTATTGCCAATGGTTCAATTTGAAATTTGCCATTGACACTGAAAATATTTAAGTTTGTATGCACTGCCCTATATACAACACTCTAAGGCAGTGCAGGCACGTGACAGGTACATCAAAACTGACGCACCTGGAGTGTATTAATGATAATTTGTCACGTACCTTTTGGGGTCCCCCTCCCCGTTCAAATGTGTAGCTAAATTTCTACTTTGCACCAATTTTGGTGGAGCCGGACCATCGTTGTTTTCACTGCCCGAAGGAAGATCCGCCAACCATGGCCCCGCCTCCGAGTTCCGAATTCCACGGCCAGGACTGGTAAGATCGTGACCGCCCGAAAATGGGGGAGGATCCCTTCTAGAAACATATAACGAAACAATTAAATTACATTCATACATTTAATCATTGATACAAATCCTTATGCTGACCAAAATAATTTCAAATTTGTAGCGTTGTGCGTTCCAACTATCTCCCTAGTCTCTCTATTCTGTAACACATAGGAATTCTTCATTTTTACCTCGATTACCTCGTACGGCCCCTCGTACAATAAGAAAAATTTCTTGATCTCCTTATCTTGTGCACTTGATAAATCGTGGCGTCGCACCAATACCATCTGCCCAACCTCGTACTGCGTCCACTTACCGTTCAAATCATGTCTCTGTTTTCTCCTCTCCCCCTTCATCAACGAACTTTCATTTGCTAGTCTAAGTTTAACATCGTGACCAATAGTGTCGGTTTCCGGGGGATACTCAATTAATTGTTCCAAAATCCTCTGTGGACGCTTCCCTCTCACTAACTCATAAGGTGTGAACCCTGTCGACTCGTGGGTGGTGCAGTTAAGCCAATTTTCAATCTTCTGGACATAGAGTGGCCACTCGCTGTGTTTGGCGTGGCAGTATGTTCGGAAAATTCTACCCAGCTCCCTCATGACTCTCTCCGCCTGATTGGATTGTGGATGATACACTGCGGTGTGTTTTGGGATGATACCTTCCCATCCGAGAGTCTGGCGCCATCTCCCGCTGATGAACTGCGGCCCATGGTCGGATAATATCACCTTCGGCTTTCCCACATTGATCATGTAGTCGCGTGTGATCTTCTCACTCAGCACCTTACTTGTTGCTCGCTTCACGCTATATAACCTTACATATTTGGAAAATGTGTCAAGTACAACAAAAATATGTATCACTCCGCCCCTACCCTTTGGCAATGGTCCGTACAAATCTACAGCTACTAAATCAAATGGTTTTTCTACTTTAATGTAATTTAGTTCTCCTTCTAACCTATAATTCACAACTTTAGATTTCTGACATAACTCACAAACTCTAAGTATTTTTCGGACTTGTTTCTCCATATTTTTAAATAGACAGGATTCCTTTAACACATTCACACACTTCCGTGCCCCAAAATGCCCGTATCTAAAGTGACAGTCCCACACTATTTTCTCTATCAAAACTTCAGGTATAACTAACCTCCAATCCCTCTCTCTCCCCTCTACTTTTTTAAACAAACTTCCCTGAAATACTTGAAAATATTGTTTATAACCAAACTCATCTAAATCTGATTCTACACTAGTAATTATTTTATTTTATTTACTATCAGCTCTTTGCATTACATTAATATTCTTCAATTCTTCCCCAAAAAGTTTATCTTCCCTGGACAATCTATAAATCTCTATTTCTTTGATATCTCTACCCGTTCTATTTCTGTCTCTGTCTACTCGTGATAGTGTGTCTGGCACCCTGTTCTCTACACCCTTAATGTATTCCCAAGAAAAATTATACTCTTGAAGAGCTAACACCCACCTGGTTATCCGGCTGTGTGTGAGTTTACAAGTATTCAGGAACGACAGCGCTTTATGGTCCGTCCTGATGATGGTTTCGTTACCCAGCAGATACGTACGGAACTTCTTCACGGCGAACACTATACTGAGGAGCTCCTTCTCAGTGGTAGTATAGTTACGCTCTGCGGCTAGCAACGTCCGGCTGGCGAAGGCGATGGTTTTGTGTTCTTTCACCTCGTCCTCTTGGTATAGTTCTGCTCCAAGTGCTATATTGCTTGCGTCTGTCTGTAAGTAAAATTTTTCATTAAAATTGGGATGATTCATTAAAATCATATCAGCGAACTTATTTTTGATTTCGTTGAACGCTGCTCTTTCGTTGTCGCCCCACCTCCATTGTTTGTTCTTTTGCAGCACTGCGCTGAGTCGGGCCGTCGTCTGGGCGTAGTTCCGCTGGAACTTCCTGTAAAAATTACAGAGACCAAGAAAACTTTGCAATTGCTTTATATTTGTAGGCTCCGGGAACGTCAGGATGGATTCTACTTTATCCGGATTGGCACGTATCCCGGTAGGTGTTATGATGAAACCTAAAAAATGTATCTCAGTTTGCAAAAATTTTGATTTGTCCCAATTCACTGTCAAACCTCCCTGATATAACTTCTCCAATACATATTCCAAATGTTCTACATGCTCTTCAAATGTTCTGGAAGCCATCAGAATATCATCAACGTATATGGTTAAAAAATCTAAGTTATGTGGTTGCAAAATTTCGTCAAGACACTTGATAAAACTAGCTACACTTGTGTTCAAACCAAACGGTAGTCTCTTAAATTGATAATTTTTTCCGTTGAACAGGAACGCGGTATACTTCCTGCTATTTACTGCCAACGGGACTTGCCAATACCCGGCGGTTAAGTCTAAAGAGGTCATATATTTCACACCGCTGAATTTCTGAAAAATCTCTTCTATCGCTTCAGGTGACTCCCGGTCTGGAATAATTATTTGATTGATTTTGCGGGCATCTAAACATAACCTAACTCTACCATCTTTTTTAATCACTACTACTAAGGGGTTAGAATATGGTGATACCGATCGCTCAATTATATCTCCCTCTAACATTTTCTCTAGCTCAATCTGAACCGCTCTTCTCTTCGCATATGGCACCGGATAACTTCTTTGCACATAGGGTGCGTGTTCCCTTACCTTTAACTCGCATTCATAGTTTCTTGCCCTCCCTGGTATATCGGCAAACACTTCTCTAAAATTCTCTACTACCCGCCACAACGATTCACGTTGAGAACTCCCTATCACGCCACCCTCACTACAAAATTTAAGTGCTCTCTCATTCCATAAATGATCTACATTCTCCTCATACTCTACCTTACTCTCACTACATACATTCATACTAACTTCCATTTCTAGTTTATTATTCCGATTATGTATCACCCTTACCCCTGAAATTCTTACCGCATCTAACACCCGCTCAAAATTAATACGGACTGGTTCCCCTTCACTATTTAATTCTAACACCCGTTTATGAAAATCAATCACCGCCTTATGTTTAATCAGAAAATCATTTCCCAGTATAACCTCAAGGTTTAATCCCCGTACGACCAGAAATGTATTATCGTACCCTACCCCGTTAATTATCATGTTTAATTGTACTTGTTTTGTGACTCTTTTACTTCTAACTCCCGTAATACCTACAATCGTCACCCCCGCTACTGGCAAAGATGGAATATTTTTATTTATTTCTCTTAATTCATCTAGTACATGTTCAGAAATAACAGAGATTTCGCTACCTGTATCGATTAAAGTTTTAATCTCGTTACCTTCTATGTTGATTTTCACCTCGGTCAGTCCATTCTCCCGTCTCCCTGCTTCGAAGTCTTCCTCCTCCAACAATTCCTCCGATAAATCTGTAATAACAACGTTGTTTCGAAATCTGTCCTCTATTTGGACCCCAGAAACTTCCGGCGACAACGGTCGGGTCCGGTGTTCCATTGTCCCTTTTAGTATCCCGCCGATGCGCTCGCCACTGCAGGGTTGTATCCTCGTTCATGCTGGTTTCCTCGTTGTTCGTGAGCGTGGCCTCTCGGCGCTCCTCCTTGGCCCTCTCCCCTTCGTTGGTATGCCTGCTGGTTCTGTGCAGGTTGTGGTCCCTGTCGCTGACCCGGTCTCTCTCTCCTGCATCTAAAACAAACATTCTGTGAAGCATAATTCTCCTGCGAACACGCTGGACAAGTCCACATGGGTCCTCGATTATTTTGTTCTCGTCTGGGATATGCCGGTCCATTTGTAGGTCCCCTCGGCGGTCCCTGATTACCTCCATTATTTCCATTCTGCTGGTTCTGACGGCGACTCAATTCTTGGTCCCGGATATTCTGAAACACATCTAAAATATTTTCTAATTCGCTAATATTAGCTACCTCCCGTGTCATAAGTGTTATCTGTACTTCCCTTGGCAAATGCTTGCTTATATGCCTCACGAAGGATCTAAATGGCAATGGCGGTTCTAAGTATTTCGCCTCATTAAATATTTTCATCACATACCCTGTTATATTATTATTGGGCCCCCCAAAATTCCCGGTTCCCATAATTCTGCTCCGTAATACTTCTTGGTCTTCTTCAGACCAATATTTATTTCTAAACGCGGACTCAAAACTTTCAAAACACCCCCATTCCGTTTTGTGTACCTCGGCCCATATCTCCGAACTACCTTTGAAGCATTTTAAAATTTTTAATAATTGAACTTCCCAGTTATTAGTACTGAACTTATTGAACTCTCTCACTCTACTTATGAACTGCATAGGATGTACCCTTTTGTTATCACAACTGAATGTCTCTAACTCAACTTCACTGCTTACGTCACGAGTCATAATTACTCGCTCAGTAACAGTGTTTACTTGTTGGCTGATGGCCATACTCAATTCATTTTTAACATTCATTAACTTAAGGTTATTATCACATTCAAGGTCACTTATTGTATTATGTATGGTCTTAAATTCAATCTTACAATTATTTTCTATTTCTCTTATTTTACTATTATTATTTTCAATCTGGCTCATAGCATAACCAACCTTACATTCAGTATTGGTGTTACATTCACTTATTTGTTTCTCAACAATTGTATTTATTACGCTATATTGTTCCGTGATCTGTTTCTCTACTTTATTAGTTATATTATTGGTAATATCAGAAACGCGGCACTCTAATTGCTCGCTTAGGGACTCTGACAATTGTAATTTCATACTTTCACAACGTTCATCAATATGTTTGTCTAGTACCCTACTCAGGTTATCGAATTGTACATTAATACTCTGCTGAAACTGAGTATTCTGGTCTTTAATTTCTTTAAAATTAATCTCGTTTTGAATATTCTGCTGTTCGCATTTTATTTTCTGTTCATTAAAATCATTAGTTAATTGATCTAATTTATTGTTAAAGTCACTTTTCATTTTATTTAAAATTATTTCGTTATTATCAAAGCGTTTATCATTATCATCAAAACGTTTATTTAATTCTTTAAATTGATTCAACATAATACTTATTACATCCATGTTGTCTGCTTGTTTATTTTTATTGGTTGACACTGGGGTCAACTGAATCCCAGAGTCAATACTTGTTTCGCTTACTTGTGTTTGAGATGCAATCGGGGTTGAATGAACGATTATATTACCGCCGACAGCTGTTTCTGTAACAGCGCTCGGCTCCACTGTCCGCATATTACTTTCATTCAGCGATTGCGACTCAAGGTCACTTTCACTCATAATTGAATTTATTACACTACTTTGCTCTGTGTTCTCAGACATTTTTACTTGATCTATGTTTTCTTAAGTAATACTGCCAATGATTGGTCTTTTTTCAAAACTGATGTTTGAACATATACAAAATCAATTTTGCTTTCGCAACCGTATTTCGCTATGTACCGTCAAATGTAAGCCGGCGTAATACAACCCTTTTCTGTTATATTACATCCTGGTCACGGCACCAATTGTAACTTTTATTAATTTTGGATATTTGATATTTATTCAAATTAAATCTCCCACTTACCTTTCGTCTTTGATCTGGCCGGATCGCGTAGCGGAGACGAACCCATTTCGTTCGACGAACTCTGACAGTACACAAACGAAATAAGGTTTTGAAAGAATTTTAACTCTCAATTTTATGGAAGAGAAATTATTTTTCTTTTATTGATCCAAAATATTGAATTTATAGATCTTTGTTTTACATGTTGTGCACCTCTTGCACCTTGCTGGTAACTGAACTTACTGGCTACGGCTTACCTTATAATTTATAGAGACACAAACACAATTATACACACCAGCAGCCCAGCATTGCTCACTCCCTCATCCACACAGAAAATTTATTTATCCCTTAACATTCTTATAATACTGACAAATTTCCCCCCACGCCGGTCACGCGGTCTTCGTGCGCACTCATTGTTCAGTAAAACTTCTTTTATTGTCCGAAAAAAAAAACTCTTGATCAAGGTCCACTCGATGGATTGACCGTGATAAAATGAAAAGTTGCTGTAGTTACACCTTTTTTATGGTTAAATTAAAAATTTTTATGACGAGCCTACTTTGGCCGTCCCGGCGTCGGTGGGTTCAGTTAGTAGACTGGGGAAAGTGCCTCGGTGAGCGGGAGGAAGCGGCGATTCACTGCCACAAGGTTTTAGTCGCCGTTCGTGCTTAATTTGCTGTGACTTATGAGTTTTATGCATGGCATATATCAGGTATATTCGCCACAGGTGTAGCCGATATTTGCATGTGCCACACTGATGTCACTAGTAGTAGGCGTGGCTTAACGGCATTTCCTGTAGTTGGCCGGTGGCTGCTACACACTGTTCGTTCCATCGCCATGTTTTGCCTCGACGGTGGAGTTTTTACGGCGTCACTTCAGCGCTCCGCCCGGCTATGTTACGTACGGGCGTCGCCACACATATACAGAGTTCTGCGAATTTTTAGGGTGGCGAATTCCTGATGACTTACACAATACAGTAACTGCGTCTCTGCTTTGTTCCAACGCTATATCGTTTACCATGTGTTCTGTTGTAACGGAATGAATATTTGTCGTACTATAAAGCTTTCACAATAATTTTATAAACTCCCGCCCAAAATAAAATAAATAAAATGTAAATACCCCATATGGTAAAAAATAAAATGACCCAAAATTGACACGTTACAACTGTTATTCCGCTGAACTAACAGATGATCAAGATTGTTATTTGAATTATTTGTAACATTAAACATATATATAGAAACTAATCAAGTTTAAAAATTTGAAGTTCAATCAGTTGTATTATTGTGTATGACTAATACAAGGATTGTTCAATAGACACACGCATAGAGCTGTAAAGCATTTTTTATTCAACGATTTTAAAAGAAGTCTCCAATAACATTAAGACATGAGTTCCACTGTTGCGCTAACCTGTACATTCCCTGCTAGTAAAATTCTTACGGCTGTTTGTGGAACCATTCGGTTACAGCAAACTCTACCTCAGCGTCCGATTTGACCCACCGTCCTTTTAGTGATTCCTTAAAAAAAATTTAAGATAAGATTTTTGCCTACCCATTCATTAACTACTAGCTTCGCCAGTAAGCAAATTGATGTCCATTTTTTCGGCTTGCACGCGTTATGTTGGTGTGGGTTTCGGCACTTTCCATTTAAAAAGCGTGCAAACGTAAGAAAATAAACATGAGTGAGGCCAGAAATAACGTGAATTGTGTGTGTGTGTGTGTGTGTGTGTGTGTGTGTGTGTGTGTGTGTGTGTGTGTGTGTGTGTGTGTCTTACCTGCCTTTTTATTGCCGTATTAAATGAAAAATATTATATTACATTAAAATGAAAAAATTTTAATTTTATTGCCTGGCAACAAAATTATTTTATTTTTAACAATTACCATTGTTTCAAAAAGTTTAAATAAATTTTCAAGTACTTTACTCTTGTTAAAACGTAAAAGGTTGCAGGTAAACTACCCCTTCCCCTTAACCGATCTTCACCAAAATCGAAAGTCCTTGAGACCTCTACAATTCAGGGACGTTTGCAAAAAATTATTTGATTCTGTTTGAATTTGCGGCTGTTATCGTTTGCCATAGAAAATACGCATGATAAAAAAACGTTGCAGGTAAACTACCCCTTCCCCTTAACCGATCTTCACCAAAAACAATAGGTCTTGAGTACTCTACAAATCAGGGCTGTATGCAAAACATTATTTGATTCTGTTTGAATTTGCGGCTGTTATCGTTTGCCATAGAAAATACCCTTGTTAAAAAAACGTTGCAGGTAAACTACCCCTTTCCCTCAACTGATCTTCACCAAAAACAATAGGTCTTGAGAACTCTACAATTTAGGGCTGTATACGAAACATTATTTAATTCTGTTTGAATTTGCGGCAGTTATCGTTTGCCATAGAAAAAAAATCTACAGACAGATAGACACACACAGAGACACTTTTCGGAAAACGACTTTTTTTCATGTTTTGAGTGTAGTACAATCAGAATCTGCAATAATCTCGAACACGATTTTTTTTTGCCATCACCATACTTCCATTCCTTAAGGAATATGGAAGTAAAATATCGGTATGGAGAACCATACATGACGTCCATATTCTAAGATTTATTTTTAAAAATCATTTTCGAAATGAAATATTACCATAGAAACTACTTCTTTCTACTTACTGCTTCAGCCTTAACCACAGTACTGTGGTCACTAACATATACCACCTCACGTTATCGCACTCGATTTTCACTGATGATGGAAGTCAATGGCATTGCCGAAACGTCTGGTTTTGTAGAAAACATTGGACTACGGCCAAATATCCCGGGAAGGAATTTAAACAAAAACTACTTCTTTGTTGCCGATAACGTTGTACACATATATATAAAAAATATGCATAAAATTAATGGCTTGTATAAGTTAATGATTGATCTCCATTAAGTAGTGCTCAAGTTTCCAAAGTTTTAATATTATCATGTCCGTAATTAAAACATCAGAGCAGGTTTAGTGTGTATGAGGATTCACCGTGGACAAAAATTTTCAACATTTCCTATTGAGCGTTGCTTAGAATAAATCTGCGAATCTACAGTGTACGTTTCACAGAACAAACACGCGGAAAAGAAGGAGCGCTCCGAAGTCACTCATGGACCCTCAGCATCTTGCAGAGGTTTCATTCCCTAAAGACGAAAAGTCTGTCTATGAATCGTTCCTCTGTAAACACGTGCAGTTACACTGCCCAGCGATCCACAGGAAGCAAATCGCTATCCACGCTGGACACTTTTTCGGCTTGCATGCGTTATGTTGGTATGGGTTCGGCACTTTCCATTTAAAAACCATGCAAATGTAAGAAAATAAACATGAATGAGGCCAGAAATAACGCGAATTGTGTGTGTGTGTGTGTGTCTTCCCTGCCTTTTTATTGCGGTAGTGATAATAATAAAATGGAAACGTAAACAGTACATAACTGAGATATGCTTGCCTGCCACGCACGATATACTTTCTCTTATACATGACTAGCAGAATACCCGTGCTTCGCTACGGAGTTTCACGTTGTACGTAATGAAAATGTTAGTTTAATTAATAAAGTTTAATTAAAGTAGGCTTCTTAAAAATAAATAGCTGTTGCCCACAACTTCGTTCGCATGGTCTTCAATTTAATGCGATAATATATTTAGAACAGAATCTATTCTATTGGGTTGTCATAGTAACCAGATCTAATAGTTTTTTAAGACCGCAAAGGACCCCCCAGAGGATCGTATCGAAAAAAACACCTGTCCTATGTTGGTTCTCCCGTTGCGTAAAATATTTGTGCCAAGTTTGGTTGAAATCGGTCCAATGGTTTAGGTGGAGACGTGGAAGACCCCAAAGGATCGTATCGAAAAAAACACTTGTCCTATGTTGGTTCTCCCTTTGCGTAAAATATTTGTGCCAAGTTTGGTTGAAATCGGTCCAGTGGTTTAGGAGGCGATGTGGAAGACCCCAAAGAACCCCCAAAAGGACCCCATCGAAAAACACCTATCCTATGTTGGTTCTCCTGTTGCGTAAAATATTTGTGCCAAGTTTGGTTGAAATCGGTGCAGTGGTTTAGGAGGAGATGTGGAAGAAACCTTCACAGACGTGCACACAACAACTCACCGAAGTTTCATCGCAATCGGATGAATGGTATAGGAACGCATATGGGACAAACAAAGAAACATTCATTTTTATATATAAGATGTAAACTATACCACTTACTTGACATAAACCGTGATAGCTAAGCTAATGTACAACATATATGTATTAATTATACACATAAATGTTCCTCGTTAGACACTCTATCTATTGGCGAAAACTTGAATAAAATCCGTTCAGTACTTCGTGAGATTAGCGATTTCAAACACAGAGAGAAAACGGACCGACATTACTTTATACTATGTACAGATTTACATTAAAATGAAAAAATTATAATTTTATTGCCTGGCAACAAAATTATTTTATTTTTAACAATTACCATTGTTTGAAAAAGTTTAAATGAATTTTCAAGTACTTTACTCTTGTTAAAACGTTAAAGGTTGCAGGTAAACTACCCCTTCCCCTTAACCGATCTTCACCAAAATCAAAAGGCCTTGAGTCCTATACAATTCAGTGACGTATGCAAAAAATTATTTGATTCTGTTTGAATTTGCGGCAGTTATCGTTTGCCATAGAAAATACGCTTGATAAAAAACGTTGCAGGTAAACTACCCCTTCCCCTCAACCGATCTTTACCAAAAACAATAGGTCTTGAGAACTCTACAAATCACGGCTGTATGCAAAAAATTATTTGATTCTGTTTGAATTTGCGGCTGTTATCGTTTGCCATAGAAAATACCCTTGATAAAAAAACGCTGCAGGTAAACTACCCCTTTCCCTTAAGCGATCTTCACCAAAAACAATAAGTCTTGAGAACTCTGCAATTTAGGGCTGTATGCAAATAATCTTTTGATTCTGTTTGAATTTGCGGCTGTTATCGTTTGCCATAGGAAATACCCTTGTTAAAACAACGAATGTGGAAAATTCAATTGTTGATTTTATCCAAACAAAAAAATTACAATGGTATGGACACACGAAAAGAATGGCACAGGAAAGATTGGCAAAAAGAGTTATGGAATGGACCCCATCAAGAAGAAGGAAATGTGGAAGACCACCTATCACCTGGGTTGAAGAAATTCAGATGAGGCAACGAGAAATTGAAGAAGATCTTTGGATGGACAAGCAGGAGTAGAAGATGAAGATGAGAATTCAATTACTTCTGTAATATTAGGTTCCGGTAAATGTGTAAACATTGTACAAACAGCCGGAATACTAAATAAATAAAAATCAATCACACATGTGTGAAACGTTAAAACGTTATAGGTAAACTACCCCTTTCCCTTAACCGATCTTCACCAAAAACAATAGGTCTTGAGAACTCTACAATTCAGGGCTGTATGCGAAACATTATTTGATTCTGTTTGAATTTGCGGCTGTTATCGTTTGCCAAACAAAAAAAATTTCCCTTGATAAAAAAAAACCGTTGCAGGTAAACTACCCCTTTCCCTCAACCGATCTTCACCAAAAACAATAGGTCGTGAGTACTCTACAAATCAGGGCTGTATGCAAAAAATTATTTGATTCTGTTTGAATTTGCGGCTGTTATCGTTTGCCATAGAAAAAAAATCTACACACAGACAGACACACACACAGACACTTTTCGGAAAACGACTTTTTTTCATGTTTTGAGTGTAGTACAATCAGAATCTGCAATAATCTCGAACACGATTTTTTTTGCCATCACCATACTTCCATTCCTTAAGGAATATGGAAGTAAAATTGGTTGTTCAAAATTTTGGCTTGTATCACTTTTCGAGTAACGATATTCAACGGTAAATCCGTATTTAACTGTGGTTGCTATGGTAACTCAATAAAATCTGATTTGGTAATAAGACGTAAATCCATTGTTATCAAAATTTGAATTCTTTTCAAAATCCTCATATATCTTCTGACTGTCTTCATTCCATTATCTTCCTTCCTAAGTATTAATTATTAGCACGGTTATTTGTATTTTCTTCCAAAGATTATTTTGGTATCCCACAAGATTGGGTTATTTCATGTTTTATAAGTTTACAATTATTTTAATATTTCCTAATTACATTTCTCTGTTTATTTAACTCCGTATTTTAATATTTTGCTTTTAATAAGATTTACAATTTATTCTTGGTTGATTAGTCACCTTGGATTTGTTAATTATTTGGTTATTTTCGTACAATTAGTATTTGTTGGTGTTTGACAGTTAGGCCTTTCTCAAGTCTAAGTAGCCATTACTGATTTTTGATTATTTCATATACATTACATCTGATTTTAAACTAGAGCTTTATTTTGTTCTTATAACTATGTTTATTATCTATTAATGTGTTTTGGTTCTGTTTTTGTGTGATTTGTATGTTACTACCATTTTATACATCATGTATTGCTAACTATTTACTAACTGGTTTTCTCGTTTTCTAAATCAAACATTGCTTTCCTTTCTTACTTATTTACTCCGCCAATGTCAACAATATGGCTATTAATTACTATTTTTTCATCACATAAAATACAACATTTAGGTCTATGGTTGGTATAATTACCCCTGCCATATCCTATTCATAAGTTTGTTTAAACAATTATTTAACACTTAATATCTAATATTGGTGTACAATTCATTACCTATGATTTATTTTTTGGGTGATAAACAACCTCACCTCTATTGAACTTGATTCAATAATCATCCCTTATAACATGGGTGTTTAGTGAGTGTTTTAAACTTATTATTATATAAATACTCTTTGCCTTCACTCCATGGTAACATTATTTAATTACATTTTCGAATGAACTTTCTCCAACATCGACTTCAGAAAGATTCTGCCTAGTCTTCCTGGTGGGAAGCCAAAAAATTAACTTGTTAGCGAGAAAATTTAATGATTAAAGTTAACCATTTTAAAATTTAATGATTATTTTAAACAGTTAACAAATTGTTTAACGATTATATCTCTTGGCAATTTATTATATAATTTATTGAACATTACATTTAAAATAAGGTAAAATTAAAATAACATTGTATGCATATCTGGCATAATTATAGTAATTGTGTTATCAACTAAGATGTTGGCAACAAGTCTAAACATGTAAGATGTTAACAGGTATTCCATGGACGAGATGTTCCAAGTTGTGTCTGATGTGGAAAACTACAGATCGTTTGTTCCCTTTTGTAAGAAGTCTGATGTCATACATCGGAGTGAAAATTTCTTAAGAGGAGAATTGGAAATAGGTTTTCCACCAATAGTCGAAAGTTACACATCGCAAGTGACACTTATACATCCTGTTCTCGTAAAGGCCGACTGTACAGACGGGAAACTTTTTAATCACTTAACGACAACATGGAAATTCGGCCCCGGGCTTAGAGACAGTAAAAGAACTTGTGTGGTCGATTTTTATGTATCATTTGAGTTCAAATCATTGTTACATTCTCATTTGGCAAACATGTTCTTTAATGAACTCATCAGGCAAATGGAGGCAGCTTTCTTTGCTGAAGCTAGAAGAAGATATGGTAAACCTACTGTCCAAGCAATGAAACTAAAACTAGTGAGGCACAGATGATGACAGTTTTGTGTTAGGAACCATAATTAATTATACTGTTTTTGTTAATAGTATTAGATTATATGAAGACTGTAACAACAAGTCAGGGAATGTGAACACATTATATGTAAGAAATTAGGATACTATATTGATAATTTAAAGTCCATAAAGAATTTATTTTTTTATTCTTGAAATTTTTTGACATTTGATATAACTAATTACTCAGAAGACCTTATTTAAGTAATGACTACTGACAGAGAAAATACTTTTTAGCCAGTTTTATTTCCAACTGTAAATATACCATTTTTGACCTTGTTGTGTACCTGTCTGTTGTTCTTGGTGTTTTCATCCTCTCTATTCTGATCCTCGTCATTGCTGTTAGAATCACCATGTCATCCCTCCACAATCTCCTTGGTTGCCCTCTTTCGCACTGTATAATGGGCCACAAGATCACTTTATTATGCTGGAGACTGTATTCAGATTAAAATGTGGTATTGTTAGTATTAAGAATATTCAAATGTTAATTATTCTGTAGTAATTAAGTTTTTTTTTGCACTTAAGACTATTATCGATACATATTATTTATTTCACTGTCTATACAACTGTTTTACAATTATTGTAAATAACATGGTTAATTTATTATTATTTATATTTACTTGACAACTAAATAAATTATAGTTTATAAAAGTTTACCAAAGAAACTAAAGTCAAAATTTTTAACTTTTTTATTAGTAAAGTAATATTGTGTATTTATTTATTTATTAAATAAATTAATAAACCTATTTTCTTGTAAAATAAAAATTTTAGAAGTCATCAAATTTTGTATGTGTAAGTGGTACAACTTGCATGTAAGTCTTCTGTTTCCGGTAGGTAATGTAAATGTTTCAGCGCTGACCACAAGTATACTAGTCAAAGCTGTCGAGAATGAATGCCAAAATATGTTTTAAAGTTGTGTACATGAGAATTATGTGAATATGTACAAAAGCAAAATAAAAATATTTCAAGTGGGTGCAGTATTTGTTAGTAAGTTTTCTGCATTCCACTAATTTCAGTGCTTCCGCATACATTTTCAACCTTCATTTTGTCAGTGATTTCTCAAGCTAGTCTGGATCTGACCCACAAGTCAGATAAACCTGGATGAGTTACCATTCAATCTGAAGAGAAACATTATATTAGCACTCGCAGTGCGAATTGTATAGAAATATGGCGGGTTTCCCCATACTAGGAACACATAAGTTGTTACTACAGTCCACTTAAAAACCCCTCAAGCAGTGAAATAAACAAAAACTCACAAATGTTACAATAATAACTGATGATCATGACAATCACTGACACAGGGTGTCCACATTCTGGAAAGTCAGGGAAAAAAAGTTGGTCAGGGAAAGTCAGGGAAATAAACAAAAAATCTGGAAAGTCAGGGAAATCTTCCCCGATGACAGACTTGAGGGTAATTTTTTTAGTCTAGTCTGCCGCAACCCGTGAAAAATCTGAAAAGTCAGGGAAATCTTCCCTGATGATGGATTTGAGGGGAATTTTGAATGCTCTAGTCTGCCGTAACCCAGACTATTGTAGCATTTTTTCCAGGTATTTTTCACAAGAAGTGCACAACAATTATATATTTTTTGTTGTGCCCTTGTGTCCTTTTTTCAACCGATTTAGCTAATTCTTTTTCTGTTTTAAGTTTTTTTAGGCTGCTGACTTAAACTCATTACAATGGCTAACAAGAAATGTTTGTTTAATAAACTTTGGCTGGACAGTAAAGTGTTTCCGGAATTTAGTGGTTGGTTGGACTTGGTGGTTAGTGATGCAAATTCGGCTTATTGTCAAGTGTGTCTCAAATCTTTTAAACTAAGCAATATGGGGAAACAAGCAATATGGGGAAACAAGCAATTGTTTCTCATGCTAAGGGACCAACTCATGTAAAAAACATGAGAGCAAAGGCTTCCCAGCCGGCAATTTCTTTTTTACTACTCCATCTCCATTAAAAGATGTGCAGCCAACACCTTCAACTTCAGCTACAAAAGAATTATTAGTAGTGCCAGGAACAAGTCAAACAAGTTTAAAGAGTTTCAGTGTGAATGAAGATGATGTTACGTCAGCCGAACCAATATGGGCTCTCCACGTCATCACTGGGAAAATGTCTCTCAACTCTTGTGATGAAACCTCTGCAGCCTTCAACAATATGTTTCCAGACAGTAAAATCACTCGGAGCTTTTCTATGGGCAAGACTAAGGCTTCCTATGTAATAAATCATGGGTTAGCCCCATATTTTCAAGAAATGTTGCAAAATAACATGAAACAGTGCTCTGACTATGTTGTTTGTTTTGATGAATCTCTGAACAAATTTGTTCAAAGAGGACAAATGGACTTGTGTGTAAGGTTTTGGGAAGTAAACCTTCAGAAAGTTTCAACACGATATTGGAATAGTGTATTTTTAGGCAGGGCAACTGCAGATCACTTATTAGATGGGTTTATTAAAGGGCTCTCCTTACCTTTAGGAAATATTTTGCAAATCTCAATGAATGTTAACCTCAGTTTTATGAAAAAACTCGAGAGCCATTTGCAAGTCTTAAATCCAGAGGGAAAGTCCCTTCTTGATATTGGCATATGCAGTTTGCATACAGTTAATGGAGCCCTGAAGACTGGGATCTCCAAAACTGGTTGGGAACTTTTTCACTTTTTTAGATCTCTCTACAGTCTTTTCAAAGATAGCCCAGCTCGGCGAGCAAAATACTCAGATATTACAACCAGCACCTCTTTCCCTTTTAAGTTCACAGCAGTAAGATGGCTGGAAAATGGTCGCTGTGTAGATCAAGCTCTCAAAATATTTGATCATGTCGATAAATTTGTAAAAGAATACAACAAAAACCTGCAATACCTTAGAGAAGCTATGAAAAATCCATTTTTTAAGGCAAAACTAAGT
Source organism: Magicicada septendecula (assembly GCA_034769895.1). NCBI lineage: Eukaryota > Metazoa > Arthropoda > Insecta > Hemiptera > Cicadidae > Magicicada > Magicicada septendecula. The sequence continues at coordinate 408,079,471 of CM068374.1, read as the reverse complement.
GCTTTCAGAAGCATATTGTCAGACGTTGAGCCGTTCCTGAGAAGGTTCCAAAGTCAGAAGCCTATGGTCCCTTATCTCTTTACTTCACTTGAACAACTTATGAAAAACCTAATGATGAGATTTGTAAAATATGAAAAAATAGCTGAAGCAAGTACTACTCAAAAATTAATGAACTTGGACTTGCAAGACAGTGCCAATCTGGTTTCAGTAGAAAAGGTGGACGTTGGTTATGCTGCAGAAAGCTTAATGAAACAAATTAAATGCTCAGAAAAAGAGAAACTTGTTTTTAAAAATGAGTTCAAAAATCTCCTTACCACCATGATAGAAAAACTCAGAGAGAAAAGTCCTTTAAAATCACATTTAGCACGAGGCCTCACTGCCTTAGACCCTAAAATGATAATGCTCAAACCCAGTTTGGCAATAAAAAGGATTGATGTTGTTCTAGAAAACCTGCACAGCCATAGAAGAATATGTGATAAAAGTGCTGAAAAGGCCAAATGACAGTAATCTTTGCTAACTGAAGAAGCTAACGATTTCATTTCCAAAACATCTGATGACATGGGATTGGACGAATTTTACTACGGCCTTTTAGGAGAAGATAAGAAATATGAAGAGCTCTGGTCTGTAATGAAGCTGTGTTTCATTTTGTCCCATGGTAATGCATCAGTTGACTCTGGCTTTTCTGTCAATAAGCATTTACTAGTTGAAAATCTTCTAGAAGAATCCCTTGTATCCCAAAGAGTTATTTGTGATAGCATAAAGCATCTAGGTGGTTTGAGGAATGTGACTATCAACAGAAGTATGCTTACCTCGGTCAGATCTTCAAGAAGAAGATATCAATCATATTTGGAAAAGAAAAAAGAAATGCAGTCAGAAGAGGAAAAAAAGAAAATGGAGAAAAGGAAAATTGAATTACAGTTGAAAGAGTTGGAAGAAAAAAGAAAAAAGTTGAAACTTGAAAGAGAAATGGAGGATGTAGAAATTGGGGAAAAGAAAAAACTGCTGGAGAACATGAAGAGATCACACTAGGAGTGCATATTTTTCTTTTTCATTCTCATCCTGTCGGACTGGTTCATTTTCAATTTTGAAAGCTATAGCTGATTATTATAATTATTTGTTACCATGTAAGTTGTTCTATTAATTAGTCCATTTTATCTTGTTCTTATATTATTTTATTAAGTTCTAGTGAAAATACTCTCATTCTTACATTACCTAAGGTAATAATGGAAATATTTATTTTTAAAATGCCATCAATGTATTTGTATTTTTCAATAAATAAATAATAAAAAATAAATAAAATAAAAGAGGAAGAAAAAAGAAAGTGGAGAGAGAATTAGGCCAGCTATGGGGAAGGTGGAGGCTGGGTTTTCTTTTTTCTTCCTTGTAAAATATAATGCTCAAAGAATTAACGTACTATGCATTTTAGTGAGTCAGGGAAATTTCTGTAAGTAGGTCAGGGAAAATTAAAACAGAATTTCTGTGGACACCCTGTGACAGTCATGACTATCATGATCATAACAGTCAGTAGAAAACATTCAGTTAACACTTTAGGTGCCGGACATTTGAGCACAAAACTTCTATAGAGTGCCGGCTGCTGATGCAAAATACTTCTATAGAGTGCCGGCCGTTTTTAATGTTTTTCAAAAATTCTTGTGAAACTATAACATAACCTAGAAAAATGGTACTTACCTTGTTTTAAATGTTGAACCTTCCACTTCATAATTAAATATAAAATTTTATCGTTTTATATAAATACTTTCAATGAAACTTTACTTTTTTATACACAATTTTCATTTTAAAAAAAGTAAAAAGTGTTGTAGCACACTAAAATGTTATAAAAAAATCACTTTAAATTACTTAGAGGTAATACACTTCACTGTTTAAACACAAAAGATAAGAAAATGTATCACTAATATTAGTTTATATTTTTTTCTTTTTTGTTTGAATGAAAAACTTTGAAGCTTGGGTCTTTACGCATAGCAATTGGAAATTTCTTTGTAGTTTCAGTTTGGTTGAGTTGAGCTACCATCTGTTGGCATTTTCAAGAACTAAGAACACTAACAAACATTATGCGACAGCTAAAACGACGTCATTAGAAGTGATCCCATATTTAAAAAAACATAAAACTACGTCACGTCAAATGACGTGATCAGCACCCAAAGTGTTAATCAAGTTTTTGGTATGACTGTCTAAAGTTAATCATTCCCCATTGTTAATATTTTTCTTTGCACTAAATGTTAATAAAACCAAGTAATAGCCTTTTTTGCTTTTAGCAGTTTCTGAATTTTATGCACCAAGTTTTCTGGGATACCCATAATGTATCTTTGTCATTGTCACTCATTTTATACCACCCAGGCGACACATACAGATTTAGGGATATTGTGGATGCGAGTGACTTTGTCACCCTGCGTAGCGTCTTGCTTAAAGGAAATCAACATATGCAAGACCTCCGAATGCACTATGTGTCATCAGTCAAATTCCGTCATGGACAAAGAACATCTACTCTGCTGCCCTAAGCTTGACAAAGGCCAACATAAGTTGTAGAAGATCTCCAATGTCTACTGGAATGCCAGAGAAATGATGATGAGATAATATCTCCACATCTGCTGTAGGAACAGTAACAATATTTTCAAAATGTTATTACTGGTAAACCATAGCATGAAATGTATTGCTTCTTTCCTATATTAAAATTAAGAAAGAAAGGAAAAAAGTGGCTGCCTTGGTTCCTTGCATGCCTAAAGTGCTAAAGATATTTCAGAACAATGTTTGTGCAATTTTTGTGTTTCTCATACTACAAATGTCCAATTCAGAAAATTTTTTATGTTTGTACACCTGTCTGTGGCAGTTATCTAAGTTTGCAGCCATACTGGATCTCTAGTTTACATTACAGATAATTGAGCAAGTTCTGTTTTGGTATATTTGACAGTTTTCCAACATTCTCCAATTCAAGACTGAAGCAGTTGCACTACACTTTGTTCTAACTAGGGAAACATTTTGCAAAACCCTTTGGATGAGTCTGGTGTTTGTGAATGGCCAGTTTACAGATGGTACAAAAGCTTCAATTCAAATACCTGTGAATGAGTTGAAGAACGCAATAATAAGATGAAGATTGTTGTATTATTTCATATTTTATTAGTTGTTAAGATTAATATAAACTGTTTAGGCATTTTATTATATCCTTGTGTGAGGGTGTTAATAGAAGACATTCCATTTTTATGGCATGGTAATATGTGGAAATCACATCATGATAATGCAGCAGCAGCACACATGTTATTACTTGTTCAAGAATTGTTGGTCAAGAATAATGTTGTAATGAGATACGGCCACAGTATTCACCAGATATCGCTCTATGAGACTTTTCCTCTTCGCAGACCTAAAAGCAGTTGTTTTCATTTTGCCACCATTGAAGACAAAAAACAAAAATTGCTAAGTGAGCTCAAGGCTATACCACAAATGTTTTGAAATGTGTCGCAGAAAAATTTTGGAGACATTGCAAAACTATGTTTTTAACTGATTGGGGTTAATTTTAAGGAGAAATATAAATATGAAGAATAAAGACATAATTTTAAAATGAAAATTGCATGAACTTACTGATCAAACTTTTTATAGCAGAACTGTGGACCACACAAAGTTCCACAAAAAAAAGACTATGCAGTATAACTGCATATACTGGCATTTAAATAATCCTCAATAAGAATTTTTATGTTACAGTTTAGCAGTACTTTTGCAACTTATGAACCATTTATTTGAATTAATCACCTCATTAATTATTTTGAAAAATAAGTTGTTTGTTCAGCTCAAGTTTCTAATTAAGATAACATGTGATAGAAGGTAAATTACTTTTCCATGTTTATTTTAGGAAATATCATTTTAGTGAAACCACATGCATTTTAAAATATTGCATTAAAAGAAAGACAGTTCATGTACATAGGGTCCTACTTATGACAGAATCATTCTCCTAACTGCTAAAACCAACCACTAAGCAACGTTTCTACCCTCACAAGGTGGTCATGTGGTAATTTGTGGCCTAGGAGGTGAGTCTTCTGTCAAGAGTGTCAGCCTTCTTTCAAGGCTTCAATCTAGGTGCCTGAGAGACGAGCAGCTTTATACCAACTCTAAAAACTAGCTGTATGTCCCATAAAGTTGAGATCATCAAACTAACTTGAGTTTGATTAAAAAACAAACACAAACACCATTGACCCTTGATAACCTAACACTTTAGAGCCATGGTCCCAAATTTTTCAGTCTGCAGACTACCTAAAAAAAATTGGGACACTTCTGAACTCTGAAATAAGACAAATAATAAATCTGATACAATACGATAAAAAGGTATTAATATCGGAAGACTTTTGATTTGAAAAGAAACAATGTTAATGACATAAAATATAGTTTAACATGAACAGTGCAGCTACCTTTGAATAATAAGCTCTGCAATGTCGAGTGGCAGTAAAATATCTGATTATTTTCAATATTAAATCACTCTCAACTTGAAGTATATTTTAAACTTTGGTTTCATGCAAATGTGCAATGAAAAACAGAGTCAAGCATTTCAAAGCTTATCTTGCCAATTCAGTATAATCATTCATTAGGTATAACCAAAAGTGATCTAATTGTAATTGAGAAATATATAATTTTAATGAACTGTCAGATTCTTCTTGTAATATAAGAGAAAAGTATTTGATAGGCTATCAGCAAATGGATTCATTATCTATCTGTGGAAAATACTCCCTTAGCTATGAGTGCAGTTGCTTCAAATGTGACGTAATAACAGTGAGGATCTCCAGAATATTTACTTCTGCAGCTGCATGATTCTGCAAGAGAACTATTCAAAGATTTCAGAATCTAATCTCTGAATTCACAATTTCGATTTTTTAACCATCCCTACATTCGATTTACTTTTACATTTTATATTTAAATTTAGATATTAAATATTATATTAGATTTTAGAGGACAATTTGGAGAAAATTATGGTATATTCAGGGGCACAACTAGGATTTCATTCTGGGGAGAGGAGTTAGATTTTATGAATAAAACTACAAAAGTACGCGTTACTTGCTGTTTATTTTGTGTAATCAAGAAGGTAAGTGTGGAACATAAGCAGTACATTACAATATAAATAAAACAAGTGCTACCAATTTATATAATATATAAATTGTAATTATTTATATATTACAATTTATAATATAAATAAATAACTGGCACAAAATTTCCCCCCACTTTCTGCAAATGCCGGTAGTGTTAAATGTTTTGTAAAAATTTTTTAAGGGGAGCTCAACAGTTTTTCGGTCAAAAAATCGAATTTTTGTTATTGTTTTAAAAAGTTTGTTTCATATAATTCTGATTAAGAAAATATATACTTTTATGAGGTTATCTACATTAATATGACCATAAAATAAAACGGATTACATGTTTTCCGGCTCCCGTTGTTTAGCTTTACGCAAATTTTTCCGTAAACATGGATTTCAACAATTAGGTACAATTTTCTCAAAAAGTATAAGTACCATTTATATCATATTCTTTTGATGTGAATGCAAATGAACATCTTATGGTTCGTTCTCAGTGTCATGTAAGCTTTTGCCGCGACCAATATTTGTGTACTTTCGAGGGCCTCGTGTGCAAAAACTACAAGGATTACAGAATATCTAAAACTATGACTAGATAGCCCGTTTCGTCGACTACCGGAAATGGTTTGTCGCGAGCGGGGGGGGGGCTGCGCGGTGACGTCACAGCGCTGCGCGTGGGAGTCTAAATTTGGGCTTGTGTGGGCACGGCGCGCGCTCAGTTCAGTTGTATCTCCGGAACTAGTTGGTCGATTTTAGTGATCGAGGTGTCTACGGAGAGCTGAGAACGTGAGTTAGACGTTAATAACACAAGAAATATAAAATTAATATTGGAAAGCAGAAAATATTGAGATTTGTGAAAATGCCGCGTCCTCAGAAGAGAAAGAAGGCTGGAACTCCGAACAAAATGCGTGCACCACGACTTACAAATATAGAACGTTGTCGGCTACGTCGATTGCAACAAAAGGAATTGGAAAGAAGACGCCAGAATTCGAATTTGGATGGTGGAAGTGGAGCGCCCAGTACAAGTAGCGAGTGCGTACAACGTTTGGCGCAACCTAGCACTTCGTCATCGTGTCGAATGGATTTGGAAAGTGGTCCAATAGACGTAGAAAGCAACGACGATTCCATTGATATGCAGGATGACAATACTGAGACTCGTACGGACGGTAACATCGGTCCGTCAATGGCGCGTTCAGACCTTTCGCTCGATTTGACAAATAAGTGTGCTGCATGCGATCGCCATTTTGTGAAAATGTTCTTTGACAATGAATTTGGACTTGGTTGTGATATTTGTAATCGACTTTGGTTCAAGAAGAATCTTAAGCTCGTTAAAGTTAAACACTAACATTTTGCGCAGCGAGTTCCCCGACCAAGTAGTGGAGGCTATGGTAGCATGTGTAAATTGCCGTCTATGCTTGGATACTAATAAAATCCCATCCATGAGTGTGTCTAACGGTTTCAAATATCCTGATCGGCCTAAAACTTTGCCAGTGTTGAGTCCGGTAGAGGAACGGTTGATATCACCTAGGCTGCCTTTCATGCAAATTCGCCGACTTCGACACGAGGGCAGTTATGGCATCATTGGTCAAGTAATAAATGTTCCAGTTGATGTGAACAATATGGTGAAACAATTGCCTCGACAGTTGGGCGACGATTATGCGATAAATGTTAACATCAAGAGGAAATTAATGCACAAATCGTCATATTTGAGCGGGTATGTTCGGAAATCCAATGTAATGCAATGGCTGCAGTACTTGGTGAAACAGCCGTTGTACCGTATGTATGGAATTACCATCGATGGAACTTTGTTGGACAATATATGTGTCGACAGAATTGACGATGGTGGGGATTGTGTAGAAGAGGCACCAGTGTTAGACTCGGATTGCATTGTGGCCAGGCAACATACACTTCTGTGGAACGAGGAGAACTGTCTTGATATAGCGCCCGGCCAACACAGTATGCCGTTGAATATTGTGTACGATACACACGCCGAGGAATTGTCGTTTCCAAATATTTACTTGGGTATAGATTGTCGCTACAAAGATGGTGTAAGAGTGACTCCTTATATGATGGCCACGAGTGAAATTAGACGTAAAGATCGGCGAGGTGTGACCCCACAACACATCTTGTATATGGCGGTGAAAATCTTGAGAATGAGAGTCGTCGAGGGAATGTTTCATACTTTCAAAACGTCCAGCACAGTTAATGTGACTCGTGCTATGTTAAATGATAAGGAGTTCATACGTGATTGCATGGAAAAGAATTTATAATTTCTTAAATCCATTCCAAATCCGATGCAGTATTGGCAGGATCGTAAGCGCGACTTGTTTGCAATGATGCGCCAGCTTGGGAAGCCTACTGTGTTTCTTACGTTGAGTGCAAATGAAATTCGTTGGCCAGGTTTGCTGTCGGTGTTGCATCGCCTAAGTGATTCGTATAAAGATGTGCAAAATGTTGAGGCACTTAGCAGATCAATGGGGTGTCATTTGGTGAATGAAGATCCAGTTACGTGTTGCATTGTGTTTAACAAACTGGTCGACATTTTGATGAGTATGTTGTGCAGTAAGACAAAGGCGAATCCATTTGGTGATCGGTATCGAGTCGTTGATTACTTTAAGCACATCGAGTTCCAGCATCGAGGCAGTCCACATGCGCATATACTCTTGTGGTTGAACAATGATCCTAAAAAATCAATCAGTGAAGGTATGCCACGTACAATTGAGTTGATGAATACGTTGGCGAGCGTATCGAGGGGAGATTTGCCTGCAGAGATGTACTCCAATCAAACGCACCAGCATACGTTTACTTGTACCAAGCGTGGAGAATCAACGTGTCGCTTTGGAATCCCGTATTGGCCAATGCGAAAGACAATGGTACTGTTGCCGCTCGCTAAAGGTGATCCGAGAAAAGCTACCATCCAGAAATCAGCTGAGCGTTTAAAAACAATACTGGAGCAGAAAGTGTACGACAGTGTTGAAGAATTTCTTGTAGACAACCATTTGACAGAGCGCAAATACCTCGATACAATTCGAGCTTCACTGCGACGGCCGACGATGTTGTTCAAACGTAATAAGTTATGTCTGAAATCTACACCAATACTTTCAATCCGTGGTTACCCAGAGTGTTGGGCTCAAATAGTGACTTGCAATTTATACTGGACGAATATAGTTGTGCGACATATGTTGTAGAATATGTTAACAAGGCGAATCGTGGAATAAGTCATTTGCAACGAGAACTCATAAAATTACAAGAAGAGAATCTGGAGTTGCCTTCACCGAGTTAGTACGCAAGATTGGTGTGAAAGTTCTTAATTCGGTCGAAATGTCGGCACAGGAGGCGGCCTGGTATTTGCTTCGTCAATCGATGAGCCATTGTAGTCGTCAAGTTGTGTATATTCCAACGGTGTGGCCACAAGAACGACAACGATCAAGGAAATTGAAACGTCAAATGGACTTGGAAAATTTGGCTGATGATAGTACGGATGTGTGGACCAAAACTAAAATCGAACGTTATGAGGAACGCGATGAATCGTTAAAAGATCTATGCCTCGCTGATTTCATAGCTTGGTATTCTGGAAAGAAGTCAGTACAACAGCAGCCAGACGAATGTGACGATCCAAACGCCGATCAGAATGATGAGGTTCGATTTATCAATAAGAAGCGGTCAGTTCCATGTGTTATACGTTACAGACAATATGATATAAGTGATGTGGTCAATTACAAACGGGAAATGGTTACGCTATACTATCCGTTTCGAAATGAGACAGTTGATATACTCGATCGTAATAGGTTTGTCGAGATCTATGACACCAACGAATCCGCAATTCTTACTAAACGTCGTGAATATGAGTCCAACATAAATATTGAAGAAGTGATGCGAGAAATTCAAGAATTATATATTCATAACGATATAGACGAAAATGCGACAAATGAGGAGCAAAAAAATCGAGATAATTTTGTGAGTAACGTGTTGAATGATGGCAACCAAGAGAATAACGATGACATCGATGCAGCACAGGCTTCGTCTGTGGGCATATCTGCTGTACGAAAACGATCGAATGTGCTTTCAAAAGAAGACTACTGCAAACTGTTACGCAGTACTAATAAACGCCAGCGAGAATTCATATTGGAAATTATACATCGGATCCATACATTCGGTTCGCCGCCAATCCAAGTGTATCTCACTGGGCCAGCCGGTAGTGGCAAAACTTATGTGTTACGTGTAGCCATGGAGACCTATAATCGATACACTCAACACACTACACGACGAGATGCTTACATTGCTTGTGCGTCGACTGGAAAGGCCGCTGTAAATTTGCAGGGTACGACCGTTCACTCTGCGTTTCGTATAAGTCTAATGCGAACATCAACTTCATTGCCCCATGAAGCTTTGCAGTGTTTCCGAACTGCCTTCGTTGGAGTAAAATGTGTAATAGTTGACGAAATAAGTATGATTGGGTCCGGTGTTTTCAATAAAATCAACTCTAGACTGAATGAAATTACGGGCGTATATGATCAACCATTTGGCGGCATGGATATCATTCTGACTGGAGATTTTCGGCAATTACCGCCTGTAAATGCTACCCCCGTTTATAAATCACCAAGAAACAACTTGGGTGGGTGCGTATTGTGTCAATCAGTTGATTTCTATCCGCTCACTCAGGTTATGCGACAAAGCGACCTCTTATTCTCTAAAATTTTGATGAAGATTGGTGATGGAAAACGTTTAGACTCTGAAGAAATGGCAGCGATCGAGTCTCGTTTCAGAACAGTTGAATGGTGTAGGGAACACGAACCAAATGCAATACGTCTCTTCCATAGAAATCATGATGTGGATGCTTACAACCGACTTGCAATATCAGACAGAATTTGTAGCAGTGCCTCCGATTTGATCACTGGCTACAATAACAGCACTCAACTTGGCACTGCACGAGTCAAATTACACAAGCTCAGTGTGATGGAAACTGGCGGTTTGCCGTATCTGCTTAATTTACAGAGTGGTATGCCTTATATGATTACAACTAACATTGATGTGGACGATGGAATTGTTAATGGTGCAATAGGAATACTTGAGTACATCGAAGAAGTCACTCATGAGACAGCAGTTCAATTAGTCCAACAACGCGACGAGTCTACACAAATCAATCCTTATATCAGATTGTGGCTACACTTTCCACAAGCCCACATCGGCAAAATGGCAAGACTAAAAGCAGCACCAAGAGTAATTTGCAGCAATGGTCTAATAGATCGAACTTGGACATCCATCTGTATGCGTAGCGCTAACATCAAACTCGGTGGTTCTATAAGTTGTAAACGAATGCAATTTCCAATTGTACCCGCTTGTGCTATAACCATACACAAAAGTCAGGGAGGCACATTTGACATGGTTGTGTATGACTGTATGTATGACTGTATGTTATGTATGACATAGACAGCAAATACAATTGGTCTATGTTGCAATGAGTCGAGTAACAAGCATCGAAGGTCTTTACATTACGAACTCGCGCAACGACTTTAAATTCTATCATGGACTTGGTTGTGACAGCTCAACTGTTAGAGAAATGCGAAATGAATATCTGTGACTCGAGAGCCATCCACTTAATACACTTACCAAACATGTTGAACTGTTTATGAATTGCTCCGACAGTTTGATTGAAGACGACATGATTGTAATATTCTTCGTTGGAATGAATGCGCAAAGTCTCGTTGCACACAAACTTGACATTGAAACGGATCCTGTCTTAACGAGAGCTGATTTTCTTATGGTTTCAGAAACATGGATTACAAATGACGAGTCTGTGCAGCTTGAAAATTATAATCTCATCTCATATGAACATGAAGCCATGGATAATAACCCCACTGAACAACAACAACAACAAAAGAGAAAGGCTGGCGGTGTTGCAATTTATCAATGTCGTAGCAACAAGCTATGTGCTATGCCTTTCACTATACCAAACAATATAACCCAACGACTTGGTGTATACGTGGAACCTGGCACAGGCGATATTGCATTGGCACAAATCACAGTCAACAATTCTTTCAGATTCATTGCTGCCTCATTGTATATTCATCCAAATGCAGAAACAAAATACATTAAACTTCTCCTCTTTCGAAGTCTTTGTAGATTTGGGCGCTCAATATCTAAGGTCATTGAGGAAATTGAGCCCGACATTACAAAGCCAATATTTCTTACTGGTGATTTCAATGTCGATCCCAACGATCCGAGAAATGATTGGCTGGTTCCATATATGCAACAAGAATACGATCTACAACTTGTACAAACCTCTCCGACTACACTCGGAAACACCACAATCGACTTAACGTTTGTACGTCAACTTAGTCCGACGATTATGCCCTACGTTTCATATTTTAGTTACCATCGACCAATTGTTCATAGGTTAGCCATTTGTACTAATGATTTCGATGAATAAATGTTATGTATAGCGTAATTTTCTTTCTTTCATTTCAACTTTCTTTCTGACAAACAAAACAAAAGAATCTCCCAATAACGAGAGTAACGTATGTAATTTCGCATTCACGAAATAAAGATCCGACGGGAGTATCAAGAATACTCCCTGAATATTTTTTTGGTTGAACAGTACAATGTAACAATAAAAATGTACTAGAATTAATAATCTCTTCCTTTAAAAAATTAAATTTGTAAAAAATATTCGACAAATTTAAAAAAGTAATGATTATATTGTTTTTTTTCCTTAAATTGCTTCAAACTAGTACCTTATGTTTCAAATATATGTGTTAAAGTATGGTAGAAATTTCAAATACATGGCTTCAATAGATCTTTAATTAATGGTACCTAATTAAACCTCCGTTTGTCCATTTAAAATGCATGGGACAAAAAAAATGCATATCTCCCCTTAAAACTTGCCTTGGTGACATGTGCATGTGAATATATGCAGCAAATGGAATTAAATTGGTCAACCTGTTTTGCCACAGAAACGAAGCATACATAATAGACATTCAGGTCCTTGAAAACATACATTGAAAAATTGTGCTAGGGTGCGCACAAAAATGTAACTAGCCACTAATTTTGTTACAGTTAGCATACAATACAGATCACCAGAGACTAATAAACCATGTTCAAACGCCACATTCGGTCTTCAGTTTACACATGCATGGAATAAAATTGACACATTTTAAAATTTTAATTGTTAATTTGTTTTTATGCAATTTTAATAAAGCACTAAATTAAAAAAAATTAAATACTGACTGAGAAACTATACACAATAATAGGCACATCCAGGGCTTGATTTCAAGGGGAACGCACCGGAACGGTGTTCTGGAATCTCTTGCATCCAAAACAAAATTACTGAAAAAAAATATATGAAAAGAGAAACCTAATTATTACAAAAATTTACTACTACGTTTTAAATTGTGCCCCTCACCAGCCCCACTACAAAACTAAAAATTTGTCAAAAAACACCAGCACTAATCTTAATCTTAACTATCATTCAAAAAATGTCCCAATAACCTATGGAGAAAATGAAACAAAAAACTTGTTACAAAATTAAAACTACATGAAAGGGGACTGGTTGGGAGCTTCCGAGAATATGTGCATTCCAGAAATTTTCCGGAGTCTTTCTACCTTGAAATATGCTATTGAATCAATAGCAATAACTTGGTCCTTTCAGGGACTGTTGAGCGGAGGTTTGACTTTGACTTTTTGTGGTATAAAGTACACCACTATAAATATCATAAACCAAGTTTGACATACTGTGGACTGAAAACACATTTCAATGCTAGATCTGTTGTGCTTGCTAAGAGGCCGTAACCTATAAACCTAGGTTAATTGAACCATTCTTCAATCACCAGACAATTAGCAGCGTTTATATGGACCAATTTCTTACTCATAAGAACGTTATACTGTACCACATTTGAAAGTATTCGTATTCACATATTTAATTACCCTAATTGTATAATCAGAACTAATTATTTTTAAATTGACTTGTATGTCTATACATTTTTATCTTTTAAATTTCCTTTTTTCTTATCCCTCTGTGAGAGGGGCGTTAACCTCTTTGCTGAACTACTAGTATATATATTTTTCCTTAAAAGTGTCCACGGACTCTCAGAAGCCTGTGGACATGCTGCACTATAGAGTTCAATCATCAGAGTCACACAGGCCTTGAATCCCATCCCCTCAGTTACAAGAAATGTACTCACCCATAGTAAATGTGCCAATGTTTGAATCAACATTCAACTGTCTCCAGGTTTTTAATGCCTAGATTCCCATGCTGTTATTTACATGGTAGTGCAGAAGTGGAAAGTGTTTATTGTGTTATAGTTTTCATTATTATTGCGTATGGACAAATTTAACTTGAACAATTGTATGAGAGTACCTTGTTCATTTCAAATTATTATTTGTGACTAATTAAAGCTTGTGACGATTTAAAACAAATTTTAAATAGCACAAAACACAAATTTTTTTTGTTCAAAATAACCCATGATAAAATAATCCTCTCTCCCCTCTGTAGCAAATAACTGGTACAAACATGTGAAAAACTAGTACTGACACACAAATTATCCAGTTGTTACGCTAATTAAAATAATCATTGTAATTATCTCTAAAAGACGTGATAATCACAAATAAAACACAGATGAAAATAAAGAAGCTGTAGTATAATTAATAGTAGCTAATTAAAGGTAAAATAATAATAATCAGAAAGAACTACTTTTCTCTCGATGTGTAAACTACGCTAAATCACTACTCACGGCCCCTAAACCTACTCCATTCGTCTCTGAATTGTGGCCGAGGCAACTGCTTAGCCATGTGTTGCGAGAAGAAATAAGTGTTATATTACCAAACTATGTAGAACTAAATAGGTGCTATTGTAAAAAAGAGAAATAGGTAGAGGAGAGCGTAAATACGTAGTGAAAGGAAGTAAAAATATAAATATATAAACAGTGTAGCCATGACATCTCTTTAAGAAAGTGTATAAAAATTACAGTATGTACAATACTCAATCATAATGTAACAGTAGTGCAGTCAAACATAAATGTGAATAGTGAAAATGACCTGAAATAAATCAACAACAACTCACTACGAGCACCATCTATCCAGAGACCGAGCATCATGAATGAACAACACACTTAGAGTCAACAGATTTAATGGAGGACCATTACAACTGCAACTAAGATCATCCAGAAAACCCCGCCGTAGGGGATCTAGAAGAGGACCAGCTATGGATATACCCAATACCCAGGTGACATGGAAGGATAACTTCTGTGGTTGTACTTCTTTTAAAAACCCCAAGTAAAGACAGTAAATTTAACGTAAAGACTTATATCAATCCTGTAAATTGTAATGTAGTAATAGGGATAGTTAATATTCCTAAATAATAGTAGCCTGAAACTGCAAACAGGTATAACTAAGTAAAAAGTAAATGAACCTATTCTTCAAATGGTTTACATAATGTGCTAAATAATCTGTAATATCATAAAAATTAAAGCCCGGATCCGTGGTATTTTATTAAATATGCAGCTGTATGATTTTGAGCTCATCAGAAGAATGTTTTAAGCAGAATGAAAGCGTTTAGTTCAGAATTTAATCACTAAGTAAGAATCATGAATGTTGTAGCTAACATCTTGGTAACATCCTAATATATCAGAAACCTTGCATTGAAATTTGTAATAAAGAGATGTCTTTGCTAAACCCAAGAGAGTGAGTAAATTTGCGAAAACTTAATCTAACTCCTAAACTTTGCAGGTTCCTCATTTGTGTGTAAGTAATCAGTACATACAATGGCAGCCGGTTTAATTGACAAGGGCCCATTAAACTGGTTCCCGGTGTTATAATGTCGTAAAGACGAGACGTTATAAGGTGCGCCACTCTGCTAATTTCAAAAAGGCATAATTAATAATTAGAGTCGTATAAGACGCTTCCCTGTTGATTATTAAAGTAATAACAAACAGTAACTTAACAAAAAAGCGTAAATTTATTCACTCTTAATTTGCTGAGCAAAGCACAGAGTAATTATTCATTTTGCTAAGAGAACCATGCTGCGATAATACTTAGAATAATTAGACTAAAATAATTACCCTAAAGCCCCAATTATCTGAGCGATAATCGTGTGTATCAGATATAATGTTTACCCGATAGTATAAAAAAAAAATAAAAAATTTTTAATAATAATATAATCCAGTAGGAAGAGGAAATTATGAGTAAAACCCAAAGTAAAATAAAGTTAAATTTAAATAAAGGTAATACACATGTCCCCGCTTGTAAAACTATTCCATTTTCAACCTGTCGGTACACAGACAAGCTGTTTCCTGTAGAATTCGTGTTGAGGAATGTACGATGTCAATTCATTGTTATTCCCCCTTTAGCAAGCCCCTCGTTAAGCGAACAATACAAACCACCCTCTCGCATTGAATCGCCACCCCAACAGCTGGTTAACAGTGTAAACAATAGAGGACAGTGAACTCTCTGTGTGAAATCTCTTTTGCCTATCAAAAATGATATTCTCTCATTATCTGTTGAGATAATTTAGATTTGATTTATTAGTATAAGATTGTTATCGTGTATATATATATATGTATTTAAATGACTTCAAATTTCATGATAGTGTTTAGAATAGGTTACATATTTTAACATACGTAGTAACATAAGATTTAAAAGAGATTCTCGTAACCTCGTCACAGTCGTAAGAATGGCTCAATTTAACCCCGACTTATTGTTAAAGGATGAACTGAGCTATGAAGCTTTGTTACGCGGTCTCACATACTCTAACGTAACGGTAGCGGAACTGCGCAAAACATTACGCGAGAATAGACCAGACATACCCTCACAGTTGAATCGTTTAAGCGTAGTAGACTTTGAGAGTGAAAGGGAAACATGCTATCATAAATATAGGGAGCTTACCTCCATCACACAAACCCTGCGAGATGAGAAATCCCCCGCGGTAATTTTAAGAACAACACAAAGAATAGAACATCTGACCCGCCGCATCAACAATTTGTTGAATTGGCCCGGTGCTAAAGTTACTCCGCCAGACGTGCAAAAATTCGCGGAAGAAGCTCTACAACAATTACCTGAGATAATGCGCGAATTACGTAGAAGGTCTGAATCTTTTAGAAGAGAAGAGATCGAAGAAGCGATGACGAAACTAAGTATCTCCCCCACTCAATCTCCTACTCAAGAACAGCAATCCAGTGCTGTAAATTTTCAATTTCTCCAGGAATCTACTATAGAACCCAGTAAGGATCGGTTAACGGTTAGTCAAGTGAATACCCTCCCCGTAACCGCAGCTCCACTTCCAAATGAACTAGAGAATATTACCAGTAATTACGATTTACCACCTCTTTTACAGACAAACCAATCAGCGGAAAAACCTGTAATGACGTCGCAATTAAATTTCAGCACTGAGTTCTATGGAAAAATAACTCACCCCGTAGAACGGATTCTATCTGAAATCCCCACCACAGATGGGCTGAATATTACTAAACTCCTAGGCTTTATCAAGTATCTGTTACAAATAAAGGATCTGCGACAACTAAAAGATGACCAAATTTTACAAGTACTTCTACCCAAATGTAGATCTCCTTTAAAAGATCGTGTGTTAGAGTCACTAAGGTATCATCACACAGTAGAAGAACTACATACCTCCCTGATAAGACATTTCATCCCCACTGGTATCTACGAAGAATTAAAGCGGAATTCCGTACTTCGTGTGCAAGGAGCGTACGAGAGACTAGCTCATTATATATCTGAAATAAGGGAATCGGCCTTATTACTACAAGTCAACTGGAGTGAACAACAGCTAGTAGACACTATCTTAGTAGGACTATCCCCCGAGGAGCGATCTCGCTTAGCACTTATGAAGAGACCCACCACATTCACAGATCTGGAACTGTGTTGCATCCATTCATCCAACGTCTGGTATTCAGATCAGAACAGACGCGTGTTAATGTCCCAGACTCAACGCAGGAATGAATCCCTGTAACGGGGCTAAAGGGGAGAGGTTTTTATTTTTATTAAAAAATCATAACTTTGTTTCCCCTTTGTGTGGCCAGCCACATGTTAAATAGAAGCTTTATCGAACAAAGGAACAGTAAGGTGAAGTCGTTATAATGGAATGTGGCGTGTTGTCAACAACGGTTTAATTCGCAGAACCTCAGTACAGTGTAATGCGCACAAACACCTGCGGAGCGCATAACCGACGCTTACAGAAGTCGAGCAAAATGGCTTTTTGCGAATTTTGTTCAACACGTGTGTGGAAAAGATGGATGCAAGATTAAGGACACACCTTTTCAGTGACGTAAACGAGTGGACACCAGATTTCGTCAACGTCCAACACACGGGAGTTACAGGTGTTGTGTGTGCAACGACTAAGACTTTAACGCATAAGGCATTGCTTTCCGTCTTGTCCAAAAAACCTTGGTAGTGGGGTACTTGGCAGATACTCTTCGCAGTTCCTCACCGACGCTTAGCCTGGCCAGGCAGCCCATCAAACGGGGCTCATTAATAAAGTTTCAATATCAATCGAAAGTGAGGGCAGTATTTAAAACAAATGTGCAAGTGAGTGCAATATCTAAAAAATTAACAACATAAACTTTTCGGACACTTCAAAAGAGAACTGAGTGAGTGACACGTCGCTAGCTCGAGGAGAAGCCACGCGGCCAGCAGGAACCTTGCGTAACAGTATGACACCGAATACATAATTATTTTGAATAAAATGGGGCATATATATATTTAAAAGGGGTTTTGTAATGGAATGAGTGTGTGTGTGTGAGCAGGCTGGGCAGCCTTCTTAAATATAATGTGTTTATGTTAATTTGTATTTAAATACGATTGTTTTGCTAATAATCAAGGAAATATTTTGTTTCCGCATTAAGTATCTGGAAAGAAATGATTGATTTAAAGAGAGCAATAAAATATTAATGGTTTTATCCTAAATGAGAGTTGCGCATGTTATTAGTGTAACCTTGCAATCATGCTTGCATTCACAGTTCGTGCTGGGATCCTGGACAGAATTTAAGGTAGGTGAAAACATTTTATAATTCGTTAAAAATCGTAACATCACATTTGACGCCCGAACAGGGACGAGTTCTAATTAAATAATAATTAAAATTCCACGCCTATAGATGAATGCAAGTTTGATTCAAGGTTAAGTAACGGTACGCAAAAAATACGTAAAAGTGCGTAAATTAAGTACAGCTGGAAAGATATGTAGTATACTTAATTATACAAGATTGAAATGGTGTTATGAGTAGTTAAATTGAGTAGATTAAGTTAACAAATATTATAAAGAGTAAATAATGGATACTAAGGAAAATAGTAACAATGAAGTCAGCTTCACTGACGGCCAGACAGAAAGTCAAATAAAAAGCGATTCAGGTATCCAGAGTCATTGTTAACGACTGAAAGTAATGTAGACGAATCGAAAATCATGAATGAAGTTGCAATTCATTCAACACCTATTTTAGTAAATCAAAATAAGAAATCTGATGACGATAATATGTTAACAAGATTGTATAATATGATGTACAATAGTTTAGAAAAACAAGACAGCATGTATAACACTTTAGAAAAACAAGATAGCAATTTTAGAGAATTGAAAAACGAAATCAATGAAATCAAAAGTAATTTTAATAATAAATTAGATGAACAAAACAAAGAAATTAAAAGTGAATTTAACAGTAAATTTGACGCTAAATTTGAGGAACAGAGTAGACAGTTTAACGAACTTAAAATTTATATTAATGAGGTCAAAATTAAATGTGAGAGTAACTTTAATGAATTGAAATACGAATTAAACGAGAAATTGAGTCATTCATTAAAAATTATGAATAATAGAGTTGATGAAATAGGGAGTAGTATGACAGAAAAAAATCGATAAACAAATACAGGAGGTAACTGAAAATTTTGAAAGTAAAATAAATAAGTGTAACGTTGATAATGAGTATAAATATAATTATGCAGTAGAGAAAATAGAAGAAGTTAGATATAACATTAAAACATATGAAACTAATACTAATGTCAAAATAAATGAAATAGAAAGTAATTGCAAATCAGAGATACAAGCTATGCAAGACACAGTAAATACTATGGATAAAAGTAATAAACAATTTGAATATTTAAATAATGATAAATTTGTATTAATTGAGCAGAGCATAGTTAATGTTAAAGATGAACTGAATGTAGCCATAAATAAAAAACTTAATAGTGTTACTGAACAAATAGTAGTTACTAGCGATATGAATAGTGATATTGATTTGGAATTGTTTAATTGTGAAAATAGGGGGGTACACCCTATACAGTTTTTAAATAGAGTTAAAGAATTCAATCAGTTTTGTCGAAGTAGTTGGGAAGTACAGTTGTTAAAGATAATGAAGTGTTTTAGAGGGAATTCCGCGGTGTGGGCGGAGGTACATAAAGTAGAGTGGGTAAATTATCAGAGTTTTGAGACGGCATTTAGAGAGAAATATTGGTCAGAAGAAGAACAAGAAATATTACGGAGTAAAATAATGGGACCAGGTAATTATGGGACCCAAGGGGGTAACGTGATAATGTATGTAATGCGACTATATAATGAGGCAAAATATTTAGAGCCACCGTTACCGTTTTGGTCATTCGTCCGTCACATAAGTAAGCATCTGCCGAGAGAAATACAGATTACATTAATGACCCGAGAGATTCTAGAGATTACGGAACTAGAGAAAATATTGGATATATTTCAAAATGTAAGAGAACGTGATATGAGTAGGCGGATAAACACACCAGTAACACATATAAATGGGAATTATAATCAATCCCGGGGAATGCCAAACTTTCACAGAGGGACACGTGGGGGAAATAATGACAATAGAGGCGAGGGTTGGAGATGCGCCGATTGTAATGTTGAAAACTATTCTATAAGAACAACTTGTTTTAGATGTCACAAACCGAGAGAATGTCAACGCAGTGAGAGAACGTACCAGCAACAGAATCAACCGCAGAGAGGAGCCGAGAACACTAGAGGAAATGGAAATGGAAGCGGGAACAGAGGCAGAGGTGGGTATAACCAGGCAGTAGCAGGTCCATCCACGGGAAACTAGAAGAGACAATGGGGAACCGGGCCCATCCATTGTCGGAGGAGAACCTGGGGGTCCAAGAGGAGTGTAACTACAGCAGCAACATAATTATTAAGGACATGGCGGAGGAGTTACTGGAGGAGGATGCTGCAGAAATGACAGAAACCAAAACTGGACTGACGGAGGTATTTGTAACCATAGAAGGTAAGGATTATAAAACATTAATTGACACAGGGAGTGACATATCAGTAGTTTCAGAGAATGTACTGGGTGAATTACAAAGAGTAAACAAAAATATTCCATCATTACCAGTTGCGGGCGTAACAGTAGTAGGGGTAACTGGAGTACGAAGTAAACGAGTTACTAAACAAGTACAGTTGAATATATACATTAATGAAATAGAATTTGAGAATACCTTTCTAGTAGTTAAGGGTTTGAATTTAGATATAATTCTGGGAAACGATTTTTTGGAGAGAAATAAAGCGGTAATTGATTTTAACAAGAGAATAGTAGAATTTAAAAGAGGGGGCGAACCAGTCAGGGTTAATTTTAAGAGAGTGTTAGATGAAGTTAGAGTTACGGGTGTGAAGATGATACAAAACCGAGTAGGTGAGGGAATTATAGAAACAAGAGTGAATGTATGTCAAGAGAGTGAGAGCGTAGAGAATGATGAGAGAGTATGGGAAAACAGGGCAGATAAATTTTTTAATGAGGGTGGAGTTGTAGGGAATCCCCAACGACAGGAGTTGTGGGCAGTTATTGAACGTTTTAGAGATGTGTTTGCTGAGTTGCCTGGAAAAGCCAGGGACTATGTATGCGAGCTGAAGATTCGAGAGCACTCACCCTACATGCAGAGAAGTTATCCAGTGCCGTTTTCGAAGAGGAGAGCCGTTCAAGAAGAGTTGGACCGTATGATGGAAGGGGACATCATTGAAAGATCTATATCGCCTTACTCTAATCCATTGGTAGTGGTCATCAAAAAGGATGGAAAGGTAAGATTGTGTTTAGACGCCAGAAAAATTAATCAGATTATAATACCTGACCGGGAGTCACCGGAAGCCATAAATGAAATTTTTCAAAAGTTTAGTGGAGTCAGATATATGACGTCCTTAGATTTAACAGCGGGCTACTGGCAAGTTCCATTAGCGCCAGAGAGCTGGAAATTTACTGCGTTTCTTTTCAATGGTAAGAACTATCAATTTAAGCGTCTGCCATTCGGACTAAACACTAGCGTAGCCAACATTCATGTTTCGTATGGTATCCAAGTCACTATTATGTAATAATAAGTGATTACCTGTATGCGGTCCGCCGTGTGACTTCTCAAACTTATTACGTTACGCGTTTCAAGGCGTATGCCTCATCATCAGACGTTAAAAACCAAAAAACACATATATCACACAAAACTGCGTTTGTCAAAAAATAAAATTACAGAAGCAAGCATATTATGTGCACGTGATGTAGGGTGCGCACCCGTTCAAGTGTTGTCTGCTACTGATTGGAATCCGTTGAGCAGTCTCAAAGCAGTATCATACAGGCGGTTAGATACAAAGTTCAATTGTTCATTCAGAACACAATCACGACTGCTATCATTATTATATGCATTATAAATTTCCAGCTCCTCCAAGGCATTCATAAAACGGCCCTTGTTGCATATATGCAAAGGCATTAGATTGGACTTAAAATCTGTATAATTGTGATTGTGTTGGGTCAGATGACGAGTGTAATTAGATTTTATATCATTGTAATTGTGTGTCTTTTTTGGTAAGTGTTCACGGAAGCGTTTGTAAAAACCTCTTCCGGTCTGACCTATATAGAAGCTGTTGCAATCATTGCAAACCAGTTTATAAATGCCTGTTTTTTCTTCAATAGGTAAGGGCAGTTTAGGTCTAAGTATATTAATTAGTTTATTATTGGTTCTAAAAGACATAGTATAACCAATATTGTTCATCACTGAGGATAAAATTTTTGGCATGATGTATGTGTATTTCGCAGATATAAATTTTTTTTTCGGTGTTTTATTAAGTGGACGGGGCTTAAGTTGAATGTTATTATGCTTCTTTAGCAATTTGTCAATGATGTGACTACTGTAACCATTGGAAACTGCAATAAATCTTATTGTATTTAGCTCAGTGTGGAAATCATTATTGTCAAGGGGGACTGTCAACAATCTATGGATTAAACTATTATATG
This sequence comes from Magicicada septendecula, assembly GCA_034769895.1. Lineage (NCBI taxonomy): Eukaryota > Metazoa > Arthropoda > Insecta > Hemiptera > Cicadidae > Magicicada > Magicicada septendecula. Next base: position 408,057,189 of record CM068374.1, on the reverse strand, counting down.
CTGCCATTTTTTGAGAGTATGGATGGTGGGAATCTGCATGTATTGTATGGTTAGTGGCAGTAGGCTTCCTATAAATATTGAATTTCAATGTGTCCATTCGTCTAGTGAGGGTCAGGTCTAGAAAGTTAATTGAGTTATCATGCTCGGTCTCTAAAGTAAATTGAATATTATTGTTAATTTCATTTAAAAGATTTTTGAAGGAGTCAACTTGTCTCAAAGTTCCGTCAAAAATAATGAACGTGTCATCTACGTAACGTGAATAAAATTTAATCTTATTAGCGTATATGTTATTATTTAATAAATAAGTAATTTCGTAGAAATTTAAGTATATGTCAGCCAACAGGCCTGAGAGGGGTGAGCCCATAGCTAGACCATCATCTTGGCAATAGAATAAACCATTGAATGTGAAATAATTTTGATTTAAAATGACTTTAAGCAAGTCAATCAACTCATCTATCGCCTGTGCACTCATGGAAGCGTTAATCCGTAAATTGTCCTTCAATAATTTTAAAGTTACATCATTTGGAATATTTGTATGTAAATCCACTATGTCAAATGAAACTAATTTGTAATTGGGTTTTAATTTAACGGTATTTATCTTATTAATGAAGTCAGTATTATTTGTTAAGCTGTGATTATTCTTTAACTGTAAATTGTCTTTAATTAGTTTTACAAGAATTTTTGATGTTTTGAAACCGGGGGCTGTAGTGAAGTTAACCAGCGGTCTTATGGGTATGTGTGGTTTGTGGATTTTGGGGAGTCCCGTAAATATCGGAGCCTTCGCATTAATAGGCTTCAAATAACGACGTGTATTATCACTGAGCAAACTCGTACATTTGTTAATACATTGGTTGAGGTTTTTGGTGTATTTATCAGTAGGATCAGATTTTAATTGTCTAATATTATGGTTAGAGATAAATTCGTGAACTTTGGCGTTATAAGAATCAGTATCCATGATTACTAATGTATTCCCTTTATCTGCTTTAATAATACTAGCATTATTAATAGTTATTTTTGTTTTGATTTGCCTCAAAGTTTTGTATTCACGGGAGAATCGTGGATGCATAAATAGATTATGTGGTAGGTTATCGTTAGATCTGATAGTTTTAGTGAATTTATTGTTTATCAATATGCGTGCTTCGTTCTGTACAATCGGATTCGGAATAGTCTTAATAGCCGCCTCCGCCTCAACGAGCTCATAAATATGTTTGTTATTTCCGGTTGGTGGGAGATTATAATTAAGTCCTTTATTAAGGAGCTCCATTTCATTATCACTGAAGTTTATATTAGTTAAATTCATTGTTCTAGGATGAAATGTATGTTTGCAATTAATGTCAGTCTCTAGACGGTGTTTATTTTCTAAACTACGAAGTTTACGTAATTGATTGAAGCGTATACGGCGTGAAACACTAGCTGTGTATTTAAATATATAGTCAAAAACATTGTTGATAACGCTTGGATGAATGCTGTTGAGGATATGTAAATGTAATTTGAATAAACGAGTGTTAAGAATAGATTTTTTAATATATAATGCCTTAATTTCTTCTCTAATATACATCCGTTCAGCAGAATGTTTGGTAATGTTTGCGGCCTTGGAAGAGCTGTTGATCTTTACAATAGCATATTTTGGTGTTATGTTCTTCAGTAAACAGATTTTGTTAAATTTAATATGCAAATTCGCTTTTAGCAATTGTATTTTAGTGTTTTGGAATTTAAATACCATTTTTGCCTGGCTGGGCTCCAGTTTAACATTCATGTTTCGTATGGTATCCAAGTCACTATTATGTAATAATAAGTGATTACCTGTATGCGGTCCGCCGTGTGACTTCTCAAACTTATTACGTTACGCGTTTCAACTATTCTATAGTTACGCGTTCATCATAGTTATAGCCAGTTTTATAAAATGTTTAGATAGGATTTTACAACCCAAGGATTTAAATTTTTTAACTGTATATGTTGACGACATACTAATAGCATCAAGAACATTCTCTGAACACTTAGAACACATAGAATACGTTTTAAATAAATTGCAACAAGGGGGATTAACGGTTAATTGGGAGAAATCAAAATTCCTACAAACTGAGATACACTTTTTAGGTTTTATTATCACTCCCGAGGGTATTTTAGCAAACCCAGATAAAGTAGAAGCCATCATACGTTTTCCAGAACCAAAAAATATTAAACAGTTGCAGAGCTTTTTAGGATTATGCAATTTTTATCGAAAATTTCAGAGAAATTATGCGCATATTACCTCTAAGCTAAGTGCGGTTTTGCAAAAGAATAACCAATGGAAATGGGGCGAGGAGGAAAGAATTTTTTTCAATGAGATTAAGGAGAAATTTATAAACATGATAATGATGAATCACCCCGATTTTCAGAAAAAGTTTTATTTACAGACTGATGCCAGCAACATAGCCCTCGGTGCAGAACTTTACGAGGAGGGTGGGGATCAGGAGCACCGTACCATCGCTTTTGCCAGCAGAACTTTATTGGCAGCAGAAAGGAACTACACCACGACAGAGAAAGAATTGCTGAGCATCGTCTTCACGGTGAAGAAATTCCGCACGTACCTGCTAGGAAACCAAACAGTAATCAGGACCGATCATAAGGCCTTATCGTTTCTGAACACATGTAAGTTGACGCATAGCAGATTAACCAGGTGGGTGCTAGCATTACAAGAATATCATTTTTCATGGGAATATATTAAGGGAACAGATAACAAAGTACCTGACACTCTGTCCAGGGTAGATACAATAGATAATAAGACAGGGAGAGATCTGAAAGAAATAGAAAGTTTTCGATTAACAAGGGAAGATAGAATTTTTGGGGAGGAATTAAGGGAAATTAAAAACATACAAAGGTCAGAAATCAAATTAGGTAAGACAATAGCTAGTTTAGAAGCAGATATAAATGGTTCAGAGTATAATACACATTTCCAGATATAGAAGGGAATTCTGTTTAAGAAAGTAGAAGGGGGTGAACGGGATTGGCGGTTAATGATACCTGATGAGTTAGTAGATAGAATTATTTGGGATTGTCACGTAAGATATGGTCATTTTGGTGCGAAAAGATGTACAAATGTATTAAAAAAATCTTGTGTATTTAAAAATATGGAGAGGAGAGTTAGAAGAGTATTAAGAGTTTGCGATTTGTGTCAAAAATCAAAAGTAGTAAATTATAGGGTTGAAGGGGAAATGAATTATATTAAAGTAGAACGACCTTTCGATTTGGTTGCAGTATCATATGGACCATTGCCTAAAGGTAGAGGAGGACTGGTATACATTTTTGTTGTTTTAGACACTTTTACTAAGTTTGTTAGGTTGTACAGCGTAAAGAGAGCTACTAGCAAGGTGCTCAGCGAAAAGATCACCAAGGACTACATGATCAACGTAGGGAAGCTGAAGGTAATTTTATCTGATCATGGACCGCAGTTCATCAGCGGCAAGTGGAGACAGACTCTTGGCTGGGAAGGCATCATCCCCAAGCATACGGCAGTTTACCATCCACAGTCGAACCAGGCGGAGCGGGTGATGCGAGAAATCGGCAGGATATTCAGGGCGTATTGTCACTCCAAACACTCAGAGTGGCCTTTATATGTAAGGAAGGTGGAGGATTGGTTAAACAGCACTACCCATGATTCTACAGGTTTTACACCGTATGAGCTAATAAAAGGAGCCAGACCACCCAGAATATTAGAACAACTTTTTGAATATCCACCGGAAGAAAGAATTCTAGACAGGAATGTAAAAATACAACTTGCAAACGAGAATCTACTCACCAAGGGAGAGAGAAGAAAGCGGAGGCATGATGAAAAGGGTAAATGGGTCAAATACGAGATAGGACAGTTAGTATTGGTAAGGAGACACGATTTGTCTAGCGCACAGGATAAGGAAATAAAGAAGTTTTTCCTTTTATATGAAGGACCTTATGAGATTGTAGAAATAAAAATGAACAACGCATATGTACTACGCAATCAGGGAACACAGGAGATAGTGGGCACGCAAAATGCTACGAATTTGAAATTATATTGGTCAAGGTAAAATTTTTCTTTTGAATTTTAACATGTTATTTATGTTTTCAGAAGGGACTCTCCCCCATTTTCGGGCGGTCACGACCTTACCAGTCCTGGCCGTGGTTTTTGGCAATTGGAGGCGGGCCATGGTTGGAGGAGCTTCCTTCGGGTAGTGAAACAACGATGGTCCGGCTCCACCAAAATTGGTAAAGATTGGAAATTTCACCACATGTTGAACGTGGAGGGGGACCCCTAAAGGTACGTGACACGAATTATTTTTTTTACACTCAAGGTGCAGCGGCTAGGTGTACCTGTCACGTACCAGCACTGCCTTCGAGTGTTTGTAAATAGTAATGGAGGCTATATATATGTTAAAGGCAGTGCATTTACAAACAAAATTTTTGAGTCTCATTGGTAAAAATAAAGTTCACCAATGAGAGCAGTTACAGATTAATTAGAAAAATGAGTTTTGTAGCAAGGGGGTTGGAGAATAGATAGACGGCGGGTTTGGATGAATGGTAGGAGAGGGGGAGTAGTTTTGGTTTAGAAGGGGAACGTGAATTCACGTAGTGGATCTATCTTGTCCCCAACTTTCCTTGCAGCAAAACCCCATTTTCGGGTGGCTACGATCTTACCATTCTTGATTAAGGATATGAATTAGCCTCCAATGTAAATAGTTATCAACATATAATTTGGAATGTTTATAATTTTAAAATTATGTCAGTAGTTGTAGTCTATTTTAGTAAGTAAGTGACCATATTTAATCATGAAATTCGTAATACAAGCTAAGAAAAGCGAAAGGTTGTTGTGTAAAAGTTAAGAATATAGATGTGTCTGAAAAATGTAAACATGAAAATCAATCAAGTAATTAATATACCCAAACATATAAGAGTTGACCTTCCGTGAATTGCAGTAGCGGTGTCAGCGTTGACCTTATATGTCTTTTGGTAGTTTCCCCACATTTCGGGCGGTCACGGTTTCACCAGGCCCTGGCCGTTGAATTATGTAAGTAGTAACAAAATTGGTGAATTTTGAAGTTGAACCAGGGGGGTAACAGGGGAAACTACATAACTATGGAACAGCGGCTATCGTCGAAGGTGGCGATAGTTCCGTATATAAAGGTGTGTGAATCATTTTAGTAGGATTACTGGTGTCCTCGGACATCAGTAATACCGAATTTTTATGTAACGCTGAACCAAGAACGGTATAATCAGCGATTATACCTTATATATGTAACTTCAGTTCTTGGGAATGCAAATGGACGCAACAGTCCACCATCAGAAAACAATAGAGTGTGTGGTAAAGGAGCTGGCAGTTACAAGCCAGGGGCACAGATATAGTATCTGTGCACAAGGTAAATACCTAGACTGACCGGCAGGTGGTTTACCTAATTGTAACTGGGTAAAGGGGGGATTTTAAGTAACGATGTAGTGGGAGTGTAGCTGTAAATTGCAGTGAGAGGATGACGACCTCTGTAAACAGCGGGCGGTCAACTTGTACATGACTCTATAGAGAGAGTTGGGGGTTGACAACCCATAGAGCTGTTCAGTAACTGTTGCTATGACTATGTCTCAATGAGTAGCGATTTATGTCCCTATGAGAGCAACCAATTTTAAGTGATCGAGTCAGTTATAATGTTTTATTTTGATTCAAAAATACTATTGTACTAGATAGGTTGTTTAGGAGTAAGTGATTTAAATGTGATGTGTTTTGTGTAATGATTTCAGAAAAGACTTTGCTAACACTTAAAAGACTTTCAAGTATATAAGATGTTTATCAGATTCTGTTTAGTATGTTTTATTGTGACATTATTGTTAATATGTTAGTGGTAAGAATTATGAACATGTATACTTTATATAATTTTGAAATATATCTCTAGTAAGGTCATTTACCTTGCCAAGAAAATCAGCTGATCAGCTGTAGTATATCACTTATAATGATTTGCAAAATTTTCAAGGTAGTTACAGGTTTGAATAATAGATTTTCAATGTGGTTAAAGATTTTAATTTAAATTATGGAAATAATTTGAGATAGTTAAGAATTTTAAATGGTTTGTAAAAGATGGTAAATGTGAGATTTTGGGTGATTATTATTTCGTTAGGACATTTAGATCAGTCCAAGTTAAGTTTAGAAGGGGAGTGGAATAAAGTAAGATTGGTATGAATAAAAGTAACGTAGAATTTGAGATGTAATAGTGACACAGTAGCTATGGGGAAAATATGTAGAGTATTGAGTGATATATATTGAGTTAATAAATAAATGGAGATATCTTGTAAATGAAAGTGAGGTATAGGAAGAGTAATTAGTTGATGGGTAATTTTGTAAAGGGGGTGGTGTGTAAGGAGTCCACAACGACAGGCGTTGTGGCAGGCGGGGACCGATTAGCGCCGGAAAGGGTTACCTAGGGGAAGTCCAGGAACCAACATAAGGGAGTGAGCAATGGGAGGGAACACACATCCTGAGTACAAAGGGGTAGAGAGTATTTTTTTATAAGCGTAGAATGATGCGATATGAGTTGAGTAGTAAGTTGGGATTAGAGAATGGTTGATAGGTGTTTTTGATAGAGGGGTGTCATATTAGCTAAAGCTGTTAATGAGTATTAGAGTCATAGGGGGGTAAGATTATATGTAAATGCCAAGTTAGTAAATCAAATAGTGCTGAATAATGGAGAGTCACCCAAACTAATTGAGAATGAAAATGTTAAAGAAAGAAAGTCATAGTTAAAATGTAAAAATAAGTGAAACAAGTGACAAATTTTGATAGAATTTGAAAATGATGTAAACCTATAAAATGTGTAATTTTGGTCAATTTAAATGTAAAATTTTATTGTTTATTGTAGTAGTAACCATGCTAATTTTAAATGTTTTATTTTGTTATGTTGTACTGTGCTGGAAGAGAAAGAATTTTAAAGATGTTTTATGTACTATATGATGTAGCTTTGTATAACATAGGTATGTCAAGGTCGTTGACTTGACCCAGTGAGATCAGCTGATGGTTGATGTTATAGACCAGACCAGTTTCTGGCAATTGATTGATGCAATTTTGTCATTTAATTGAATTAAAAGATTTTAGGTTTAAATTTTCTGAATACTGAAAAAGTATATTTTGATAAATTTAAATTTTTTTTGAAAAAAAAAATTTTTTTGTTTGATTTCTTCCGTCTGCCATATAGATGATGTTTGAGTTTTAAGTATATTATTGTTTATGTGTATTAATAGTGTTTTATTGAATTATATTGTTTGGAATATATGTGTAAACAAATGTTAGAGTAAGTGCATTCATGTTTTAGTAAGGTATTTAATTTATTTTGTTGATTGTTATTAGTATTGAAGAGAATTAATGTAGTGGATGGGTTCATGCAAAAGATTTTTATTTTTGATTTTAGAAAGAGTCAGGGAAATATAACACTTTGATTTTAAGCTAAAAAAGGAAATATTTTCTGAATTTCATATAAAAGAATGTACTAGTGAATATGTGTATGCGCCCAGTACTTGCTAAAGGTTGCCCAATGTGCATGGTAAGGGGGAACATATCGGTTGAGGATCTGGCATGGAATAAGGCCAGGGATTTGGATTTTGGGGGTGGCATGTTAGAAGTTCAGGTGCGGCCATAGTCACCGAGCCAGGGGGGTAGTTTACCCAGGATGTATAAGAACTAATGGGGGGTTATTGGCACCATATCCTCACCGATACTCTTAGGGTTTAGCAATGAGATTTCATCTGTTTCGGCAGAAGATCTCTCATTGGGGGGGGTATTGTAACGGGGCTAAAAGGAGAGGTTTTTATTTTTATTAAAAAATCATAACTTTGTTTCCCCTTTGTGTGGCCAGCCACATGTTAAATAGAAGCTTTATCGAACAAAGGAACAGTAAGGTGAAGTCGTTATAATAGAATGTGGCGTGGTGTCAACAACGGTTTAATTCGCAGAACCTCAGTACTGTATAATGCGCACAAACACCTGCGGAGCGCATAACCGACGCTTACAGAAGTCGAGCAAAATGGCTTTTTGCGAATTTTGTTCAACACGTGTGTGGAAAAGACGGATGCAAGATTAAGGACACACCTTTTCAGTGACGTAAACGAGTGGACACCAGATTTCGTCAACGTCCAACACACGGGAGTTACAGGTGTTGTGTGTGCAACGACTAAGACTTTAACGCATAAGGCATTGCTTTCCGTCTTGTCCAAAAAACCTTGGTAGTGGGGTACTTGGCAGATACTCTTCGCAGTTCCTCACCGACGCTTAGCCTGGCCAGGCAGCCCATCAAACGGGGCTCATTAATAAAGTTTCAATATCAATCGAAAGTGAGGGCAGTATTTAAAACAAATGTGCAAGTGAGTGCAATATCTAAAAAATTAACAACATAAACTTTTCGGACACTTCAAAAGAGAACTGAGTGAGTGACACGTCGCTAGCTCGAGGAGAAGCCACGCGGCCAGCAGGAACCTTGCGTAACAGTATGACACCGAATACATAATTATTTTGAATAAAATGGGGCATATATATATTTAAAAGGGGTTTTGTAATGGAATGAGTGTGTGTGTGTGAGCAGGCTGGGCAGCCTTCTTAAATATAATGTGTTTATGTTAATTTGTATTTAAATACGATTGTTTTGCTAATAATCAAGGAAATATTTTGTTTCCGCATTAAGTATCTGGAAAGAAATGATTGATTTAAAGAGAGCAATAAAATATTAATGGTTTTATCCTAAATGAGAGTTGCGCATGTTATTAGTGTAACCTTGCAATCATGCTTGCATTCACAGTTCGTGCTGGGATCCTGGACAGAATTTAAGGTAGGTGAAAACATTTTATAATTCGTTAAAAATCGTAACATCACATCCCTACCCCTAGGGTCCGATACTCGAACATACAGCGATAAGCGATTCGTTAGAAATTCTAAAACTCAGCACTACCCCTATACATCAAACCACCTACAAAAACCCCAACAGCATGCGAGCAATGCCAATAATGAAAGAAGATGTTATAACTGTGGAAAGTCCGGACACATTAGTAAGCAATGTAAACAAAAACAGTACCAATAAAGAACCTATCAGTCAAAAAACGTGAAGCAGGAAGAACCAAAACCCTGCGTCTTCCGCAGCATCAAAAGGAAAGGTATAAACACATCACCGAAAGGAACCAAAGAAAATAAACAAACGGATAGACCCTTACGTAGCAAGATTTATTGACAAGTGCAACTCTATTGGTACATGCAAAACAAGTATATGCCAATTACCCTACATACATATAGACCTTGGAGCGACTAATACCCTCGGTTTAATCGATTCGGGATCTACACGTAGTCTTATCAGCCAACAGCTAGCCACCGTATTAGCTAACCATAATCTTATTAGACGTAGCCAAACCGTGAACATAAAGTGTGTTACCACGAATAAGCAAAACCTAATTATATCACACAGTATTACAGTCAAATTAAAAATAAAGAATTTAACTTGGTATGTTCCACTATTAGTAGCTGAAGTATTAGGACAAAACTTAATATTAGATGCTGATTTTATAAGCAAAACTGGCCTAATTCTCGACATATACGCTAAACAATATTGCTTTAGATTTGACCGTACTCGAAAATATCAGTTCGATTCCGAGCTAAATAACAGCGGGAATTGCGAAACATCTGCTACGCATCTGGAGCATCATGAATCTGGTTTAAGTCATTTAAAAGGTAATGAGCGACAAAGAATTCAACAGTTAATACGAGAATTTTCTACTGTACACACACCCAAGTTAGGATTGACCAATCTCATTGAATACAAAATAAATCTCAGCGACAACAAAGTAATACGTCTGCACCCATACAAATTATCGCCGCCCAAGATGGAAATAATGAGAAACCAAATCAACAAACTTCTAGAACAACACGTCATAGAACCGTCCACTTCTCCATACTCATCGCCTGCATTCCTAGTACCGAAAGGAACTGACAAACATAGATAGTCGTGGATTATAGACAGCTGAATAAGAGTATAGAATTTGAATCTATTCCACTGCCCGACATTCACAGCGCATTCCATTATTTTACCAAAGCGAAAATCTTCACCATAATGGGGACCTCAACCAGGCTTTTCACCAAATCCCACTAGCTGAAGAATCAAAACACCTAACTGCATTCGCTGTCCCATTTAATCTATATCAATTTACTAGAGTACCCTTCGGAATATCACAAGGAAGTACAGTATGTAGCAGACTGTTAGAGAAAATATTCCATGATGTTAAATTTAAATTCGTGTATCACTATCTTGACGACATAGTAGTATATAGTGAATCGATGGATCAGCACATTCATCATTTGCATGAGGTATTATCAAGGTTAAAGAACGCTGGACTAACTGTCAACCCCAGTAAAGTCAATTTCGCTGTAAACCAATTTCTTAGGTCATATAGTATCGGCCGAAGGTAAGGTTAGCATAGACCCCACGCGTGCCATCCGAGAATTTTTACCACCGAGGGACACCAAAGGTATAGCTCGATTTTTAGGTATGATCAATTACTTTCACAAGTACATACCCCACCTAGCGGATATAGCAGCCCCATTAAACGCGTTAAGGAAGAAAGGAACGAAATTCGAGTGGACTACTCGACACCAAGCCGCATTTGAAACACTCAAAGAAAGCATAATATCTCCCCCTGTATTGCAGTTAGCAGATTTCAGTAAACCATTTGTAGTACAGACCGACAGTTCGAGTGTAGCATTAGGAGCAGTTATATACCAAGAGATAGATAATACAAGACTACCAATCAGCTATGCTTCACGAACTTTGACGGACCAAGAAAGGAAGTTCTCAGCCTATGAACTCGAATGTTTAGCTGTAGTGTTCGCCTTTGAAAAATTCAAACCTTTTTTGGAACACAAGGAATTCCTACTAGAGACCGACAACCAAGCTTGATCGTGGTTGTTGAACCATCCAAAACAGTTAGGTCGTATCGGAAGATGGGTGTCAAGATTAAATTGCTACAAGTTTAAAGTACAACATATTTGTGGTACCCAAAATGTAGTTGCCGATACACTATCCCGCATGTTCGAACTACCCAATAAAATACCAGGAGAAGACAAGGTTGAAACCGCTACTATCAATACGCTAATAACAGAATTCCCACTAGCATTTAAGGATATAGCGCACCACCAACAACAAGATCCTTATTTAAGTAAAATAATAGAACAAATAGATAAAGGAAACTATTCTGAAAAGTATACCTTGAGTAAACGAGTACTTTGTTATAAAAAAGCTAACGGAAAGTCATTGAGAATAATCGCCCCTGACATTATTAAACCCATGCTCATGGAATACTACCACTCATCCACCATTGGAGCTCATATGGGAATAAGGAAAACGATACATCGCATTCGCAAGGACTATCATTGGGAAAACATGAACAGTCAAATAACTAGGTTCGTGAAACAATGCGAAATCTGTGCCCTTAGCAAGCCAGCGAGAAACAATCAAATCGGGAAATTAATCTCGGAAATCCCCACAACACCTTTTTCAAAGATATACATAGATTTTTCTGGACCATATCCCCGTTCTAAGTCAGGAAATACAATGCTATTAATTTGCGTGGACTCTTTCACTAAATTCGTATGGATGTATCCTATGAGACGTGCCTTAGCATCTACGACAGTAAAAATTCTGCAAGAGAGACTATTTAAAGACTTCGGTACACCAGCACACCTAGTATCCGACAACGGACCTCAGTTTAAATCCAAAGAATTCAATGACATGTGTTTCAAACTAGGAATAAATCACATTACAGTCACAGAGTACCGACCGCAAGGGAACCTAGCTGAAAGATACTTGCGAAACCTAAAATCAGCCTTAATAGCTTACCACGCTAAAGATCAAACAGCTTGGGATCAAAATCTATCCTGGATACAATTTGCCTTCAACTCGGCGTATCATGAAGGACATAAATCAACACCCTTTGATTTACTATACAAGTATAAACCGAACCACCCGTTAGCCACCAAGTGGAAAATTCATGAATTATTACCCCGCGAAATAAATGGGAGTAATATAAGGAAAATATGGAACGAAGCTCGCGCAAATTTGAGAGCGAATCTACTAAAATCGCGAAAATATCACGAGCAGAATAATAAGGAAATAAAGTACAAGGTAGGTGACTTGGTTATGTATAAAACTCACCCGACGAGTAGAGCCGTTGATAGGACCACCTCCAAACTATCTTACCGATGGTGTGGCCCCTACACGATTCACAAGTACATCACTCCCGTAACAGTAGCACTGTACGAACCAAATACTGATAATTATGTTTGCAGAAGTCATGTGTCTCAAATAAAAGATTTTCACAAAGAAGAAACACTATCGTGAGCAAGTAGGTAAACAAAGAAAACAGACCGAAGTATTATGAAATAAATATAGGCAACATCCTATATTGTAATTGAGTCTAAACTCAAACACTGCGTAAGAATGAGAGCGAGGCGTGATCAACCTTAGTTCCTGTTCTACAAAAATAAAATAAATAATGAAAAGTCAGCTGACGAACCACAAACCCCTACCTAAGAAAACAAAAAGTAACATTACGTTACTGCTTACGATGAACATGGTGATAGTAATACACTGAATTATAGTTCACGTTTGCGACTAACAACTCACTTACTAACCAAAGAAGTAAGAGAAATACGAAACTAGAAAATAAAAGGATTCGTCGACCACAACTCAGTCAAAATAATCGACGAAAATAATCAGCGAAAAGACGCGTTGAAACTTATAAAGGTGAGAATACTCTTCTGTAAGAACACAGTAGAAACCTTACCCTTACAGTATAGCTGTATAAATTTAAACATTTTATTTGCCTCCAAAAGCGTTTTAAGACTATAAAACAGGTTAATTACCTTCCGTCACGCTTCTTAAAATCCGAATACAGGATTACTCGAGTTTCGACACATTAAGTGTCATCATCAGATCCTCAATGAATATGGATAAAACTACATTTGTTGATGTATGCATATCTCGTCAAACGATAAAAACAACACATACATAGTAACAAAAATATTTAAATAATTTGACACACATTAAAAACAAGACAAAACAGAACGAAACACAATACACGCGGTCGCCGCGGACCGTGTTCCTGCGCAGGTCCGCGGCGGCCACGTATATTGTGTTTCGTTCTGTTTTGTCTTGTTTTTAATGTGTGTCAAATTATTTAAGTATTTTTGTTACTATGTATGTGTTGTTTTTATCGCTTGACGAGATGTGCATACATCAACAAATGTAGTTTTATCCATATTCATTGAGGATCTGATGATGACACTTAATGTGTCAAAACTCAAGTAATCCTGTATTCGGATTTTAAGAAGCGTGACGGAAGGTAATTAACCTGTTTTATACCTGTATACACGTATACAAGTGTGTATCTGAAACATACTCATGAGTGTAACTCCGTAAAACGAGTGAACAAACAAAACCGGTAGTAGCATTAAGAAATAGAAATAAGGTAGATTTATGTATTTGTATATTTTATGTGTTTTATGAGTGTAAAATTTTAGGTGATTTAAATGGTATGTAAGATAATCGTATATTTCTTACGAATAGATTAGGGTAAATCAAAGTAACCATGTAGAAAGAGAATTTATCACGAGGTTCTGAGTTAAGTATAATTCTACTTCTTAGATATGCCCTTTGGAATCCACAAATGTCGTCCCATGTGTCTTCTTTAAGTAGAGGAGGATGTGACGATTTAAAACAAATTTTAAATAGCACAAAACACAAATTTTTTGTTGTTCAAAATAACCCATGATAAAATAATCCACCCTCCCCTTTGTAGCAAATAACCGGTACAAACATGTGAAAAACTAGTACTGACACGCAAATTATCCAGTTGTTACGCTAATTAAAATAATCATTGTAATTATCACTAAAAGACATGATAATCATAAATAAAATACAGACAAAAATAAAGAAGCTGTAGTATAATTAATAGTAGCTAATTAAAGGTAAAATAATAATAATCAGAAAGAACTACTTTTCTCTCGATGTGTAAACTACGCTAAATCACTACTCACAGCCCCTAAACCTACCCCATTCGTCTCTGAATTGTGGCCGAGGCAACTGCTTAGCCATGTGTTGCGAGAAGAAATAAGTGTTATATTACCAAACTATGTAGAACTAAATAGGTGCTTTTGTAAAAAAGAGAAATAGGTAGAGGAGAGCGTAAATATGTAGTGAAAGGAAGTAAAAATATAAATATATAAACAGTGTAGCCATGACATCTCTTTAAGAAAGTGTATAAAAATTACAGTATGTACAATACTCAATCATAATGTAACAGTAGTGCAGTCAAACATAAATGTGAATAGTGAAAATGACCTGAAATAAATCAACAACAACTCACAACGAGCACCATGTATCCAGAGACCGAACATCATGAATAAACAACACACTTAGAGTCAACAGATTTAATTGAGGACCACTACAACTGCAACTAAGATCATCCAGAAAACCCCACCGTAGGGGATCTAGAAGAGGACCAGCTATGGATATACCCAATACCCAGGTGACACGGAAGGATAACTTCTGTGGTTGTACTTCTTTTAAAAACCCCGAGTAAAGACAGTAAATTTATCATAAAGACTTATATCAATCCTGTAAATTGTAACATAGTAATAGGGATAGTTAATATTCCTAAATAATAGTAGCCTGAATCTGCAAACAGGTATAACTAAGTAAAAAGTAAATGAACCTATTCTTCAAATGGTTTACATAATGTGCTAAATAATCTGTAATATCATAAAAATTAAAGCCTGGATCCGTGGTATTTTATTTATGAGAAAGACTAGGTTTAAAAGGAATGCACACACACACACACACACACACAACACTGAAACACAAGGAATTTGCTAGAAAAATATGTAACTGTCCAGATGGTGGGACAGGGCTGAGGGTGGGGAAGGGACATTCAATTATAGCTTGTTGTGTGTGAGTAGGGTGGGGTGAGAGGTGAGTGAAGGTTTTTTTCAGGTTTTTGGTTTAATTCCGATCTGACGATGAGCTGTGAAGCTTGAAAGCGCTAATCGGGATAATTTTATATAGTGGTGTGCAACAGTGATCATTCTGCTTGTGATTTCAACCACTAACACAACTTTCTTCATTAAATTTTTATTTGATTTGTTGTAAGAGACTGTCTTGTTAATTATCAACTGTTTAACTGTGATAATTAAAGCTGCTGATTAGTGACTTAATTGGTGTCTTGTATTTTGTTTTCCACTGTATCATACGACGATCAAGTAGACCGTCGTAACAATACAATGATCCATGAGACCATCGTAACAATACAGAACAACATTAATTTCCACTGTTTCAATGGCATTTGTGTGTGTGTGTGTATTATATATACATTAAAACAATCGTTAACTAATCAACCTAACGATTATCAGTTATTTTACATTAAAATCGATACAAATTCGATTATTCATTAATTTTATATTAATAGAATTATTTCAATTGTTATTAATGTACTTAGAAACCTCTGATGATACTGATATTTTTCAATGAAACATGCGTCAGGTGTTAAAAAGAATATATACGAATTATACTACTTGCAGAAGAAAGAAATTGAATAACATCACAAATTTATATATATATATAGTACTGTGTTTTTTACTAGTAATATATATTTAGTATTTGCACCACGTTGGATGCGTCATTATTTGTACTGCAATTATTTTAACCGGAATTGTAATTATGTAATTATGATATGTAACTACCTTTATTATGTTTTTTTGTTTATCAGTACATGAAAAGAAACTCTCTCTCTCAGGGTTAATGATTATTAAGCTGTTTGATCGTATTTACAATTGTATATAATATTTTCTTTTCTTTAAACCAAACCAAATACAGTTAGTATATAGTATTTTGAGAAATAACCATGTAAAAAATAGATACCAAACAAATGTAACTTGACTGATTCTGAATTCTTCCAGCCGCCACGGGTTCACCTCTGGTTGATGTTTATTATTTTCAAAAGCAATATCAGGCTTGGCGATCCATTCCTTCACACGAATTTCTTATTGGTTTCACTGCTGAATGTTGTTTTCTAGGACGACTGCAACACAGATGTCTCCTCGGAATACTTAATTATATTTTATGGCCACTTAAACTATTCTTCAGTCCAGGACTTCCCTCTTCTATCGGCGTTCTATTAAGGATATGTTTAGATTTCTTGTAATATTATTTATTTATTGAATATTAGTTTATTTTACTAAACTCAATAGGAATGTTGAATCTCTCTTCCTGATTGTTTACTTTATTAAATTTATAATCAAAACCCTGGTATAACAAATTAAATTCCTTTACTGTTTTTTCTTTTACATATGACATTAAACTTGATGATGTACAAATTAGATTTATTTAAATGTTACCAAATATTAATTTAGATATCACTCTTTTAGACTTTTCATGCTGTTACTAATAGATATAAAATTAGACTCCTGATGTTACTTTTGTAGATATGAATTTAGACTAACGATGTTACTCTTATTAAAAATAAAATTAGACTGTTCATGCTACTCTTATTCAATATAATTCAAGACTCTTCATGTTACTCTTATTAGATATTATTTTAGACTACCGATGTTACTTTTCTTAGATATAATTGAAGACTAAAAAACATTTCCTTGCATCTCTATACAATACAATCTTTAACAATTTACAAATTTGCCACTTTGATAATTCCCTACTTTCATTACATCTGTTTATCATATACCTATTAAAAACATATATCACTTTTCTATTTCTTATTAAACATCTTTATTTTATCTCTAATATTCGTAATTCTATTTGGTGTTTAGTAAATAATAATTTTATTACTATTTACTCTTATTATAACATTCATTCCAATTTCAATTTCATATATTCTTTTCAGAACATATAACTTAATATTGTTTTATATCATATAGGAATCGACCTCTATGTTGACTGGGTGAGTCGATAGTCCCAATGTTTTTGTTTACATTTTAAAACATGTTCCATTTAATATTAAATCTGTGTCTTTTTTCTTTTAGGATTTATTATTTCCCTATTATGTACTGTGTTGCATTTTAACATATATATATATATATATATATATATATATTGTAAGAGGACCTTGTATGCCGGTCGTTACAAAAGAATAAAAATAAAATGGAAAATTCAATAATAATAGAATTTTCAAACAATAAAATAATTTTGTTTATGTTTATAGAGGTATGTATACAAGATAAATCTGTTTTTTAAAAGGTTCTGGTAAAATTTTAATAACAGGTAGGTATTTATTGACCGTCGAGCACTTCTTGAAGATTTGCACCAAGTCTGGAGTTAAATAGATTAACTCCAGGTAATAATCGATTGGTGACTTTTCTGACTGGTCCAATATCTTGTTCAAAATAGGATATATTCTTCTTACTTAATTCCTTCTGCCTGATAAATACCCTTAAATTACCCTGTGAAATAAGTACAGATACAAAATAATGGAAATATAAAGATTTATTGACAATTTTATATAAATAATCGATATTTTATCGATGGAGAGCAATTATCGACTCTGTCTCAGGAATTATCGATTGTGTCATACAGAACAAAATTTTGTGTTATATTATATTAAAAGACAGGTTCTTTGAGCGATTATGGATTAATAGTCAGAGAAGGGTGACGAGAAAGTATAACATTAACAATTAAAGATATTAATACAATAATTACTATTCAATAGTATTTAAATAATTCCACTATGTAATGTAAATGAATGCTGTCAAACCATACGCAGACGATGACGTCACTGCGATATCGTGAAGGCGGTCTCTGTAGAATTAAAAGATGGCCGCTACTATTTCTTGCGTAGTTACTGTGAACTCGGCATGTCCCAAAATCACGACAAAATTACCTTTGTGAATGTCTAAAATCTTTCCGCACTGGTGTAATATGTCTGTTAAGTTAGTTGGTGTATTCTGGTGATGTGTTCCGTATAAACTTGTGTTAATTTGGTTATTTTGTCTGTTTTCCCTTCTGGGGTTAAGTTTTTTCAAGTTACGGTTAGGTTTGTAGAGTGAATCAGTTGAAATATAATGTTTTATTGTTTTCTGTCACTCGTATAGTGAAGTTAGAGGTTTGTTTTCACTATTGTCGTGAATGTTTTTATAGTATTAGTTTCAAAAAGTGTCTAATTTGTCTAACTCTCGTTCACTGATTTCAATTGCTAAACGTTAGCATCATGTTCGACTCGATTTAAAGAACGTTTTTGTCACACACCTATTCAGCTTGATATTCAACAAAAGACTAATTAACTTGGTCATAAATCTTGCCCAGTTAATCCTTGAAAAAGTATTGTTAACATTTTTCGACTTCCCATACATATGATAAAATATTACATTATGTATGGAATTTATCTATTTTATTACTCACTTTTATGAATTATTAACCTTATTATCGGTTTAATCATCTCATTCCCTTTAAATTGATGTATTATAGTCCATATCTGTAGATATTTTGTGGAAATTAACAAATTTCTTTACTTTATGGAAATATAGGCTCAAAATTGGATTTCCGTCTTTATACAAAATTCCTTCCATTTTAAATATTATTAATACTATTATAATAAATTTTAATTAGTCATATTCCTCTTCCTTTCCTTAAATACATATAAATTACACCTTTGAACTGGTTTTTTGTGTTAATCTGTAAATTTGACATTGCTCTTTAAAATTAATCAATTTATATATTTTGACAATTTATAAAATGTTAAGGTATATATCCTTATTATCATTTTAATTCATAGGATCATTCCTAGTAGTGGTTAATTGCGTTATCTTATATAAATCTTGGTAGTTTACAGGATTTATAAGTGAATTATACTATTTTATATTGGTTCTCTGATTTCACCAAATGGCCTAGATTTTAGAATTTTATATTTCTTTCTTTCTCAAATAATTTAAACTTAATTCCTCCTCTGACTTTACATAATTACAAATATATGAAAATAACATGATTTATAACTTATTGTGTTGTGTAGTAATTAATTAACACTACAGTTAATAAAATAATTAATTATGAACATTGTTTAGCAATCTGCACAATTTAACATATTGCAGATATGGCTTGAACACATATCTTTCAACTATTTTGGAGCTAACATAGCATACCTTTTAGAACATTATTACTGGTATGTAGGTTATTATTTATCAAACATAATTCTTTTCAAAACACATAACATAAATCTTATTTTCTAATAAACCTTACAAATACATTTATTTAACACTTGATTTTAGGACTGTGAAATAACAGTCTATTTAAACATTTTACACTTATTCATACTATATTAGTACCAGTCCTTTCTGGTTTAAACCATTATTATTGTGATCCCCTACATCAGTAAACATTAACTCCCATACTCTATTTATTATCATTTTTTACAAATGTCTTGTAAATAAAGATTTACATTAAAATAATAAAATACTGGAAACCTTCCATTTTATTATTTTATTATGCTGTTTATTATTTAGATTTTAAAGTTGTGATATAGCATACTACTAAGTTATAGTATCACCAACTTTAAGTTTATTGCTTTTTTTTAAAAAACACTTACACAAATTCACTTTCACTGTTGGTTCTGATATTTTGAGTCTTATTATCTCAGACCAGACCTTTAGTAATCATGGACCGTTAAGACTAGTTTATTTCTTTATTACACAATAGCTTTAGCCGGTGCACTTCTTATAACGCTATACAGCACTTTAGTTTTCTCAATAATTACATTTTATAAGATTTTGGGTATGTTATACTTTCTTTTGCATAGTTTTTTGTGGGTTTGGGATTGATAGTAGTTTATATAATAATAGGTTTTACTACGGTGTTTCTTTCATACTATTTCTTCCTCTCCTCCTGTCTTCCTTCTTGTCCTTCTTCATATCTTCCTTCTGGTATTCATTCTTGTCCCTCTTCTAGTCTTCATTCTTGTCCCTCGTCTAGTCTTCACTCTTCTGTTCTTCCTTCCTCATTCTTGGGTAAACCAAGGTACTTGGTGTTATCACGACTGAGGTTTAGTTTGTAGTATTTAATTTATTCACTGAACTGACTTTATTCTTCTATACAGGTTTCAGGGTATTGTTTTCTTCCTGTTCACAAACTTTATTCTTCCCTCTTCTTGTTTTTGGGGTATTTTGGTCTTCACCATTCTTTAATTGAGTCTCTTTTTTCTTTGATATAGTCTTATATAACTGGTTTACTGCTCTGAGCTTCCTGGGTAACTTACTGTTTTTATACTATGAGTTGATGAGTTGTTTCAATACTTTCTTTGGTTTCCTTTAACAGTGGTTTTTATATATTATGTAGTGAGGATTTTTATCTTATTGTGGTTCATTCCTCTGATTTATTTAAATGGCATTCAATATTATTATAACATTTGTTGGTGTAATTAAACCTTATGATTTCACATGACTTAAAATGTAGTGGATTTTCTGTCACGCTACAGAATGCCCTTCTCCAGAAGTAATTTTTTCAGACTATACTTGCTTTGTCTGAAACAATTGCTTATGATAATTATTCAAAGTTTGTTATTATTTTGGACTTCCTTCCATTTTAAAATTTCTTATTTATATCTGAGTTTATATCACTCTCACTTGATCTTCCTTGATAGTAATAGTCTTCTGAGTTTCATATTTATTATTTCATTTTTATATTTCTTCTTAGTATTTTCTCCTTGGGATATTTTCTCCCTATCGTTCCCTACTTTGTGAGCTGGTTCAGTTCAGAGAGGCACTGTACGCTACTTTCCTCTGCTGTCCAATACTTCACACATATTTGAGTACAGAGGCAAATCATCTCTGCTCAAAAAACATATTAATCCTGCTGGAATTATCATCAGACAGATTAAAAAAATTATTCAGAATAGTACACATTTGTTACTATTTAAAAAATATCTTTGGGATACTTCACTTATTACTTATTATACTTCTCAGAGATTTTAATATTTCTATCTCAGTTGTTCATCTGACTTATTATCTGGATGTTTCTTTCATTTGATATTATGGTAGGAAACTCTTCTATTATTACATTTTTCAACTTTTATTATCATATAAATCTTTTGGTTATAAATTCTTTATTACCTTCTGTTTTTTTCATTATAATCTGCATTATTTATAGTAGCATATCTTTGTGACATTTTTAGACTGGTTCATCGTTCTTAAAATTTCCACTTGTTCTATTTTCTAGAATTTTTATAACTGTCATTATCATAATTGTCATTTAATTCATAAATCATTTTATATTAATTCATTTAATTACATAAATCTTTGACATTATTTTCACATTATTCCTGTCATTGCTATTATACTTGCAAATGATGTTTTTTTTTTTATTAATTTCATTATGATGTCATATTTTCTCCTCATATCACTTAAAGTTTCATTCTCTCATAATTCCAAAGAAGTTTTTGTACTTTATTTTCTATTCAATCACTCCTATCGTATTAAAGAAATTTTTTCCTTTTTATTTCCTTCATCACCATTTTACGGAAAGGTTTTTACTCTTCAAATTGAACTTAGACATTATCATATTGTTCAGAATTATTTGTTTTAATTCTAAATCTGTTTCCTTTCTTCATCCCATTATGATTCTTTGTTACCATGGTAATTATCTTCTATGCTTACCATAAATATGGTATGAAATCCCTTCAGTTTATCTCATCATAGTGTTTTATTCATAATTGGTTGGTAAGTTGTTCTTATACTTGGTTTGGGAAACTTGATTTATCCATAATTCAAAATTTACTCTTCTTATGTTATTCTATAAAGTTTTCTCAAATAATTTGTATGTAAGGTGGGCTTATATGTGTTTTGGCTGGTTTTATTTTTTTAAATTCTCTTGGTATTATTGTCAAAATGTTTCTCTTCAAATAAATATTTAGTAAGCTGTCCTTATTTGTTTTTGACATTAGATGGTTTTATTTCTAAATTCTCTCCTTCTTTATTATTATATTATAGCCATAAAGTTTTTCTTCAAATATTTGTTATGTAAAGTGGGCTTACATTTTGTTTAGAATTTAGTGGTTTTTAAATTCTATCTTATATATTCTTCTAGCCATAAAATTTTCTAATAATTGTAGATAATATGTGCTTATATTTCTTTTTAGAATTTGGCTGTTTATTTCAAAATTCTTCTTGTATGACTGCCACATAGTTTTTCACATTTTCTTGGTATGTAAGGTGAACTTACATTTTTTTAGAATTTAGAGGATTTTAAATTCTAATTCTTCTTCTATTCTATTCTAGCCATAAAGTTTTTCACATTTTCTTGGTATGTAAGGTGAACTTACATTTTTTTTTTTTAGAATTTAGAGGATTTTAAATTCTAATTCTTCTTCTATTCTATTCTAGCCATAAAGTTTTTTCACATTTTCCTGGTATGTAAGGTGAACTTACATTTTTTTTAGAATTTAGAGGATTTTAAATTCTAATTCTTCTTCTATTCTTGCCACAAAATTTTCTAATAATTGTATGTAAGGTGATCTTACGTATGTTTAGAATTTTGTTGAATTTAATCATAATATTTCTTCATGGATGTCTGGTTAAAGACACCCTTGACTTTACTTGAACTTATTTCTTTGATTTCGTAGGTGTTGTTGTTATTGATTTTTTAGACGATATAGGGACCAGTGTACAGGAGCAATAACTTTTTTGTTATCCCCTCTAGGGAACTGGGTAATTCCCTATTCTTCAACAACACCTTCTCTCCAACGGTATAATGAATAACCTTACCCATGCATTTAGTGTATTTGTTCCGCCGTTTCTCCTGATCTTCGGCCACCTTATTACAAAATTGAATTTTATCAAATTTATATTTATGTTCTTTGGGGAACTCTAAGATATCTTCAATCTCTCTAGGGGGTTGTCTCTCGTACATCGCAGAGTATGGGGTTATTCCTATGGCAGGATGGTAGGCCAGGTTGAGGAATTCTTCAGTAGCCTCTAAGTATTCCTGCCACCTTCTCTGCTGATCATGGCAATATGTTCTTAATAGGCGCCCCACCTCTCGCAAGACTCTTTCGGCCGGGTTACTGCTTGGGTGGTATACGGATGTCTTGTATGTGTGAACCCCCATGGACAGCAGTGTCTCCCGCCATCTCCTCCCCTTGAATTGCGTTCCGTGGTCGGTTATGATCGATACCGGTTTTCCGATGGTTGGGAAGTACTGGTCGATCAGGATATTAAGAACTTTCTTCGTAGTCGCCCGATTTGCTGGGTATAGCTTTACGAACTTAGTGTAATGGTCCATAATGATGACGATATATCTGTATCGGTGGCGGCCTCCACTGCGGGGAAATGGTCCGCAGATATCCAGGAATACCTTCTCAAGTTTAAACTGCGATGTTATTGGAATCATCTGCCCTTCTCTTTTCTCGTTATTAGTTTTTACGAGTTGGCAAATGCGACAGTTTCTAATATACCTCCGTACCTTCCGATTGATGTCTTTTATATAGCAGCTTTCTTCCAGGCCCTTTACCACCTTTAAAGCGCCCATATGCCCATATCAAACATGATAACTGATCACTACCTCTTTCTCGATATGGGTTGGAATTATTACCTTCCATTCCTCCTTAAATAATGATGGTTTGGAAAACAGGATTCCCTTATGTATAGTGTAATATCGGGAGATGGTCTCATCTCCTGCTTCCAATCTTGAGATAATAGTAATTAATTTCGGGTCAGCTTGTTGGTGTGTGCTTAGTTGTTCTAGAACTGATTGTAGACCGGCGCTGCTGCTGAGAATATGGTACACCTTCAGAATACTCTCTTTCTCCCCCTCGAACGTCTGCTTGTCAATGTCAACTCTAGACAATACGTCCGCGACGACATTCTTCCTTCCGGGGATATACTCCCACTTAAGGTCGTATTCTTGCAGCAATAGTATCCACCGCGTTAACCTTCCATGGCTCAACTTACATCTCTTAAGGAACGAGATAGATTTATGGTCTGTCCGGACGGTAACGGGATAACCAAGAATATATGTACGGAACTTTCCGCACGCGAACACGACACTCAATAACTCCTTCTCTGTCACATGATAGTTTTTCTCACTCTGGTTCAGAGCTCGGCTGGCAAAACAGATTACAAGATGCTCGCCCTCCTCATCCTCTTGATATAAAGTAGTGCCAAGGCTGATGTCACTGGCATCGCAATTAAGGAAGAAAGGCTTGTTAAAATCTGGATGACGGAGTATAACGTGTTTAAGGAATTTTTGTTTTATGAGAGTCAATATGTTTTGTTGTTCATTACCCCAGATCCATTTATTTTTAGATGACAGTTGCGGCTGAAACCTGGCAGTCAGTTCGGAGTACTTTTCCTGGAACTTGCGGTAGTAGTTACAGAGTCCCAGGAACGACTGTAACTGCCTTCGATTCTTTGGTGTAGGAAAGTTCTGAATTGCTTCGACTTTTTCAGCCGACGGTGAGATTCCCTTATCATTTAATATGAAGCCCAAGAATTGTATCTCTTTAGCAATAAAATGAGACTTTGCTAACTTCAGAGTAATATTGTTTGCTGCTAGCTTCTGTAAGACATGTTCCACACGGTAGCAGTGTTCCTCCCAAGTTTCTGAGGACACTAGCAAGTCATCGACGTATACGGTGGTGAATTTTAGTGCTTCTTGGCCAAGTATCTGATCCATGCAGTGCACAAAGACTGCGACTGAGTTTACCAGTCCGAAGGGCAACCTCTTAAACTGGTAGTTCCGCCCTTCGAATATAAAGGCCAGATACTGGCGACTCTGCGGATGTAATTCCACCTGCCAGTATCCGCACACCGTATCCCAGGTAGTGAAGTATTTGGTACCGTGGAATCGTTTTAAGATCTCCTCAATCTCACCGGGCGAAGTCCTGTCATTTATGATCATCTTATTTATTTCGCGTGCATCTAAACATAAACGGACTTGTCCGTTTTTCTTAGGAATAGCCACGATAGGACTTGTGTAAGGGGAATGGCTACTCTCTATAATGTCACGGTTAATCATTTGCTCTATTTCAGCTCTTACTGCTTGCTTTCGTGATTGCGCAATGGGGTAAGACTTCCGGTTAAAGTCTACAGTGTCTCGGAATTGTAGAGTACACTGGAAATTCTTCACTTTACCGGGCTCACCAGAAAAGACTGATTTATATTTATTGTAGATGTCTATTAATTTGTTCGCTTGGTTCGTTGTTAAACCTTCGCCAGTTATACCGCTCCGGAAATCCCTGATCTCCTGGATTTTTTGCGACCATAAATCTTCATTGGAGGTGTCGTCTATTCTCTGTTCAATTATGGATGTTGGTTGGATGTAATTAATTTTTCGGATTTGCTGATGGATACTATCGGGAACGACTTGGTCACTACCCACCAAGTTCGCCGTCCAAGTATGTCCGTTAGAAAACAGTGATAATGTTTCAGTTCTTAGATCAATGATGGCGGAATTCCTTCTAAGCACATCACACCCGACCAGTATATTAAATGGCAGACCGCTCGCCACCAAGAATTCCATGTCAATCGCTATACCACAGCTCATCACACTGGCGGAGACTTGTCTACGTATAGTTTTGTTTTGTCGGCCGGTTGCTCCCAACAAAACAATATTATTCAATGGCAATGTTGGTAAAGTTCTCCTGCACTCTTGCTGTATCCTCTCCAGTTCCGTCGTACTTATTATTGATACGTTTGACCCAGTATCGATCATTAACTTGGCTGGGATGCCTTCTACCTTGGCGTCAACATGTATAATTTCATTATTGAAGTTATTGGTGGGACTCCTGTTATCCTCTTCCGATAACTCCTGTCTGATGTCTTTCAGGTAGTTACACCCGATGATTGTAATACGATTGTGATTATTTACGAAATTGCACTCATTCTCATTATCATACCCAGTAGTCAGAAGCAGTAATGGGTTCTGGTTATTTCTTACTGCCTGTGCCCGTTTAAAGGCTCGGCATCATTGTTTCTTTGAGCCATATTATTCGATGCCTCATTTGGGATGCTCAGAGTGGTTACTTGCCGATCTGTTCTATGGTCTTCCGGTCGTTCATGGTGCGACCTCTGTTCAGTGTTGTCCAAACTATTACTCCTACGCGCCGGATAGTACCTCGGTTGGTCCCATTCTAGGCTCCTCCGCCTTTCTTCGTATCTTCGGTAACTGCTTCGTCGATTGTGGTTGAATCCTCGCTGTCTTCCTTCTGTAGCTCGTATGAAGTTCACTCTTGGGCGAGGATACCTATTATTATTAAAATTACTATTATTGGGACCCGCACGATTAGCATTATTAGGGTAAGGACTGTTACCATAATTGGGGCTTCTCTGACTATTTACGTTATCAGGGTAGGGATTGCGGTTACCCTGATAACCATTAGAGGGTCGATTCGGGTTTTGCTGGTTGGGACCCGTATTATTATTGTCATTGTAATTGGTATTATTTACATTATTTCCATTATTATAATTGTTATTTCGTGGGTATGTCCGACCTCCTTGGTACCCAGTATTTAAGTGGTTCGCACCCTGATTATTGTTCAGGTACGTCCTTGGTTCGGGCCCATCACTTCTTCTACGACTCTGCCTGTAGTAATCTTCGTTTTCATAATTCTCTAGGAGTTCTGTCATAGCCTGGATGGTTTTTATCTGGCTGCCCCTCCTTGCACGAATCACCTCCTCATCATAATGGTAAGACAGCTTGTTTATTAGACATTCCTCCGGTATGGCTGGTTCTAAGTGCTTGGCCATACACACTTTGCCGAGGAAATAAGCTGTCATTGAGCTGCCGACTTGTGGTTTGTAGCGGCCGTGGCATATATTATCTCTGATGAGATTCTGCGTGGTCTCTGACCAGTACTTGGCTTTGAACAGGCTTTTGAATTGTTCATAATTGTCGATGTCGCTCCGGTTGGCCATCCACCAATGGTCATTCACCTCCCGAAACGACTCGTCAAGGATTTCTCTGCTCTGGACCCATCGGTTCCCTCGGTATTTCTCGAGGTACTCCTCTATTCGTGCCAAGAACTCCATAGGCTTCCGTTTGTATTGTCGGAAATTCAGCCATTCTCTGTTCTCTGACATGGGGAAATTGTGATAACCAGATGGTCTGTTTCGTATCATCTCTATGTCCTCCTGGCTCTGTCGCACCTGTCCGGTTATGTTTGACATAGCGGCTTCCACACCGTCGCATCTTTCTGTTACTTGGGTCCTCACTTTATTTGCTTCGTCCAAGGCAAATTTCTTGGTCTCCTCCATTCTTGTTTTCTGCTGTTCTTGGACCTGAGTAATCTCCTTTGTTATTACTTCACAGACTTCCAGCACTTCGTTTTCTGTTTGCCGACATCTTTCGTCTACCTCTCGGATCTGCTGGTTAACAACCACGACTTCCTGTTCTAATTTCTTTACAATGGACTTCTTCGTCTCAGTTATCTTTTTGTTTATTTCCTCCTTTGCTAATTCAATCCTCTCGTCTAACTTATTCATGTTCTCTTGGTTAACTTCCCTTAGTTCTTCTCTCAGCAGTTGATTGTCCTCTCTCAATTCTTCTAATTTTTCCCCCATCGTCTCTTCCATTTTCCTGTTATTTTCCCTTAATTCGTCTTTTAATTGTTGGTTGTCACTTTCTATTTTCCTACTGGTTTCTTCCATCTTCTCTTCCAAATTCTTATTATTTTCTTCCATCTTCCTTTCCATCTTCCTACTGGTTTCTTCGATCCTCTTATTAGTATTCTCTATCTTACGGCCCAATTCTTCTTTTGTGGATCGGTTGTCTTCCTTCAATCCCTCTATGTTTTTGTTTATTTCACCCAAATCTTCCTTGGTGGACTGGTTATCCTTCTTCAAACCTTCTAACTTTTTATTACTTTCTTCCATTTTTTGTAAAAACATTTCCATGAATCTGTCCATTTTATCCTCTTCCGTTACTTTGGATTTCCCCATCTGTCTTTCCTGGACATTGACTTCCCCTGTCAGCGTTGTTACTTCAGGTTGTTCCTCTGGTGGTTCATGTGGTTTATGTTCCACCTGGATTAGTAACACTTCCGGCTCCTCCACCGGTGTTGCCTCCTTATCCCCCATGTCAATCTCTTTTTCGGCCTCTGCCGCCCTCTTTTTCGATGTAGCTCGTCTCAGCATCTTTCTCTGTCTCTATTAACTAATCGCTGCCAAGCTTAGATTATTAAGCCCCACGTTGGGCGCCACTTTGTAAGAGGACCCTGTATGCCGGTCGTTACAAAAGAATAAAAATAAAATGGAAAATTCAATAATAATAGAATTTTCAAACAATAAAATAATTTTGTTTATGTTTATAGAGGTATGTATACAAGATAAATCTGTTTTTTAAAAGGTTCTGGTAAAATTTTAATAACAGGTAGGTATTTATTGACCGTCGAGCACTTCTTGAAGATTTGCACCAAGTCTGGAGTTAAATAGATTAACTCCAGGTAATAATCGATTGGTGACTTTTCTGACTGGTCCAATATCTTGTTCAAAATAGGATATATTCTTCTTACTTAATTCCTTCTGCCTGATAAATACCCTTAAATTACCCTGTGAAATAAGTACAGATACAAAATAATGGAAATATAAAGATTTATTGACAATTTTATATAAATAATCGATATTTTATCGATGGAGAGCAATTATCGACTCTGTCTCAGGAATTATCGATTGTGTCATACAGAACAAAATTTTGTGTTATATTATATTAAAAGACAGGTTCTTTTGAGCGATTATGGATTAATAGTCAGAGAAGGGTGACGAGAAAGTATAACATTAACAATTAAAGATATTAATACAATAATTACTATTCAATAGTATTTAAATAATTCCACTATGTAATGTAAATGAATGCTGTCAAACCATACGCAGACGATGACGTCACTGCGATATCGTGAAGGCGGTCTCTGTAGAATTAAAAGATGGCCGCTACTATTTCTTGCGTAGTTACTGTGAACTCGGCATGTCCCAAAATCACGACAAAATTACCTTTGTGAATGTCTAAAATCTTTCCGCACTGGTGTAATATGTCTGTTAAGTTAGTTGGTGTATTCTGGTGATGTGTTCCGTATAAACTTGTGTTAATTTGGTTATTTTGTCTGTTTTCCCTTCTGGGGTTAAGTTTTTTCAAGTTACGGTTAGGTTTGTAGAGTGAATCAGTTGAAATATAATGTTTTATTGTTTTCTGTCACTCGTATAGTGAAGTTAGAGGTTTGTTTTCACTATTGTCGTGAATGTTTTTATAGTATTAGTTTCAAAAAGTGTCTAATTTGTCTAACTCTCGTTCACTGATTTCAATTGCTAAACGTTAGCATCATGTTCGACTCGATTTAAAGAACGTTTTTGTCACACACCTATTCAGCTTGATATTCAACAAAAGACTAATTAACTTGGTCATAAATCTTGCCCAGTTAATCCTTGAAAAAGTATTGTTAACATTTTTCGACTTCCCATACATATGATAAAATATTACATTATGTATGGAATTTATCTATTTTATTACTCACTTTTATGAATTATTAACCTTATTATCGGTTTAATCATCTCATTCCCTTTAAATTGATGTATTATAGTCCATATCTGTAGATATTTTGTGGAAATTAACAAATTTCTTTACTTTATGGAAATATAGGCTCAAAATTGGATTTCCGTCTTTATACAAAATTCCTTCCATTTTAAATATTATTAATACTATTATAATAAATTTTAATTAGTCATATTCCTCTTCCTTTCCTTAAATACATATAAATTACACCTTTGAACTGGTTTTTTGTGTTAATCTGTAAATTTGACATTGCTCTTTAAAATTAATCAATTTATATATTTTGACAATTTATAAAATGTTAAGGTATATATCCTTATTATCATTTTAATTCATAGGATCATTCCTAGTAGTGGTTAATTGCGTTATCTTATATAAATCTTGGTAGTTTACAGGATTTATAAGTGAATTATACTATTTTATATTGGTTCTCTGATTTCACCAAATGGCCTAGATTTTAGAATTTTATATTTCTTTCTTTCTCAAATAATTTAAACTTAATTCCTCCTCTGACTTTACATAATTACAAATATATGAAAATAACATGATTTATAACTTATTGTGTTGTGTAGTAATTAATTAACACTACAGTTAATAAAATAATTAATTATGAACATTGTTTAGCAATCTGCACAATTTAACATATTGCAGATATGGCTTGAACACATATCTTTCAACTATTTTGGAGCTAACATAGCATACCTTTTAGAACATTATTACTGGTATGTAGGTTATTATTTATCAAACATAATTCTTTTCAAAACACATAACATAAATCTTATTTTCTAATAAACCTTACAAATACATTTATTTAACACTTGATTTTAGGACTGTGAAATAACAGTCTATTTAAACATTTTACACTTATTCATACTATATTAGTACCAGTCCTTTCTGGTTTAAACCATTATTATTGTGATCCCCTACATCAGTAAACATTAACTCCCATACTCTATTTATTATCATTTTTTACAAATGTCTTGTAAATAAAGATTTACATTAAAATAATAAAATACTGGAAACCTTCCATTTTATTATTTTATTATGCTGTTTATTATTTAGATTTTAAAGTTGTGATATAGCATACTACTAAGTTATAGTATCACCAACTTTAAGTTTATTGCTTTTTTTTAAAAAACACTTACACAAATTCACTTTCACTGTTGGTTCTGATATTTTGAGTCTTATTATCTCAGACCAGACCTTTAGTAATCATGGACCGTTAAGACTAGTTTATTTCTTTATTACACAATAGCTTTAGCCGGTGCACTTCTTATAACACTATACAGCACTTTAGTTTTCTCAATAATTACATTTTATAAGATTTTGGGTATGTTATACTTTCTTTTGCATAGTTTTTTGTGGGTTTGGGATTGATAGTAGTTTATATAATAATAGGTTTTACTACGGTGTTTCTTTCATACTATTTCTTCCTCTCCTCCTGTCTTCCTTCTTGTCCTTCTTCATATCTTCCTTCTGGTATTCATTCTTGTCCCTCTTCTAGTCTTCATTCTTGTCCCTCGTCTAGTCTTCACTCTTCTGTTCTTCCTTCCTCATTCTTGGGTAAACCAAGGTACTTGGTGTTATCACGACTGAGGTTTAGTTTGTAGTATTTAATTTATTCACTGAACTGACTTTATTCTTCTATACAGGTTTCAGGGTATTGTTTTCTTCCTGTTCACAAACTTTATTCTTCCCTCTTCTTGTTTTTGGGGTATTTTGGTCTTCACCATTCTTTAATTGAGTCTCTTTTTTCTTTGATATAGTCTTATATAACTGGTTTACTGCTCTGAGCTTCCTGGGTAACTTACTGTTTTTATACTATGAGTTGATGAGTTGTTTCAATACTTTCTTTGGTTTCCTTTAACAGTGGTTTTTATATATTATGTAGTGAGGATTTTTATCTTATTGTGGTTCATTCCTCTGATTTATTTAAATGTCATTCAATATTATTATAACATTTGTTGGTGTAATTAAACCTTATGATTTCACATGACTTAAAATGTAGTGGATTTTCTGTCACGCTACAATATATATATATATATACTGTAACGAGTAGTTCTGTATGTACTATTTAAAAGTGTGTTTTATGTGTGTTAGCCCCACACGTTGTAGTCGTTACTTTATGTTTACTTACTTTTTTTAACTTTCCACGCTGACGATGTCCGTCGCGAACTCACGAATTACCAGTACCAATATATCGCGAGTGTAAACCTTACCTGTCCTTTAATGAGTAAATTTATTTCCCAGGTGGCGACAAATTATTTATGAAAAAAATTAAAAATGTGAAATTGAGCGGTCGTTCTAGACAGTGTTGACTAATTCAAATTACCCTCCTACGTATGTTGGCTATGACTCTCACGAGTGGTTCGTCGTGCTGCCGACGTCTAACGCTGGCAGACAATTTCGCTCGTCGCTAAAGTACACAAACTTTATAATGCAATTTATAATGAAATAAAGGACGGTTATTACTACTCAGTACTAGTTTATTAACATGAAATAGTTAATAGTTATTCATTTAAATACAAAATTATATACTGTTATTAAATAAAGTTGCTCTGGCAATAAATAGACAATTTTCTCAGGTTGGCTAAGATGATTGAAACGATTCTAAATCGACATGGCTGTCAGCAATGTTTATTTTCTACAGTTCGTTCAATCGTGGAGTTCTTTAGATTACGAAAAAATATTAATAAGATGATAATAAAGTACACTGCCTTACATCAATGGTACTTATATACTATTAGAGTTAATTACAATTTGTTTTTTACGTGTTAAAAAGTGTGTGTGTTAAGAATTCGTAATTTGTACACAGGTTATCTTCTGTTTACATACAAGTTTAGTTCTTATTCTCAATTAATCCTTGAAAGAAATTTAGTTATCAGTTCGGAGTGAGAGTTATGTGTGTTGCGAGAAATGTTAATTAGAATTTATTCCATAACTTCGGGTATTTCAGATATACTTAACCAATCTGTTGAATTCGGGTGAAGAGTCACTACCCAGTTCTTAGTTAGGTTGGGTCCATATGATCATCAATCTTCCATCATTTATAATTTGGATTACGTCTGGCTTCTTTTTCGAATAATGTGGATTAAATAATTAATTTAGATTATGAAAATCTGGTCTATTGTCTCTGTTGATTTGACTAATTCTTCATCAGACTTCTTGCATCCTCATTTTATTGAATTTTGACTTATTTTTGATTATTTTAATTTAAAATTGAGTCGAATATGGTTTGGCTTCTGTATGTCTTGAGCGTCAATACTGGACTAATTCTTTATAATGGAATTATATTAAATAACGTTCCATTGTTATGGCAACTGTCTGTACTCTCATTGGCTGATCATATTTATGTTATTGTTATAATATTTGAATTTTAATTCAAAATGAATAAATATCTTCTGATGGCTATTATTCTTCTGTCTTCTTATCTATGTACTAGATAATCATAATAATACTAGATCACAACTGTTTATATTTTCTTTCAAAGATCATTTTGACATCCCACAAAGCTGGGTTTGTTCATGTATTAAAGTTTTGACAATAATGTTAATATTATGTTATTACATTTCCTTCTTATTTTATGTTTTTAATCTAACTCTGACATCTTAATATGGTTCACTAATTGTACTTAATTAGTTACTTGCCCTGAATTTTCTAATACAATAGTTAATTTCTTATAATTTGTTTATTTTGGATTTATACAGTTAGGCATTTTATAGGCCTAAGTAGTAATTGGCTATATCTTCTTATTTTATACAAATTAAAGATTATTTTTTATTTACCTATGTTTTGCTTGGTGTCACTTATGACTTGTTTACATTTTGAATTAATTTGGGCTGTTTTACAATAATTGTATGTTCTTATTACTTTACCAAAATCATTGCTTGTCTGTTATTCTCTTATTTATTTTTCTGTCTTTACTCTAAAGATTATTAATATGTTTGTAAAAAGTTATCTCCTTACTCATATCTATTGTTTTTCTTATAACTTGTTTATCATTTAATATTACTTATAAAACAACACAAAAATTAGGTTTATGGTCTGTTTACTTTTTTTCAGCCATATTCCTTCTTATAAACTTAATTGAACAAATAACTATCTTGGTGACTAAGATTATAACACCATTTATTTTATCTTGCTAATCATCCCTTTTAACATTTTTATTAACATAGGATGTTTTATTTATTTTGCACTCATATTATTTAGTTTATTCTTCTTTTAACCTTTACTATATATTTTTTTACTACTTAACCATTGTAACAATAACATTCTTAATAATTATGGGATTTTTATCCTGAATACCACTGTATTCCTAATCTACTATCACTACTAACTATAATAACAATATTCTGGTTATTCTTATTTTTTGGTATTTTTCACCCTTAAACTATAGTGTTAATCACTGGTTTTGGTGTGTTTACCTATATGTTGTGTTTTCTGTTTATTTTGGGTTACGCTGGCACTTTGCACTTTTTTACTGTACTTTAGTGTTACTAGTGGTTATTCCCTAATATTGATTTCTTTTACTCACTTAATCACTTTCACTTCCTACCTATCTCTCACTTCTGGGTTTTTTATTGTTTTATTCACAATTGTTAGTATGTTAACAAATTCATGTTCTGATTTACTTATCATCATAGAGTTATTCATAACATATAATATCTATTTCTCTGGTTAGTGTAATTGAGATTATTTTATTTGATTTGTGTCATTTACATTTATGATTTGTTTGTGCCTGTTTCATCATTATTTGAGTTTATACCTTCTCATTTTATTTTCTTTTATTGGGTCAATCACTTGGGTTGGGTCATAGTCATTTGTCTCGTCATAGTCATTTTATTTTTATTAGTTTAATATAGTTAATTCATTATAGTTTTCTCTGGTATGGGGGTGGCTTTTTGTGTTGTAACATAACAAAATATATATATAAATATACGTATATAACAAATATATATATTGTTACAACACAAATAAGCCAACCCAATACCAGGGATGAACAAAACAATATTAAATCTAAAATAATACTTCATGTTAAATAAAAATGATTAATTTAAATAAAATATAAAAACTATGACTCGACAAACGACGACATGACGTAACCCAAGTGATTGACCCGACAAAAGGAAACAAAAGAAGAAGGGAACCACACAAAAAACAAACGAGAATGCAACCAAAGAAGAGAAGAAAGTGATTGACCCGACAAAAGGAAACAAAAGAAGAAGGGAACCACACAAAAAACAAATGAGAATGCAACCAAAGAAGAGAAGAAAGTGATTGACCCAACAAAAGGAAACAAATGAAGAAGGGATCCACGAAGAATAAACAAGAATGTAACCAAACCAAAGGAGAGAGGAAAAAATCCAAAACCCAAACAAAAATGAAACAAGTTCATGGAATTAAACGACCCAATGTAACACGTCGAAATGTACCCAAAGGAGAGGATGGAAAAACCAAAGTATTAACCAAATACGATGAAAATGAAGAAGGAGAGAAATAGATAGAAATGAAAACCAATAATGATACACAAACAAGTAATAAAGCATAGGAGAAGGAGAAATAATGCACTCGAGAATAATATTGGAACCAAAACCAATAATTATCCTATGAGAAAGGAAAAAGTAACTGTTATTACCCATTAATGGACAATAATGATTTAGGGAAGAAACCCTATTAAAAAAGGTTAAAGATTAAAATGATAAAGAAGCAAACAAAACCCCAATTGAGAATTAGATGTAAAAATAGTAAAATTGTTAATAGTATTAAGGATATATTGTAATGAAAGAGAAATAAGTATAGGGATTACCCACTAAAAAACACATAGTATAAACAGTGATACAGTGCAATAGTGTATGTGTAAAAACCCCAAAGTGAAGTGATAAGGAAGGTACGCTAATTAAATTATAATTAACTATAGATAATTTAAAAGTGAAGGTGAGGTATAAATGGGAATAGTGTAAGATATAGAATATAACTATTATAAGAAATAGTGAATAATAAAGAAAATAGACACTTAATAAATCTGTAAAAAACACTAAAGGTTTAAAAGTGGAAAAATAACAGTGAATAAATATATGGTGAAAAGTAGTATTAAGTATGAATTATAGAATAAGATATGCTGAACACTGGAAAGTGATGATGACATTATTATTTAAGAAAAGATGTTTAAGAGATTTAAGTTTAATTATAACCGATAGTAATTAAAAGGGAGGATCCCAGGAAAGAATAAATTGAAGTGTTAACATGGAGAAAATGTAAAGATTGTTTAAAAATTAAGAAATTAAAGACACATCAAAAACACCCATGTTATAAGGGATAGTTATAAATTTCATAAAAGTGATGTTGTTTATCACAATAAATATAATATGTATTGTAAACAAAAAATTAGCAAATAATAAGTTGGAAGGAAGTGATGATATTTCTCACTCAAAATAATAACTCTAATAACTTATAAAGAATTGTTCGTTTTAATGTTATGAATAGGATATGGCTGAAAGAAACTTGCAGCCCATAAGCCTAATTGTTATGTTTTAAATATTAAGATAGAGAAAGCAATATTGACATGTAATCAAAACACCAACAGACTCAAAATACAACACAACCAATAATAATAACAAAGTAAAGCCCATTAGGCTGAAACGAAATGTGATTTAAATGAAATAAGTCAAATAACATAATGGCTACTCAGGCCTATGAAAGGGCATAACTGTCAGAACCAAACAACTAAAAATTATAACAAATTAACAAAGAATTTAGCAAATCTGAGGTGAAGGATTCACCAAGAATAAATTGTAAATCATTTGTAAAACGAAATATTATAATAAGCATTTGTATACAAAAAGAAATGTAATTAACAAGCATTAACATAATTGTAAAAACATGAAATCTAAAATTACCCAAACTTGTGGGGTATCAAAATAATCTATAAAAGGAAATAAATACTATAGTGACAATATTTAATAACCAGGAAGGAAAATAGAGGAATAACAGCAATCAGAAGATATACGAAGAATTCGAATTTTGATAACAATACATCATCTCAAAATCAACCAATCAAAATCATGCAGTTGCCATGGAAACGGCAGTTGAAGAGGATTACCGTTAAATACCGTTAGACAGAAGCGAAGCGTCATTAAGAGAATACAGAAGCCAATGGTGGGAAGAACGTTTTTCTGTTA
This sequence comes from Magicicada septendecula, assembly GCA_034769895.1. Classification (NCBI taxonomy): domain Eukaryota; kingdom Metazoa; phylum Arthropoda; class Insecta; order Hemiptera; family Cicadidae; genus Magicicada; species Magicicada septendecula. The sequence continues at coordinate 408,020,465 of CM068374.1, read as the reverse complement.
AAATAATGTAAAAAAGTAATTAAAGTTCCTAACCATGACAGCATAAGAAGCAGACGACCATTTATAGCAGCCAACACGAGATCCAAGGCAATTAAACGGAAAATTACCCGAAAAGAACATCCAGATCATTATGAAAAAGATGCCCAACCCATTGAAGCCCCAAAATTAATGAAAACAGAACTTATGGCAGCCAAATCCTACCCGATCAAACGAACGAAGACACCGAGTCATGCTGAGGTGTTAAGTACAATTAAATTACTTATTTTCCAAAACCCTAATCACTCTAAATTTTACTAAAGGTAAATTAACCTCACTATAAACAAATATTTCTCTTTCACAGATTATTTAAGTAAAATAAAACTTGATAAAAACTTGTTAACGTTAAATATAACCTATTAGTTAAACACGAACTTACAAAACACATATAACGACACCACAGAACAGATTGTAACATCATACATTATTATTTATGTACACGTAGAATAAGGTAATATATTTTTATTGTAACCATAGGAATTCTTTAGCTCATAGTTACAAGAATCCACGATTTTGGAAACAGAAATAATTGTAATACTTTAACGTACATAGCCATGCAAAGCTAACTGTTTCCTTGATCGATTCGTCAAGCCCAGAGAACAAGAGATTCATGTAATCAGTCGGTGCAAATTTATCATTATATAATTGTCAATTTGAATATTTTAATTATCGCCTATTAAAAATAACTATTACAGGGAGTAACCGCCGTTATTATTTCATAGGGAGTGCTTTATATATTACTAGTGTTTACTTAAGAATAGATTTGATGAGAAGCGAACAAGTTGTCATTTGCGCAACAGCATCGACAATTCAGACGGCTGTGCGAGCGGGAATTATTTGAATGCCCCGACCGTCACCGCTGATAACTCATCAGACAATAATTTTAGTTGTTTTATATAACGACTTGGCGCCACCCGGGATTAACACACCCCTATAAACAACAGGTAAGGTTACTGCCGTGTTATACAGGTGATTACCGCAACGCTACGGACATCGTTAGCCGCGAACATTAATGCAACGACCCCGGTGCGAGACGAACCAAATCATTATTACACATACAAAATTGGCGTACATTTTACAGGTACGCACAGATCGTCTCGTTACAATATATATACATCTCGCTATCTATTCGGCTGCCTTAAGTTTTGAAGACATTTAGCTGCCATGAGAAAGAGTGAAATATAAATATATTTGAAGATGTATATAGTGTTACCAGACATTAAATAACCAATCTGTAATGTTTATGTTAAAAAAAATTAGTAAACTAATGAGCTTTTTAGAAATGGTGTATTTTGGCTGCCGTCAGTTTCCAGTCATCTGGCGCATAAAGTATATTGGTTGTATTTGGCTGCCAGTTTTTATTATTCTTCGAAGTCTTGATGATATTTGGAAGCCAGCAACGTTGCCAAACGTACTTCAGTCTTAGAATCTTGTTGATATGTTTATTCAACACAATTCGCTTGGTTTGTTTTTGTCATTGTCATGCTGTTGCTTATGTACATACTATATTCACTGTTAATTAGAATTACATGTCCTTTCTCCAAAATGAAATAAAATCATTGGGCTGAAATTTTAGGTTGTACTTACCCACCAATTCTACCATAATGTTCAGACAGAAATAACAGATTTGGGAAGAGATTTTTTTACAGTTTACGTTTTGAGTTTGTTTTATCAGACGCTGTAAGAAGAAATGCTGTTTTATGAGTACTTTAATTTTTATGACACATTATTTTTTTTATGAAGGTGTACCTTTAATTCAAAAATCTGAAAAACATAACATACAGTCGAAACATGTTTCTTGAAGGGTTTTCGTGCGTTCAATCAAAAAACGTGTAAGAAAATATTACAGTATTTTTGGATAATTTAATTTGTTATCACAATTTTTCAATAAACACACCACTATCGCAGAAATAGCAAAAACATCACTGCCTTAAAAAAAAAACGGCCATTATTTTGAAACTGGTTCAAGAAATTTTGTTAAAATATAATAGAATAGAAAACCAATGATAGAATAAGAAATCAAATCAACCGAGACATACCTTAATCCTACAGACAAGAAGATGTGTATAAAATTAGGCGTTGATTTGAAAACCGTTTTTGACGTGACCTGCTACAGTGTAGGCCTATGTACAATACATTCATAAATTCACACGCGCGTGCTATAAAAGTAGCTTATAGCATGCGCGCGCGGGCGCGCTATATACTACTTTTTTGATGGAAATGATGCATCAACAGTAAGAAAACTTAAATTTTGGTTATTTAGAAAATGTTCCAATTTAATAACTCACTCTTACAGAACGACAGTCTTTTACAGTAGAAAAGTAAAAAAATAAAAATATACAAGTCATAATAAAATACAATTTTTTACATTTAACAGTATATAAAGAAATGGAAAAACGCAATTTAATCCAAATTAAATAATACAAATGATACAAATTCACAAGAAAATTATGATAAAGAACAACAGTTTGTCAAATAATTTTAAAAAAAGTGTAAAATCTGTCTTATAAATGAAAGGGAAAACGTATTATATATTAAAGAAGAACATACTAATGCAGATAAAAAATGTAATCGAAATTAATTAATACATAATGATGCAAATATAGTCTACTACAAGAATATCATACAGAAAAACATATATTTATATCATACAGAATATCATACCTGTAGAAAATTTTACGAAACAGTATCTTGTTAATCACTGTAAAAAGTATAATCATAAACTGTACTAAAAATAAAAATTACAATGTAATAAGTATTAAAAAATACAAATAGGCCTATTACTGTATTAATAAAGTACAGTATAGCGCCAATTTTCCGTGGGCCCATTATCCGTGGTGTAGATTAACCATGGTCTTACAATTATGTAATTACTGTATACTCTACCTACTGTAGTTGAAAGTATGGAAAATTTGAGTACAAAATTCAATTTGTGTATCTTTTAATATTTCATTTCGCGTGTCAGCAAAGAGATTAAAAAAACGTGTGAATGCTGCACAATGCATCTTTTAATAAAAATACGGCACAGCACCGTATATTTAAAAGTTTGTAAACGTAAGCTGTTACTCGTTATCGTTGTTTAATAATTAAATCTCATGTCACTCACGTCATTAACATAAATACGCTGATACTGGATTTCATGCCCTATTGCACCGGAAGAGAAACATTTCAGTATGTATCACTGCTAGCCATTGTGAGCACTCAATAAACGGAAGTGGACGACAACGACGAACTACAACCAAAGTCGAATGTTCTGAAGTTCAATTATCTGCAGAGACTTTACTCAAATTTATGGAAAATGAAGATGATTTTGACTTTGTTGTTGTCTTGCAAGTCCGTGGGTGTATATTGTAATAAAACAAATAATAACTATTTTTTGGGTTGTATTAATTGGTTAATACATTTTTTATTATTTATTTATTTTTTATATAATTAATTAATTTAATTTTTTAATTACTATAATTGTTTTATTGTCAATGTTCAATTAATAAAAATACTGATTAATAACTGTGTATGCTCTGATGAAGAATTATTTGTTTCTTTACGTTAAATAGATTGTCGTGGCCAAATCGATTGCATGTAGCGGCCGATTCAGTATCTGTACTTCTTCTTCTGCTCGTTCTTTTCCTTCAGAAGTTCACGTTTAGCATTTAATAATTAATGTAATTTAAATTATGTCTCAAATAATCAATAAAACAATGTCTAAAACAATAATTAGATTTATTATGTCCAAAGTAATTATTTGAATTGCCGTGACTAACTCGAGTCTGATTCGAGACTAGGTTCCAGGTCGATTATTACATATATAAAAGTATTCAAATTAAATTATTATATTATAAGGGTTCTTTTAACTGTAGAAATAGTCAGGAAAGGCAAGAGAATTCAATACGTACAAATATAAAAACTTATTCATTAACAAACAAAATAATAAAGTATAGTGTATAGAAAATTTTAAATATTACGATACAGCTGCTTGTTCCGACGTCACTCGTTCTTCTCCCGTCAGCCTGTTTGAATTACAAGATGGCCGTCTTCATGAGTTGTACTGCGATGTAAATTAAATTACGAGATTTTCCTTCAAATAAACGTCTCCGTTGCTTAATTCCTCTTCAGTGATGTTGTTATTGGAATATCCACCAGTTGTAGTGTGTAGTTTATTCCTCCACTTGGTTTTTCTTCGGTAATAGGTGTGCTGTGTCAAATGGTTCCTTCAATCAGATGCTGGTTGTATTAGGTTAAATTTATCTTTTGTTGTGTCCATACGTAGTGACAGCTCGATTTAGTAGTGTTTAATTTAGTTTAAGGTTTCAATGACCATTTTTATAGTATTCGTTACTTTAATTTATATTCTTTTATCTTTTTATAAATTCATCATATATCTTGGTTTGTGTTAGTTAAAAATTCCGTCCATATTTCTCTGAAATGTATTCTGACACGTCCTTCCTGCTTGGCTTTTAACAATCAACTAACTATATTTGGTTCTTCATATAGACAATCCTGTAAGATTTTGGTCTCATTTCTCATTGTTCCCTATCAGCTGTTCATATCGAATAATTCAATCTTATACAAAAAAATGACATTTTTTATGTTTAATTGCCTATAAATTATTTGTTTAGTACTTTTATGTAATTCTAATCATATAACAATATTCCTGTTTTTATTTTATACAAGTTAATACTAAATTTGACCTATTTTGGTTTGAATTAAGCTTCTGAATTACATTCTTTGAAATTTACCTCTAGGCCTTCTTTTGATTTACATAATTACCTATTATATGGTTTACAATATGTTTTATGTTACAATTTTACTCACACTCGATTACTAATTAAATACTTGTAATTTACCTTTTCTACTTGGCTATTATTCTGAACATTTAACAATTTATTTGTATTTTACTAGTGCTTGCTTTACTGAATATGGCCTTATCTGGTGCAATCACCATTTAAGTCAAATTTACACAGTGATTCTTTGAATCACTATTATAGGTTGTTGTTATCATTATGATAAAGTATTTGTATTCTGAATGGGATAATTTATATCAATTTGGTCTATGTTCTATTAATTTATATTCTCTGATTTATTTATATGGTCAAAGTTGAATTTGTCTTGGTCATCAATTTTCAATTTTCCTATCAATGTTATTATAGTTAATAATTGACATTATTAGTTTTATATTTTCTGATTCACTATTTATGGGTCGCTTGAATTATTATTTTGCCTTTCCTTACTTCACAAAATTACAACATTAATTAACATGATTCAAATACAATAAACTCTTACATACTAACATCTAGTATTTCCTACTATCAACATATTCTATATGGTATACACAAAAAATAATAACACATAATAATTATATAAATAAACACATTAACAACTTATACTAATGATTGGTATTTGTTGTCCTTTTCTTTTTTTAAAAAACTGGTTTGGGGTGTTCCCCTCAATTACACACTTATTTTAATTATAACGAATTTTACATCATCTCTAATTATTTGTATTGGATTCTCTTTTTTGGCTAGTTGTTTTTTCTAAGTTGGTATAGCTAATATTAATTAAGTTCTTTTCAATTATGTGGTTTGCTGCTATAGAGTTTTCTGTCTTTAAAATAGGTTTTTGGGTATCTTGATATTATTTCATTTTAATTCATTTGTTATGGGCTGTTACTCCTTTCTACTCCATATCTTGAGAATTGTCATTTTAATTTATTTGTTATGGGCTGTTACTCCTTACTACTCCATATCTTGAGAATTGTCATTTTAATTTATTTGTTATGGGCTGTTACTCCTTACTACTCCATATCTTACTGGATCTACTAATTATTTTACTGATATGATACTCATACTATTTGTTTTTTAACACGTTTTGCTATAAATTGACTATATGTAATTGCTTTGAATCAAGATTTTTCTAGTTCTGTTAAGTCCTTTTATTTATGATTGTAATTACTTTTTTCTGTTACTTTTATTTAAGTTGATATTACTCTTTCCAGATGACTTCTTCCCTTCTTTTCCTATATGATCTTAATTTGTAGAATAAGGCAAAAACTTCGTTGTGCTACAAATGCCCCCAGTAAAAGTGATTAGTTCAGCTCATACTTTTAGTGTGGGTGAACTAATTGCTTATGGCATTCGTCTTTGTTATATTCTTGGCTTTGTTTACCCTGATATACCTGCTTCTTTTGGTTGAGCTCTAAGTTGATATGTATTTTTGCTGTTTTTACTTTTTATTTTACTCTTATGAGATAGTTCTTTTTAATCTGATTTATCTTTTTATTATTAAATATATATATATATTTCCTTTCTTATTTAGTGTTTCTTCCTTGAGATATTTACTCCCTAACATGTGAGCTGGAACAGTTCAGAGTGGCACATTTTGGCTACATTCTCTGCTGACCATACTTCACCCATTTGAGCTCAGAGGAATTATCATCTCTGCTCAACTATAAAAAACTGGTGGAATTATCTACATCCAGTTATTAAAATATAAATTATAAAAAGTAGTCCATTTTGACTAATAATAAATATACTTAGAATCATCACTTCATAATTATTCAGATTATTTAATATTTCTATCCATATGGTTACCTTCACATTTCAAAGCTCGGTCTATTTTGTTTATCACTAGGTATATTGCCTAATATCCATCTCATCCTTCTTTTTTGAAATTCTGCTATTTTGGTTAGTTGTTTGTACAACCTGCTTCTTGTTTACTTTTTGGATAGCACGTGTTTATGTATATAGTTTTTTTTTCATTTGTTGTTTTATCAATTGTGTTATTGCTCATGGCATAATGTCTGTTTTTAATACCTTTTCCTTATCTTGTTTTGGTTACTTGGTCCTCCTATTTATTCTTCTATGATCTTATTTTTATTTTGGGGTTTCATCAACTTATAACATTGAAAACATATAAGCTATCTGGATTCTTATTTACCTTTCACTTAAAAGTTCCGTAACATTTTTGTTTTGATAAGTATTTCATTTATATAGTGGTTTTGAGTAGTCACTGTTTAGCCTTCTGAATTGTGATAAAAAACAGTTTCTTTTGTAAAATTATTTCATTCAATTTCTTTACCTACGTTGTACTTATTATTTTTTAAGCCTTTGATATCTTATTTCATTCCTTCTCTTTATTAATTGATCCAAAACAAAGTCCTTCTGAAATATATTCTGTAAATTGTTCTTATTTATTTTAGTATTGAGATAATTTATTTATTTTCTTTTCTTACTTTATTCAAAATAATTTCCTTGATATATACTATAATGTCCTTATTTATTCTTAGAATTTAGATGGTTTGTTTTATTTGATTCAACATATTTTCTCTAATATTAATTGTAAGATGGTCTTACTCATTTTTGAATTTTGATGTTTTTATTTAATTCAAAATATCTTCTCCTAGATGAACTGTAAGATGGTCTTACTTATTTTAGAATTTTTATGTTTCTCCTTCATCAAAATATTTTTTTATTGATAATTGATTATATGTGCCTTTTATCTTTTGTGAATTAATATCCTTCAACTCGTACATGTTATTTTTATTATCCTTAGTAATCACATATGGTCCAGTATACAACAGTAATAGTTTTTTAGTAATCCCTTCCATAGTACTGGGCAGTTCCCGGTTTTTAAGCAACACCTTCTCTCCAATTTGGTATTTTAATACCTTTTTAATTGCTTTTTTATATTTGTTATTTCGCATTTCCTGGTCCTCGGCTAATTTATTATAAAATCTTGTCTGATCAAATTTATATTCCTTGTGGGTCGGAAATTCAATAATCTCTTGTATCGCTTGGGGAGGTAGTTTCTCATGCATTGCCGTATATGGTGTAATCCCTATAGCTGGATGATGTGCTAGATTGAGGAATTCTTCGGTGGCTACTAGGTATTCTTGCCATTTTTTCTGTTGATGGTGGCAGTATGTTCTAAGTATCCTTCCTACCTCTCTCAACACTCTCTCCGCCGGATTACTGTTTGGGTGGTAAACAGATGTTTTATAGGTTTTTATACCTAGCGCCAATAAAGTATCTCTCCATCTTTTACCTTTAAATTGGGTTCCATGGTCGGTAATTATTGACATAGGTTTTCCTACCTCAGGAAGATATTGATTTGTAATTACTCCCAAAACCTTTAAAGTAGTTGCTCGGTTCACAGGGTATAATTTTATAAATTTAGTAAAATGGTCCATCATTATTATGATATATTTATACTGATGGCGTCCACCACTATGGGGAAATGGCCCGCAGATATCTAAGAAAATCTTTTCCCATTTCTTCTGTGAGGTTATAGGTATCATCACACCCTCCTTCTTATCGTTATTGGTTTTTACTAGGTGGCAAATAAAACAATTCTTGATATACCTCCTACTTTACGATTGATGTCCTTTATGTGACAATTTTCCTCCAAAGCCTTTACTACCTTCATGGCTCCCATGTGGCCATATCGGATATGGTTCTATGATGATTTCCTTCTCAATATCAGTAGGGACAATTATTTTCCATATTTCCTTATCAAGAGATGGTTTTATAAACAACACATTATTATGGGTACAATAAAATTTTGTTATTGTGTCATGTTGATCGGCTAGACGTCTTTGAATACTGCTTAGCTTTGGGTCAGACTGCTGGTGCATGCTGATGTTCCGTACCACTTTTTCCAAATCGGACCTGTCCCTGATAATATTGTAAATTTTCAATATACTTTCCTTCTCACCCTCAAATGTCGGATTTTGCAAATCCACCCGTGACAATACGTAGGCTACCACATTCTTACTTCCTGGTGTAACGGTACATAGGACCGTGTAGGAATTAATGGTACATGAAAATATAATTTTATTGTGATTTAATGTATTAAACGACATAAGGTTAGAATTTCCCAAATATATCGTACTACGCAATTTGCCAGAACGACTCGACTTCAAGGTCACTGGTGTACGTGACATACGGCAGATATGCATACGAAACGACAAACGGACAATGCTGAAACATCATAATAAATACGACAGACGTAACCACTGTGATGTAAAACAATGCCGTCATCAGCTGTGGACAATAGGTTGATGACGATTAATCCCTTCCACCTGGCGATTTTACACAAATATATCTGCCCCAGTCGCCAAACTACACTCAGTGCAGGAGCACGTTACAAAATTCGCTGGTAAAGTATTGCCAGCCCAAAAGTGTTTTAAAATATAACAATGTAATCAAACATGTAACTAATTAAAATCAGTGAACTAGCAGAATACACAATGTGACATAAATTCAGTGTAGTCAGAAGAACAGACATAGAACAGAAAATTCGGCGAACACCCGCTGGCAATGGAGAGCGTCTGAAGAGAAACTGCTACATCTCAAATTCAGGAAAGTCGAAATTTATATCAACCTTTTTTATTAGATTTGAGCTCAAAAATTTCTAAATTAAAAAATGTACCAGTAAATTGCTGTATGGGGAGAGAGAGAGCGTGTCTGTGTGAAATCGTGCCGGCACATACAAGCAAAGCCACGAGGCATTGGTTTATGTTCTAAAGTAAGAACTTCTCAATTTGAATACATAATAACTGCAGTTTATTAAGAATACACTTGTTTATAAATTCAATAAAGAAGCTAGCGCATGAATAATTGAAATTGACGTAGTTGGATTATATATAGCGGAAACACGTCGCCGCCATTTTGTTAATCTATGTAAGAGCGACTCCATTTTGTTTTGTTTTGTGTCGATTTTAAATTTAATGTCAGTAAAAAGCAAGTTTATCTACCATACACTGTTTGAGTTAGTTATTTCGAGCAACCGTCCTGTCTCTGATGATCGCTTAACCAGAATCCTGGAACCCTTAGGTCAATTTAAAAATATTAAGTTGGTACTACAAGATGGCGCCGGAAAAAGCATGGCATATACAATAAATATGTTAATAAAAGGTAAGGTATCAACAAAAATAAGTTTAATAAATGTGAGTGTAGTAACAAATGGCGCCCAAAACAGGGACTTTATTGTTTATATAGTAAGTGTAGTAACAAATGGTGCCCGAACTGGCGACTTGATATAAATAGATTTTATACAAATAAGCCGGAGTCAGAGACGAATGGTTGTTGGAAAAAAGGAATTGACACGTAAGATATACCTGGTACGTAGATAATAAGTTATACCATGATTGTTAGGTTAGGATGTTGTTATGTTAGATATATGTAGAGAAACAATTTGAAACAAAGATATTTAAACAAAATTTTTTTTTCTTCAAAATGGCAGACAATGAGGAAAGTGTCCACCTGACAGACACAGAAACAGAGTCAATGATAATGAGCAATGTAGAAGTACAATCTACTCCAACGACAACTAGAATGAAAGTGTTGTCGGTGGATGATATGTTTAACTTAATAAAAACAATGTCTGAAAGTATAAATAATAATTTTAATGAGAAATTTCATGAACAGAGTATAAAGTTTGATGAAAAATGTGACAAACTTGATGAGAAGTTGAATGAAGTGAAAAACGACATTAAGAGTCAAAATTGTTATTTTAATAAACAATTTGACGAAATGAATAAAAGGTTAGATGAGAAATTAAGTCAAATAAGGAATAAGAAGGTAAGTAGCAGTGACAATATGACGAAAAATAAGGAAGAAAGAATTAATAACAAGGTGAGTAATAATGATGATTTGAATAATGAATTCACAAGTGATAACAATGATATAAGTAAAAATATGGTGTTAGAAAAAAATTGTTCAGACTTTGTAACTGTACTTTGAATGTTATAATACGACACGCACAGACGACGTCACTTTTTTCTTATCGGCCGCTGTCAGCCGGCACTGCTGGGCGGCCGGTAGCGAAGTTTTAGTCAGTCATTTATATTACTCCGAGCTGAGCCCTCGTAATATTTCTCATCCAGCCGCGGCTTCTGGATACATTATTTTACTCGTTCATTATGTGCAACATGCACTAGTTAGATTTCTCGAGCTCTTTCTTATTCAACATGTTTTTCGACTTCATTATTAATTAATTTACGGGCGTCGTGACGGGGAAACGTCTGCGCGTGTCAGCAATGGTTGTAAAATTTAACAGTTCTCAATAAAGGATTATTGCTCAAACATTTATACAGTCCACTTCTATATACTTTCAAACCAGCCCTCTATATTTAGCGCTCCTGGAACAACTCGAGAAACTTCAAGAGCTTCCAGTACGCAACATTGTTTGGTCCACCAAACCGGATTTTATTTTCGCCTTACGGGCAACCATTTCAAAATATTTCATCTAATGAGCACAAAAAGGCCTGTGTCCCGAACAAGCTTCAAATTCAAAATGCTTTCAAATTAATATTGCTGGCCGTGGCATGTCCTTTGTCGCCGCAAAAGACGACCTGAAGCAGTGACACGCAAGATACAACAGAACGTCAGACCTGACACATCAGGAAACGGCATGGCAGTGACTCAGCAGCAGCAGATTCAACAACGGTAAATCACGCTGATAAACGACGACAACTTTCATCCGACCAGCACGAACAGGCGGGACAACGACAATGCAGGATTGACGGACGGGAACAGAGCAGAATCAACAGGACCGAAGCACTTCTGAACACGCCAGGATTCCACGTGATTATGAACTTTTTATATAATAAACTAAGTAACATTTTATATTCAATATACTTTTATTGATGCTTTTGTGCAACCATAGTAGAGGGAAAATTAGGGTTCTGGCTCACAAAGGAATGCCGCCTTGTTAAAAAACAATAAAAAAACACTAAAAAACATGATCTAAGAGATGACGCCGCCACCGCTGGACCCGCAGCATCCCGATGGACCACAGCATCCGCGAATTTCCGCGAATAAAATTTTTTTTTATTTTTTTAAATTGATTTTTTATTTTTTTATTTTTTTTATTTGATGTTATTATTTTTTTAATTAAATTGATTTGGTGGGATGAGGTTCAATGGACCACCAGCATCCGTGAATATAATTTTTTATTTTTTTAAGAAAGCTGATTTGCATATCAGTGGGTGGTGTTGGGTGGGAGGTTGTTTTTTTATTTCATATCAGTGGGTGGGGGTGGTTCCAACTCGATGCATTATAGTGTATATTAAAATATATGATCAGGTGTACCAACCTTGCATGAGTTCAAATTTGTAGTGTGTTATAATGTATATTAAATCTATATGATCAGGTGTACCAACCTCTGTATTATTATAGTGTATGATCATAATTGTTAGTCTCTCTCTCTCTCTCTCTCACTATCACTCAGGTCGACTGTGTCAACAAATATTAACGTCCTCTCTTTCTCTCTCTCTCTCTCTCTTCATACTTGTTACTCTCTCTCTCTCTCTCTCACATTTGAATGTAAGTAAAACTATCTCTCTCTTGTTGTCAAACGTTATGCTCAAACTGTTCTCCTCTCTCTGTGGCCATTACCGCGCATGTATACGAAATTAGAAAGTTTATATTTATTCAACAAATATTAACGTCCCCCCCTCTCTCTCTCTCTCTCTCTCTCTCTCTCTCTCTATCTCTCACTCTCACGCGTTTCAACTGTGTCAACAAATAGTAACGCCCTCTCTCTCTCTCACTCTCTCTCTCTCTCTTACCGTGTACATGGAGTAGTCGATGTGATGAATAAATAATTTTAGCTCTCTCTCTCATTGTCAAAACGCCGTCTTCATTTGTCATGTATTAAATAATTAATAGTTTATAATGCAGTCAGTGTGATTGATCCTTGTTAGAAATATATATATATATTTGGCAAATATTAACTATGTATGTGTGTGTTTTGTTGGCAATGAACTACTTACCTGTGTGCTGTTACAGATGACAAATCCATACGTTAACGGCGTATCAATCTGGTACAATACTTCTGTTTTAAGGTTGCAGTTTACACACACATAGGTTCAGTAGTGTATAGCGAAATAAATTAAAATTATACACACACATGAAAACGGTGGTTGAAATTCATACAAATCTTCTGATGTAACAGTTCACAAAAATAAATTAATTGTGCACATCTTCAGAGGTGTAGAGTGAAATAAAATAAAGTCATAATTTGTTTAAATGATTAAATATATTTTAACATTCACAATATAAAATTCACAAGTCATAATAAAATAAATACATTATAAAATTGATATTTTTTTCGAAAGTTTATATATATAATTGTGTCGTACTTGTAGGAGAAGCAACCTGCAACATAACAATACAACAACATTAAAATCATGTTAAATATCACACACACACACACACACACACACACACACACACACACACACACACACACACACACACACACAGATATAGTTGGCAGAATCAACGCTTTACGCGAGTAACTTCTTAAATTATGTGTCACTCTCTCTCTCATAAATTAATATCCATTCATCAAAACTTTGTAAATTAGAATCTGCACTACATTCAAACACACGTACACACAGTGATAAAAAAATTAGTAATGTAGGTTGTTACCTTAACGAGGTACATGCAGAACTAGTGCTGTTACAAAATATATATATATAGTAGGAAAGCCCACAGACTACTAGAAATAGTTATCACCTGAAAAAAAGAAACCACACATTACGAACTAATATGTATAAACACAAATATCGTTACAATAATAATAATAATACATAAACTTACGTTTACTGCCGTCCGAACTGAAGTATGGAGAGGCAATAACTATAGATATCACAGTAAGAATTTTTGTTGTTGTTTTTTTGTTGTTAACAGATGGTGTAACGGGGAATTTTAGCAGGTGGAGGAGCAGATTCGTCATCGTCGTCGTCGGCACGTATCCGATAATGACCGTACGCAAGCGTATCACGACCATTGTCTAATATATAGCGCTTATCATCATACGGTGACAACGCTTGCTTATTTACGCGCATCGTGTACAGCGTATGATGATCGCTACGTAAACACAACGCACTGACAGAAAACCGACAATGATCAGTGAGACACTTGCGATACATATCGTGTCGCAGACTCCTCTTAATAGCAACTCGAGGCACACCTTTACACACACGTTTTTGACCCGCATTGCTAGAATCTTCGTGGGCCACAATGAACGAATAACATTTCGCTCGGAGACCTACGAATTCTCTAATAGGACGACCACACGTTTCATCCTTGAACAGCCCGACAACCTTTTTGTTCTTAAGGCTATGACAAGGATGAGACGTGGGGTAATCCGAAGTGTCAAAAACGTGCAAGTCCTTCTTCATATCTGCATACAAGTCTGATGTTTGAATATGATACATCAGACTGTCTGTATCAGTCATTAACAATTTAACGTTGCGGCCGTACTTGGCGACAGCATAACGATAATGAAAGTCGTACATTATTGTTTTGCTAACGTCAAGCACCGTGAAGCCGACATACACGGGACGAGAAAGAACAATGGATTTTTTACGGAGTGAGAGCCCCACCAGATCGTTCGTATAACGAATCATACGTTTTAGCCTAGGTGTGGAAACTAGTTTTTGAAGCCGTCGTTCATTCGAGACTAGTTCAAAGTCTATATGTTTCCGTACGTTCTCCAGCGACTTACCGTATACGGCGTTGTTCATCAGTTTGAAAAGGTCTTTTTCAAAGCTGTTGACGGCTGCTTGCCTCTTGCGGGTGTTGAAATCGATAAACGGTTTCAACCAAGCGCTTTGCTTAAAACACAACACCCTATGAGTCGCTTTCAGCTCTAAACCAAGACTTAAATACAATTTCAAATTTCGATAATGGAGAACGTAATTTTGTTTGTCCTCCAAAGTTGTAAACAACTTCTCTACGGATGACACTGATCCGTTATACGATGATCTGTATATACTCTCGTGTAAGCGTTTGGAAAAGGGAGAAAGGATATCGTGTGTTATGCGCTGGCGCACAGGTGCAAGCGGGTAGTCGGAATGTAGGTCGTGTAAGGTATTAGGATAGTGTAGGTCGACTTCGAGGATGTACCCGATGTCAGCATCATCACTCACAGTACGTACGTCCAAGGACTCGATTTCGTTACGATCGAGCCATCGGAAGTCTGCGTAAGGGAGTGGTTGCGACATGGCTGCACCGTATAAATTGTTACAGTCCGTATACAGAATGAAGGAGGTCGGTTTCGAAACATCGTACTGATCTGGAATCAAAGGATTGTTAGCGACTGCATGACGGTTGGATATCATCGCGCAGCCTCCGCGGACCCCAGACTCGAGGAACAGATGCAGATTTATTTCTGTCAACAGTTCTAATTCGACCCCGGTCATTTTTAGCATCGCGTTCCAAGCGAGTCCGGGAAGCGAGTAAAAATGACATGGGTCCAAGCAGTAATCGCGTAAGGCCATGTCTCGAAAACTTTCAAAGACATCGGCCAGCAGCATTACGTCTGTCAACAAATACAAATCATGGTAATCTCCAAACGTACGCAGATTGAATGCACTCCACACGTTTTGTGCGTGCTCGTAATCTGCGTCCGAAATAGATGATTCCATCAACCGGTTATCAAAGTGTTCACGAGCGGGTAGACTTGTTTCGTTGAACCGATCAATACTGTCAACGTACTCGTATGGGTATACCCCCTTGCGTACGAGCAGATTGGTCTGTTCATCGAAATCCCGTCTAAGCATTTCCTCTCTAAGCAAAGGAAATTGGCTCCCGGACGCGGACAGATTGGTAACGAGTGTGTCCAGAGAGCGATTAAGAAATTGAAAGGAGTCTACGAAACGCAAGGGACCCAGGGAGAACGACACGTAACGCTCACTGGATGTTGCGATGCAGGATACGCGTTCGTCCTTATATTTCCCAAAACCCTGCATTAAATGGTGACAGTCGTAGCCACGAAGGTTGTGAAAGAAGACGGGGATATGACGAGGCATCTTGTAGCTCAGATTACAGCTATTATGGGCTGCTCCCAAGAATTTCCCCGTAAGATGGCAATGATTGCGTACCTTGTCATCGTCTGTCAAAGGGCGCTCACACAAATGACAAACGGTGGCGTTAGTGAACACAACATTGTCACCATCGGACATAATTAATTGTACGTTATGTCGTACCACCTTCATCATATCCTCGACGTCTTTCATCAACCACGAGAAGAACGTGTCTACAACGTTTTCACCTCGATAAACTTTAGCCTCTCTCCAAAGGCTGTGCGTGTGATCGACGATAGCATAGGAGAAACCTGACGGGATATGCATCGCTTCGTATGATGTGGACGATACAGGAGGAGAAGTTATTTTCTGACGGGCACCGCTGCTATCGACGGAGTAGAATTCACCTAACCCGTGCACTGTCGTCGGGACGTTGTTACCAGGTGAACACGATTGAAGCGGAGTGATGAGGGACTCGAAGTCGGCGTAGACGGTGAAGGGTACTTTAAGACAGTGCGCGTAATTTTTAAAGGACATAAACTTCTCCTCCTCCGTGGGCATTTTGGTCTTCTGCTCGCCGTAAGGTGTGCAGTAGGGGAGATGATCGGACAGACCATGTTCTGTGGTGAAACGTTGCAGGCAGTAGTCGCAGTAAAATGATTTATTGCTGTGTTTTGTTAGGGAAAATAACAATCTACTCATGTTACTGATAAGACAGTAATGTTTTCGGCTATTTGTATCGGTCAGAAGCAAAAGATTAACGTGATGCGACCTGTCCTTATTCGGGGTAATTCTCAGAGGGTAAACCTCATTTTTTGATTCATTTTTGATATTGTCTTCTATATCATAGCCGAAAACGTTTATAGAAATGTTAGGATTCTGTGCTTCAAATTTGGAAATGGACTTTAACGAAACAGGGTACTCGATACCGGACATATTTAATGTGTTTATGAATGGGATGTAGTTTGAAGCACGGTCTTTATTATGTTGTTGAGGGTGTATGTGGGCTAGAACAGACCACAGAAAACACATTTCATCTCGGGGGTTCTTGATGTTGACTACTGCCTTGGTGAGTGAGAGTTTTCGCGGGGTTGGAAGGTAGGAGGACGCTGCTAGAGGTTGGTACCGTCCAACAACCAGTTCCAGCTTCAGTACAGCATCCACCGACCATCCGCTCCCGTCACGGGTAAAATTAGATATGCTATTGAAGATTTTATCGTAGGATTCATCGAGTAGACAATTCAACTCGTCGCTGTCGTCCGCGAGCAACGTGCGACAACGTCCGTGGAAGACGGCGTCTTTCGTTACCTCTTTCTCCTCACCACTGTCACCATCTACCACGGTTTTGGTAAAACGTATCCTGCACGCAATATGCCACTTGATATTGCGTAATCGTGTCTGCTCTGCCTGAATATCCTCAAGCAATAAAGGACGTGCCTCAGTCATTACGAATACTACGTCACGATCCGACGCGTTGACGTTCACTGGAAGGTAGTCGAAAGTTGTGATGCACCCTCGGACACTACTCCGATATAAAACCGAGTCACAACTGAAACAATAGAAACATGAGTATTAGTAACCAATAGGAATGATAAATAACATGTACACAAATTCATGTTTGTAGTAAATAAATAACACTCGTCGGGGTAATATGTCAGTTTATTACAAACCGTAAAGATGTCGGCTACTCCTGATTTTAGTATTGAAAGTGAAAGAATAATATCATTCAAGTATTGGGAAGTGACGTTTATCAGCCCCGACGAGTTAGCGTTTGCAGGGTTCTACTTCTACCCTAGAAATTTCGATGTTTGTGGGCATAGTATGTCATTCGTAGACGATAGAGTTAAATGCTTTTGTTGTGGAATTGAATTAGTTGATTGGAAAGAAGGTGACAAACCTATGAAGGAACATGAAAAATTTTCATCTACATGTCAATTTCTAAACGATGTTAAGAGTGAGACTTTTCATACACATACCAATAGACATAGTATGACTCAAACGTTAATTCGAATCAGCAAGTCTGCACGCTACATAATTACAAAAATAATTTCTTAACTGTGACAATTGGTATTGAACTTTTTACCTTGTTCAGTCTGCTCCTCCCCACGTTCCTGCTGAAGGTTAGCCATGATCTTCAAGAGAGAGTGAGAATGAATGAATACTGAAAAACAAAAGGTACTGTTATAACGCTGGTATTATGTTAGTGTATCAATTTGTAGCACATGAACGTGTGGTAAGTAAGACGTTGTTGCAAGTGAGGGTCGATGTGTGTGTGTGTGCAACTGTACTAAAAAAGCTGTTATGCGCATGCGCAAATAATTCAAATGCACTTACGTAGATGACTGAAAAAGAGATGATTTACATAATACATGTACGCTTAGACCAACTATTTGATAGATCAAGAAAATTAAGTTTATTTTCACACGCACACACACAGACGCACACGTAATCACACACAGACGCATACGCAACGTGCGCACACACGAACACACACAGACGCACACGCGCACACGTTGGCATGAATCATGTTAGGTCCAATTACGTTGTGTCGCACTGACCTGATATTTATAGATGACTTTCATACAGAAGCAGTTAACAGATTTAAATAATACTTTCATGCTTACAATGTACACAAACTTATAAAGCATCAAACTATATATATCATTCGTTGGGTTGTAATTATTATTAAACAGTAAATATTTGCTATGATTTTAGTAACATATAACAGCGTCTTACATACCACTCGAATCTATATATACTGTTCTGTTTCAGATAATAATAATTTGATCACACACACACACACACACACACACACACACACACACACACACACACACACACACACACACACACACACACACACACACACACACACACACACATACATGTATTAAATCAATAAATAATGCTCACCAATCTAGCGTATGTTGACTACACACACACAGGAACTTGTGTATACTGAGACGTACAATAATTCAAGCAGTCTTTCAACTATTAAAAAACTGCTGAGATAGATTTATCAACGCACGCAAGCAGTCAGTGTGAATCCGATAAAATTCAGTTATACCTAAAAATATATATCTTCAATTAGAAGTGTAATATATTTCAGAAAATTGTAATTTGATCACACACACACAAACACACACACACACACACACACACACACACACACGTATTAAATTCAAATATATATCTTCAATTAGAAGTGCGTTAAGAATAAAAGTACGTTAAGAATATATTCAGAAAATTGTAATTTGATCATACGCATACGCTTACACACACATGTATTAAATTCAAATATATATCTTCAATTAGAAGTGTAATATATACACATACATGTATTAAATAATGTTTTAATGCAAATAATTTTTACGTTTAAATAAAATCTGTACATACAATAAATTATGCTCACTCACCAAAACTAGCGTATGTTGACTACACACAGGAACTTGCATATACTGCGATTGCACAATAATACAGTCTTCCAACTATTAAAAATGTAATAGATTTATGAGTGCACGCAAGCAGGTCAATGAGAAATTATCGCTAAATTTGTTGAGTATATATTGGTCTCTGGTGGTAGGGGAAAGCCGGTGTTTGTTTGGAAGTGAATACTTTCTAATCCATAATTACTTGTGATGGTGCAACTAATGCGTCTCATGTGTCATATTAGAAAGTGAAAGGAGGATTTAGCTAATACACACAATGGTTTATTTCGGTATAACCCTCTGAACATACATGCAATTAGTTGTATAGTAATCAGAAATGTGTGTGTGAGAGAGAGACAATTTAATAGTTTGAATTGTATACCACAAGGTAAACTATATTTTTTAAGTCGGGTGTTGTTTCCGAAAATTATTATTTAAAACTGATAATTGTTTTATTAAAATCTCGCGTACGTGTCAAATTAATTGCTGACGGCGACTCTGCTCCCCCTCCTGCTAAAATTCCACGTTACAACATCTGTTAAAAACAAAAGAATTCTCACTGTGATATCGTTAGTTATTCTCTCTCCACGCTTCAGTTCGGTCGGCAGTAAACGTAAGTTTGTGTATTATTATCATTATTGTAACGATCTTTGTGTTTATAAATATTAGTTTGTAATGTGTAGTTTCTTTTTTTTTTATAGTATAATGGAAAACACTGCTGTAATAATTGACTTTCACTGCTTTTATGATGACGACGGCAATTATATAGTAAAGAAGTTGTCGGTTATGGACGTAACACGTTTTGCATGCAGACATTGGATTTTCGCCCCGCCTGCTACAGTCGTTACGAATTCGAAATACACTAGAACCAACTGTTGGTTAACGACAAACTATCATGGGTTGAGATGGAGTGAAGGAGAGACACCGTACGACAATCTTGTTTCAGTGTTAACAACGTATACGAACATATATAAATATGTGTTTGTGAAGGGTCTTGAAAAAAACGTTTTTTAGAATCGAAAATAATTCATCAACATATAATAAAGCTTGATGACATTGGTTGCCCAAAAGACGTACCATATCTATTTCCCGGTACGGTATGTCTTACACATTGCAATTCTTCTTCTTCTACACTATGTACAAATCATAATGTGCACGCACTTAGAGAGTGGATAATTAATGATTTTTCTGTTATACAAACATTTTTAATGTGAGTGTCTCATAGCATTGTTAATTTCGTTAGTAAACTTGTATATGCCCTCAGGCGATAACTATTTCTGCCGACTTTCCTAATATATATTATGTAACAGCCATAATTCTGCATGTATGTACATGCAAAGCTTCAGGGGATGAAAAACACCACCTGTTAAAAACAACAACAACAAAAATTCTTGCTGCAGGCGATAACTATTTCTGTGGGCTTTCCTAATATATATATTATGTAACAGCCATAATTCTGCATGTATGTACATGCAAAGCTTCAGGGGATGAAAAACACTATAACATCTTCTCTTGTGTTATAACTTAGGGAACTCGCAATAATTGGTTCTGCCAATTATTCAGGCTGCCTTATTTGTGACGAGCTGAAAATTAATCAGAACAACAAACAATAAATATAAAAGGATTCTGGGAAGGGGAAACTGTTGATTTATGCACTCAGTATAGTCGGTACTCCTGATGACATCTCTTTATTACATATTGTATTATTTGCTCTACTTAAAATTCTTGACACATATGCTTCAATAGCTTAAAGTTTACATGATGATTATATTTTATTCTTTTACAAGGCCCCCCTCAAAATAAGATGTACATCAAATTTAATTAAGTCCCCGGATCCGGGATTTACTCTAATACGTTAAGAATGGTTACCTCGCCATATAAAGTTTTAAAATTTTGCCATTTGAAGAATGGTCTTTATTAATCTTTTAAACAATAAGGCTTTACATTTTAGAGCTATAACTCTTTTACTAAGAATAAGTATACGATTACTGTCAGTACTTAAAATGTCTTAATGTTGTTAATTTAATTGTCTTTTGTTGAATATAATATTTAGTATTTCATAAGCACGGTAGGCTTGCCTCCGTGTCACCTTTTTGGATGTCCTCCAGCTCTGCGTTATTCCAGTCGTAGGTCCTCGGTTGCAGCATGTTTGAAGTAGGTCAGGTATCCCTCATTATCTTCGTATCCTGGAATGGTGTAGTCCTGAAGTCTTTTAGATCATGGTGGCTCCTGGTTCTCTGCTCTTGGCTAATGGTTAGTAATAGCTCGTTGATCTGAATGATTAACACAAAGTTTTATTCACCTGTATCCACTTCACATGATTGTTTGATTGTAGCACTTCACTTCATCGTATTACCACAGTTTTAATTACATAAGTTTTATATTTTAAGAATTTTGAAGAGATGTCACCGGCGCTAAATTTTAGTTATTCATTCTCACTCATTTACACCATATTTATATGAGTCGCGGTTTAACTACATTAACGCAACATATTGTTTAATAGTATAAAGAATGCCTCTGTGTCTTAACTGACGGATTAATTACATTTTGTAATAAACTATTTTTAACGTTGCACATATCGGCAGTACACAGCTTACTGCTTGACCGCTGCATTTCAAGTGGGCGAAAATAGTTAGGGGTGAGAGTAGTAATCTCGCGACAGTTCAATTCAACATAAAAGTAGTTCCAAGTTTCTTTTTTATTTAAAGGACTAAAATTAGATTAAATAATTAAGTAGGGAGATTCTTAGTTACAAATGCTCTCAAAGTATATTATAGTGATCTAGTTTAATTACTTAAATAATAATCAATTTACAATTATTTTTAGTTAGTTAAGGGGTCGGAAAACAAGTTGGTTCTGGTTGGCGCCTGTTTATGCAGGATTAATTAACAAGCTTTACCCTTTGTGTACAATCGTATTCCTTTTAATATATTATTAGACTTTTTATTTAAATATTATTAATATTTAATGCTAGCAGTAAGATTTAGTTTAAAATGTGAGATTTTATTAAAAATTTAAAATTTCTCAGCCTATACATTATCAACTTAAATAATTAATTTATTTTTATTAATAAAATCGTCACAACACCACCTGTTAAAAACAACAACAACAAAAATTCTTGCTGCAGGCGATAACTATTTCTGTGGGCTTTCCTAATATATATATTATGTAACAGCCATAATTCTGCATGTATGTATATGCAAAGCTTCAGGGGATGAAAAACATCACCTGTTAAAAACAACAAAAATTCTTACTGTGATATCTATAGTTATTGCCTCTCCATACTTCAGTTCGGGCGACAGTAAACGTAAGTTTATGTATTATTATTATTGTAACGATATTTGTGTGTTTATACATATTAGTTCGTAATGTGCGGTTTCTTTTTTTCAGACGATAACTATTTCTAGTAGTCTGTGGGCTTGACTTTCCTAATATATATATATATATATATATTTTGTAACAGCGCTAATTCTGCCTGTGTGTATGTACATGCAAAGCTTCAGGCGCTGAAAGTGAACTTTCCTGATGATCACACCACCGCCACCATTACTTTCACTAGTCTTCTTTGTAGTCATTGTTTGGTTCCACCTCGTTTGATACAGACGTCTTCACTTCTAATAAATAATGTCGTTTATCACAAAATTCAACGCAGTTTCTGCTATTGAGTACAAACGGTGTGCAGAATTAACAGTGGACAAGCAGTATCCGATCGTTAACATGTTGCATGTGGACACGAGATATGGGAAGTCTGTGCTTGTAACGTTGGAAGATTGTGAACGTCGCTATCGTGTATATCTACCTAAGAGGTATGCTGACGTCTTTACAGATGAAGAACTCCGTCATATAAATCCCAGCGACCTACATCTTGTGTTTCGAGGGATGAAGAACCAGACAGCGCATGTGGAAATAGTACCTCGTTAAGGTGACAAACTACTTTTAATAAACAATTTTTTTATCATTGTGTGTGCATGTGTTTGAATGTAGTGCAGATTCTAATTTACAAAGTTTGATGAAAGGACATTAACTTATGAGGAAATTAATTTCTATTTTTAATTTATTTCACTATACGCCTCTGAACCTATATGTAATTATTTGTAAACTGCGTTACTTGTTGCAGCAAACGATAACACTAGAACGATTATATTATTATTATTCAGTGATATATACATACATACAATTTACTTATTAAACACTTCAAGGATTGTAACGTCTTACAATGACTATAGCATATTTACATCTGTTATCTGTTTTATTGGACCTACATGTACATGATTCAACCCAAACGTGTGCACGTTGTATGTATGTGTGTGATTACGTTGCGTATGCGTCTGTGTGTATGTGCGCGTTGCGTGTGTGGTGTAACCCAAACGTGTGTACGTCGTATGTATCTCTGTGTGTGATTACGTTGCGTATGCGTCTGTGTGCGCGCGCGTTGCGTGTGCATCTGTGTGTGTGTGTGTGTGTGTGTGTGTGTGTGTGCGTGCGTGCGCGCGCGTTGCGTGTGTGGTGTAACCCAAACGTGTGTACGTCGTATGTATGTATGTGTGTGATTACGTTGCGTATGCGTCTGTGTGTGCGCGCCTTGCGTGTGCATCTGTGTGTATGTGTGTGTGTGTGCGCGTTGCGTGTGTGGTGTAACCCAAACGTGTGTACGTCGTATGTATGTATGTGTGTGATTACGTTGCGTATGCGTCTGTGTGTGTGTGTGTGTGTGTGTGTGTGTGTGTGTGCGTGCGCGCGCGCGCGTTGCGTGTGTGGTGTAACCCAAACGTGTGTACGTCGTATGTATGTATGTGTGTGATTACGTTGCGTATGCGTCTGTGTGTGCGCGCGTTGCGTGTGCATCTGTGTGTATGTG
Source organism: Magicicada septendecula (assembly GCA_034769895.1). Classification (NCBI taxonomy): domain Eukaryota; kingdom Metazoa; phylum Arthropoda; class Insecta; order Hemiptera; family Cicadidae; genus Magicicada; species Magicicada septendecula. The sequence goes on along the minus strand of CM068374.1, from coordinate 407,996,329 downwards.
TGTGTGTGTGTGTGCGCGTTGCGTGTGTGGTGTAACCCAAACGTGTGTACGTCGTATGTATGTATGTGTGTGTGTGTGTGTGATATTTAACATGATTTTAATGTTGTTGTATTGTTATGTTGCAGGTTGCTTCTCCTACAAGTACGACACAATTATATATAAACTTTCGAAAAAAATATCAATTTTATAATGTATTTATTTAATTATGACTTGTGAATTTTATATTGTGAATGTTAAAATATATTTAATCATTTAAACAAATTATGACTTTATTTTATTTCACTCTACACCTCTGAAGATGTGCACAATTAATTTATTTTTGTGAACTGTTACATCAGAAGATTTGTATGAATTTCAACCACCGTTTTCATGTGTGTGTATAATTTTAATTTATTTCGCTATACACTACTGAACCTATGTGTGTGTAAACTGCAACCTTAAAACAGAAGTATTGTACCAGATTGATACGCCGTTAACGTATGGATTTGTCATCTGTAACAGCACACAGGTAAGTAGTTCATTGCCAACAAAACACACACATACATAGTTAATATTTGCCAAATATATATATATATTTCTAACAAGGATCAATCACACTGACTGCATTATAAACTATTAATTATTTAATACATGACAAATGAAGACGGCGTTTTGACAATGAGAGAGAGAGCTAAAATTATTTATTCATCACATCGACTACTCCATGTACACGGTAAGAGAGAGAGAGAGAGAGTGAGAGAGAGAGAGGGCGTTACTATTTGTTGACACAGTTGAAACGCGTGAGAGTGAGAGAGAGAGAGAGAGAGAGAGAGAGAGAGAGAGAGAGAGAGAGAGAGAGAGAGAGAGAGAGAGAGGGGGGGGGGACGTTAATATTTGTTGAATAAATATAAACTTTCTAATTTCGTATACATGCGCGGTAATGGCCACAGAGAGAGGAGAACAGTTTGAGCATAACGTTTGACAACAAGAGAGAGATAGTTTTACTTACATTCAAATGTGAGAGAGAGAGAGAGTAACAAGTATGAAGAGAGAGAGAGAGAGAGAAAGAGAGGACGTTACTATTTGTTGACACAGTTGACCTGAGTGAGAGTGAGAGAGAGAGAGAGAGAGAGAGAGAGAGAGAGAGAGAGAGAGAGTAACAATTATAATCATACACTATAATAATACAGAGGTTGGTACACCTGATCATATAGATTTAATATACATTATAACACACTACAAATTTGAACTCATGCAAGGTTGGTACACCTGATCATATATTTTAATATACACTATAATGCATCGAGTTGGAACCACCCCCACCCGCTGATATGAAATAAAAAAACAATCTCCCACCCAACACCACCCACTGATATGCAAATCAGCTTTCTTAAAAAAATAAAAAATTATATTCACGGATGCTGGTGGTCCATTGAACCTCATCCCACCAAATCAATTTAATTAAAAAAATAATAACATCAAATAAAAAAAATAAAAAATCAATTTAAAAAAATAAAAAAAAATTTATTCGCGGAAATTCCCGGATGCTGTGGTCCATCGGGATGCTGCGGGTCCAGCGGTAGCGGCGTCATCTCTTAGATCATGTTTTTTAGTGTTTTTTTATTGTTTTTTAAGAAGGCGGCATTCCTTTGTGACCCAGAACCCTCATTTTCGCTCTACTAAACATATATCGTTATATTTGAGCATGTTTTCGTAACTGCTTAGTAATTCATTGAGAGTTCAAGTGCCAAGATAGGGCTATACATATTATTATTTAAAATTCATAATTTCAATAACGCTAATGGTTGTTTTTTATTAGAGATAATAAGTATATGATTGTAGTAAGTAATGTATTAAGTTATTTGGCGATCGCTTGCTACCGCACTATATCCAAATTTTATCAAAATTACGTCAATTGTTCACCTGCTCTACGCTTAAAGTCTTTAAATTATATTTTTAATTATAATCATGACGGATATGAACTCTAATAAAGAAACGAGGCACTGTTAAAGCTTCGATATCCCGCGTGAACACGTTTGAAGATAATTTCGATCCGGAAACCAGCGATCATCACGCATTAAAAATAAAACTTCGGCATTTGATGGAATTATCCACCAAATACGATGATATCCAATCTCAAATTGAATCCGATGACGCTGATTTCGCATTAGCAAGTGATAGAGTCCAAACGGAGGATGATCTTTGCAGCAATGAATGCAAGTTGCAACACTTATTAGAGCAAGTGGAGCATATAAATCAAAAACCGCCGATTAACACAAAATTTACGCCTCTTAAAACCCCCCCTATACAGTTGGAACCTATCAAGTTGCCTCGGTTTTCAGGTAAAATTATTGAATGGCAACATTATTATAATATATTCCTCGATACACGCCAGAAACGATCTGACGAATATTCAAAAACTACATTACCTGCACTCATCATTAACTGATGAGGCGCTGAACGTGATAAAATCGTTGCCAATTTCCCATGAGAACTACGCGGTAGCTATCGATCTGCTAAAAAATAGGTATGACAGTAAGTTGATTGTCTCAGCCCATCATGTGGGAAATGTCCTGGGTGTGCATTCGATTCAACAAGAGTCCAGAACTAGCATTTCCAAATTTTTCTGATGAAATAACCGCTAATATTAACGCATTAAACAACCTAAACATACACGTAAATACATTTGAAATTATTATTATTCATTATTTGGCCCAAAAACTCGATAGGTATACGCTTAGATTGTGGAAGGTAAGTTTATCAGAGGAACGATTCCCCAACTTTAATAATTTTATAAAATTTCTAAATTCACGGAGACAGCTTTTACAAAATCTCGATAGCGAAACGGTTCCCACAAGCAAGATAAATGGTTGCGATAAGGCTGCTTATCGCCGGGCGATTAAAACGATGAACACGGCCAAGGCTATAGTTCACTCTCATGTCGGAAATAATCTATGCCATATGTGTAAAGATAAACACAGAATTACTAATTGTCCACAATTTACAACGCTCACTGTACATGAGAAAAGAAACGTTATAATTAAAAATAAACTCTGTCTAAACTGCTTTCGTCCAGGTCACGATAGCATCCGCTGCCCATCCAAATTTTCTTGTAGAAAGTGCGCTAAACGTCATCATACCCTGATTGACAAAGCCGAATCGTCCACCAATAACCAGTGTTCGCTGAAATTACAAGCAAACAAATCCATATTATTGTCCACAGCAGTCTGCATGACTACTGATCGTTCAGGTAGAAGGCAACCGGTTAGAATTTTGCTGGACTCCGGTTCCCAGGCTAACTTTTGTACTATGGATTTCGCCCGCCGTATGGGTTTGAAATTAATCAAATCTCAATTGCCCATAACGGGTATAAACAATTCGTTATCCCAAGCGGACTTCAGCACCCGAGTCAGGTTACAGTCTCGCTATAAAAAATTTGGATTAAACATACATTGCGCTGTGCTTCTTAACATCACCAATAATCTCCCTGCGGAATCATTTGATGTCACATCTTAAATCTACCCAAGGGCATATTTTTAGCCGACCCACAACTCAACTTCTCGTCGCAAGTCGACCTACTACTTGGTGCCCAATATTATCTGCAGTTAATTGAACCTACTAAATTTATTCGTGGCCCACATTTTCCCGTAATTCAGGAGACAAAACTAGGTTTCATTCTCGCAGGTAACTTACTGTTTAATGTTGGCATGACGAAACCGATTTCATCATTTATGGTACGTGATAATAATAGTGAACTGTCCTCGCAACTAAGGGAATTTTGGAAGTTGGAGGAAGTTTCTGTTCGTAATACCTCCGCTGAGGATTCGGACTGTGAGAATCATTTTGTGTCAAATACCGTACGCAATGACGATGGCAGATTTGTAGTATCACTGCCTCGAAAGGCATACAGGTCCAATTTGGGTGATTCTCTACGCGGAGCTATCCGCCGGTTCCAGTCATTAGAACTTAAGTTCAAGCAGAACCCTACCCTTTACAAGGGCTATAGCGAGTTCATGCGTGAATATTTAAATCTTGGTCACATGTCGCCACAATTGTTATGTTGTTCTTTTTTTGCCATGTAAATTCAATTACTATATATTATTAACTTTAAGGCATAAATTGCAAAATCGCCCCGATTTTGTGCGGGCAGTATGTTCAGACTTTGTAACTGTACTTTGAATGTTATAATACGACACGCGCAGATGACGTCACTTTTTTCTTATCGGCCGCTGTCAGCCGGCCTGCTGGGCGGCCGGTAGCGAAGTTTTAGTCAGTCATTTATATTACTCCGAGCTGAGCCCTCGTAATATTTCTCATCCAGCCGCGGCTTCTGGATACATTATTTTACTCGTTCATTATGTGCAACATGCACTAGTTAGACTTCTCGAGCTCTTTCTTATTCAACATGTTTTTCGACTTCATTATTAATTAATTTACGGGCGTCGTGACGGGGAAACGTCTGCGCGTGTCAGCAATGGTTGTAAAATTTAACAGTTCTCAATAAAGGATTATTGCTCAAACATTTATACAGTCCACTTCTATATACTTTCAAACCAGCCCTCTATATTTAGCGCTCCTGGAACAACTCGAGAAACTTCAAGAGCTTCCAGTACGCAACAATAATGGTGTGAATATTGAGAGTACTGATGAAATTTTAAAGGGAGTAAAATGTAATAATGGAATGTTAGTGTGTGTTGATGAGTCAGAGAGAAAGTGGAGAAAGAATATACAGGTAGAGGGGTTGCAGGGGGTAAATTTTTCCCGTAATGTTGTAGTCGGGGGTGAAGAAAAAGCTTCACGCGCGTATTTGGAAGACACATGGTCTACAAATAGCCGTCCCTGGATTTTGTGTGCACCTGATAGGTGGTGCAGCAATAAAGTTGTAGTGTCCCTTTCGTGTATCATGAGTTCATTGGAAAAGCCCAGATGAGTCATGATAACGTTGTGTTACCCTTTGCGTGGTATGAAATAGGTCAGTGGCGTTGTGAGAGGTATGGTGATGAGAGAGAGAGAGAGAGAGAGAGAGAGAGAGAGAGAGAGAGATAGGGAGATAAAATTATTTAAGGTGAATAGAAATTATGAAGAATTTGTAGAAAGGTTAGGTGGAGAGAGAAGTGATAATAATAGCAAGTACTTACCTTGTATTGAAACTGAGGTAGTAGGAGATGATGTTGATAACAATGAATTATTAATTTACCTGATTATGACAAATTATACTAAGGGCGACAGGACCATACTCTATGATGACAGGTTATATGACAAAATAATAAGGAATAATTCTAATGATATATTGGAAGGGTATACAAAATTAAATAAGTATTATATTGAGTGTGATAATATCATATATTCAATAATAAATAATATGTGTAGACCTAAGATTAGATTATTATTTGATGATGGAGGATAAGTGTTTTATTGTGTTATGAACATTTAATTATGTGAACAGTGTGGTTTTGAAATGGATTGTTTTATGAACTGATTTATGGTCAATGATAACAAATAATAAGTTGGATTGTATATTTTTGTGTGTTAATGTCAAGGTAATTGTGCATTACATTATGTTGTGTATTATATGTATTTTTATGTAAACCGTGTAGATAATAGGAGTTGATTAAATAACAATTATAAAATGTTTCAAACTAAATAAGCGATGAAAGTAATGGTGAAATTTTAAATAATTAAAGATTAATTAATTTAAAACGTTGTATAAAAAAGATTTGATAATGAAGTTAAATAATTACAAGTTTGATATAAAAGAGTTGATGGAAATGATAATAGTAGTGTTTATAATTTTTATACAAATTATTTAATTGTGAATTGTTTGGTTAAATGTAGCAATGATATTGTTCATGTATATTATGTTATTATACAAGATTAAAGGGTGATTTTGGGGGTTGTTTGGTGTCATTACAAGTGTAAATCAATTATGGAATGTAGAGACTGCAAAAGTAGAAAGACATAAGTTTAGATATAGGTAGGCTATTACAGTGGTGGCATGTGCTACTGTAGATAGCGTTATGGGTTGATGAGTAACGCACAAGTACGTTGCCATCATCGGAAGCCGAAATCGGCGTACATACACTGTACAACTTTGATATAATTTTATATTATATATGATTCTTAACCGTACAGTGTATAAATGATGTTAGAGTGTAAACATGCTAATGAAGATGATTTCCCCGCCTTTTCAGGGGATTACTGTCTTACCAGCACTAATCGTGGTTTTGGACGACAGCCAGCTGTGGGCAGCGATTGTAACACTGACCATGGTTGGTTGTCCTGAAAATTGGTGAAAGTTGAAATTAACGGGGGGCCACTTAGGGGAAATCCCCAGAACTATGGAACAGCGGCTATCACCTTGTTCGAGTAGGAACAGCAAAACAGGTGATAGACCCGTTTTAAGGGCATAATTATGTAACTTTCAGATGTGATGATATCTGGCAATTTATAAAATGTAAAGCCGAAGCAAGGACAAGGAGATGCCAAAATTCCTCCACCAATTCAGTCCTTGTGGAAGCAACTGGACGCCACAGTCCAGGGGGGGTCATAGTGTGTGTGGCGAGGAGGTTGCTACAGGGGTAGTAACGTTAAATAACTATTAAGTATCAAGTATATGATATCGATAATGGTGTTGAATAAAAAAGATAATGATGATACTGCTTTAAAGAAGTATTAAAATCAGGAAAACTGATCAATGAAGTTTAAATAGTTAGATTGTTTGCCATAATAAAGTTGTGTTTTGAATTCTAGATGATAGATACATAGATAATTGTTGTTGGTTTTAGGAAACCTAAGGAATTATTTTACGTGTTGTTATCTTAGTGTAAGAGTATATTTTCTTGTGGTGAAAAGAGTTGAAATATTATTGACTGGAGTCGAGAAATTATTTGTTAAATGTAGGAGTGCAAAAAGGGGATGAGATATTCTATAGTAAATCTTGTTGTTTGGTATTTGAAAAATTAGGAATTAAGAAAACCAATGCCTCTTAACATAAACCAATGCAGCTAAGGGGAGACAGATCAGTTGTGGATATGGGATTATACAAGGCCACTATTTAATTTTGTATTCGATGTTTCAGAGTTTAGTGATGCTGTGACGGCGGTCCTGAGCTGGCCTGCGCGTCAGAGCAGGAACGTCAATTGCCTGGATGGCCTTGCGGTGTTGGGATCTCGCAAGAGAAGTCCAGTAAGGTCAGGCAGGTACTGTCATCATCATTGGACCAAGGGTGAGTGATTTGTATTTCTTTTTATATAAACAGTGCAGGGGGTTGTGGCGACATATCCGGGCTGATCCCTTTAGAAAGTATGAATGAGTCAATGAGAGTTTTTATGTTTCGACATAAAACCTCTCATTGAGGGGGTTTTGTAACGGTACATAGGACCGTGTAGGAATTAATGGTACATGCAAATATAATTTTATTGTGATTTAATGTATTAAACGACATAAGGTTAGAATTTCCCAAATATATCGTACTACGCAATTTGCCAGAACGACTCGACTTCAAGGTCACTGGTGTACGTGACATACGGCAGATATGCATACGAAACGACAAACGGACAATGCTGAAACGTCATAATAAATACGACAGACGTAACCACTGTGATGTAAAACAATGCCGTCATCAGCTGTGGACAATAGGTTGATGACGATTAATCACTTCCACCTGGCGATTTTACACAAATATATCTGCCCCAGTCGCCAAACTACACTCAGTGCAGGAGCACGTTACAAAATTCGCTGGTAAAGTATTGCCCGCCCAAAAGTCTTTTAAAATATAACAATGTAATCAAACATGTAACTAATTAAAATCAGTGAACTAGCAGAATACACAATGTGACATAAATTCAGTGCAGTCAGAAGAACAGACATAGAACAGAAAATTCGGCGAACACCCGCTGGCAATGGAGAGCGTCTGAAGAGAAACTGCTACATCTCAAATTCAGGAAAGTCGAAATTTATATCAACCTTTTTTATTAGATTTGAGCTCAAAAATTTCTAAATTAAAATATGTACCATTAAATTGCTGTATGGGGAGAGAGAGAGCGTGTCTGTGTGAAATCGTGCCGGCACATACAAGCAAAGCCACGAGGCATTGGTTTATGTTCTAAAGTAAGAACTTCTCAATTTGAATACATAATAACTGCAGTTTATTAAGAATACACTTGTTTATAAATTCAATAAAGAAGCTAGCGCATGAATAATTGAAATTGACGTAGTTGGATTATATATAGCGGAAACACGTCGCCGCCATTTTGTTAATCTATGTAAGAGCGACTCCATTTTGTTTTGTTTTGTGTCGATTTTAAATTTAATGTCAGTAAAAAGCAAGTTTATCTACCATACACTGTTTGAGTTAGTTATTTCGAGCAACCGTCCTGTCTCTGATGATCGCTTAACCAGAATCCTGGAACCCTTAGGTCAATTTAAAAATATTAAGTTGGTACTACAAGATGGCGCCGGAAAAAGCATGGCATATACAATAAATATGTTAATAAAAGGTAAGGTATCAACAAAAATAAGTTTAATAAATGTGAGTGTAGTAACAAATGGCGCCCAAAACAGGGACTTTATTGTTTATATAGTAAGTGTAGTAACAAATGGTGCCCGAACTGGCGACTTGATATAAATAGATTTTATACAAATAAGCCGGAGTCAGAGACGAATGGTTGTTGGAAAAAAGGAATTGACACGTAAGATATACCTGGTACGTAGATAATAAGTTATACCATGATTGTTAGGTTAGGATGTTGTTATGTTAGATATATGTAGAGAAACAATTTGAAACAAAGATATTTAAACAAAATTTTTTTTTCTTCAAAATGGCAGACAATGAGGAAAGTGTCAACCTGACAGACACAGAAACAGAGTCAATGATAATGAGCAATGTAGAAGTACAATCTACTCCAACGACAACTAGAATGAAAGAGTTGTCGGTGGATGATATGTTTAACTTAATAAAAACAATGTCTGAAGGTATAAATAATAATTTTAATGAGAAATTTCATGAACAGAGTTTGATGAAAAATGTGACAAACTTGATGAGACGTTTAATGAAGCGAAAAACGAAATTAAGAGACAAAATTGTTATTTTAATAAACAATTTGACGAAATGAATAAAAGGTTAGATGAGAAATTAAGTCAAATAAGGAATAAGAAGGTAAGTAGCAGTGACAATATGACGAAAAATAAGGAAGAAAGAATTAATAACAAGGTGAGTAATAATGATGATTTGAATAATGAATTCACAAGGGATAACAATGATATAAGTAAAAATATGATGTTAGAAAAAAATTGTTCAGACATTGTAACTGTACTTTGAATGTTATAATACGACACGCACAGACGACGTCACTTTTTTCTTATCGGCCGCTGTCAGCCGGCACTGCTGGGCGGCCGGTAGCGAAGTTTTAGTCAGTCATTTATATTACTCCGAGCTGAGCCCTCGTAATATTTCTCATCCAGCCGCGGCTTCTGGATACATTATTTTACTCGTTCATTATGTGCAACATGCACTAGTTAGATTTCTCGAGCTCTTTCTTATTCAACATGGTTTTCGACTTCATTATTAATTAATTTACGGGCGTCGTGACGGGGAAACGTCTGCGCGTGTCAGCAATGGTTGTAAAATTTAACAGTTCTCAATAAAGGATTATTGCTCAAACATTTATACAGTCCACTTCTATATACTTTCAAACCAGCCCTCTATATTTAGCGCTCCTGGAACAACTCGAGAAACTTCAAGAGCTTCCAGTACGCAACATTGTTTGGTCCACCAAACCGGATTTCATTTTCGCCTTACGGGCAACCATTTCAAAATATTTCATCTAATGAGGACAAAAAGGCCTGTGTCCCGAACAAGCTTCAAATTCAAAATGCTTTCAAATTAATATTGCTGGCCGTGGCATGTCCTTTGTCGCCGCAAAAGACGACCTGCAGCAGTGACACGCAAGATACAACAGAACGTCAGACCTGACACATCAGGAAACGGCATGGCAGTGACTCAGCAGCAGCAGATTCAACAACGGTAAATCACGCTGAGAAACGACGACAACTTTCATCCGACCAGCACGAACAGGCGGGACAACGACAATGCAGGATTGACGGACGGGAACAGAGCAGAATCAACAGGACCGAAGCACTTCTGAACACCCCAGGATTCCACGTGATTATGAACTTTTTATATAATAAACTAAGTAACATTTTATATTCAATATACTATTATTGATGCTTTTGTGCAAGCATATATCGTTATATTTGAGCATATTTTCGTAACTGCTTAGTAATTCATTGAGAGTTCAAGTGCCAAGATAGGGCTATACATATTATTATTTAAAATTCATAATTTCAATAACGCTAATGGTTGTTTTTTATTAGAGATAATAAGTATATGATTGTAGTAAGTAATGTACTAAGTTATTTGGCGATCGCTTGCTACCGCACTATATCCAAATTTTATCAAAATTACGTCAATTGTTCACCTGCTCTACGCTTAAAGTCTTTAAATTATATTTTTAATTACAATCATGACGGATATGAAAGCTCTAATAAAGAAACGAGGCACTGTTAAAGCTTCGATATCCCGCGTGAACACGTTTGCAGATAATTTCGATCCGGAAACCAGCGATCATCACGCATTAAAAATAAAACTTCGGCATTTGATGGAATTATCCACCAAATACGATGATATCCAATCTCAAATTGAATCCGATGACGCTGATTTCGCATTAGCAAGTGATAGAGTCCAAACGGAGGATTATCTTTGCAGCATTGAATGCAAGTTGCAACACTTATTAGAGCAGGTGGAGCATATAAATCAAAAACCGCTGATTAACACAGAATTTACGCCTCTTAAAACCCCCCCTATACAGTTGGAACCTATCAAGTTGCCTCGGTTTTCAGGTAAAATTATTGAATGGCAACATTATTATAATATATTCCTCGATACACGCCAGAAACGATCTGACGAATATTCAAAAACTACATTACCTGCACTCATCATTAACTGATGAGGCGCTGAACGTGATAAAATCGTTGCCAATTTCCCATGAGAACTACGCGGTAGCTATCGATCTGCTAAAAAATAGGTATGACAGTAAGTTGATTGTCTCAGCCCATCATGTGGGAAATGTCCTGGGTGTGCATTCGATTCAACAAGAGTCCAGAACTAGCATTTCCAAATTTTTCTGATGAAATAACCGCTAATATTAACGCGTTAAACAACCTAAACATACACGTAAATACATTTGAAATTATTATTATTCATTATTTGGCCCAAAAACTCGATAGGTATACGCTTAGATTGTGGAAGGAAAGTTTATCAGAGGAACGATTCCCCAACTTTAATAATTTTATAAAATTTCTAAATTCACGGAGACAGCTTTTACAAAATCTCGATAGCGAAACGGCTCCCACAAGCAAGATAAATGGTTGTGATAAGGCTCCTTATCGCCGGGCAATTAAAACGATGAACACGGCCAAGGCTATATTTCACTCTCATGTCGGAAATAAGCTATGCCATTTGTGTAAAGATAAACACAGAATTATTAATTGTCCACAATTTACAACGCTCACTGTACATGAGAAAAGAAACGTTATAATTAAAAATAAACTCTGTCTAAACTGCTTTCGTCCAGGTCACGATAGCATCCGCTGCCCATCCAAATTTTCTTGTTGAAAGTGCGCTAAACGTCATCATACCCTGATTGACAAAGCCGAATCGTCCACCAATAACCAGTGTTCGCTGAAATTACAAGCAAACAAATCCATATTATTGTCCACAGCAGTCTGCATGACTACTGATCGTTCAGGTAGAAGGCAACCGGTTAGAATTTTGCTGGACTCCGGTTCCCAGGCTAACTTTTGTACTATGGATTTCGCCCGCCGTATGGGTTTGAAATTAATCAAATCTCAATTGCCCATAACGGGTATAAACAATTCGTTATCCCAAGCGGACTTCAGCACCCGAGTCAGGTTACAGTCTCGCTATAAAAAATTTGGTTTAAACATACATTGCGCTGTGCTTCTTAACATCACCAATAATCTCCCTGCGGAATCATTTGATGTCACATCTTTAAATCTACCCAAGGGCATATTTTTAGCCGACCCACAACTCAACTTCTCGTCGCAAGTCGACCTACTACTTGGTGCCCAATATTATCTGCAGTTAATTGAACCTACTAAATTTATTCGTGGCCCACATTTTCCCGTAATTCAGGAGACAAAACTAGGTTTCATTCTCGCAGGTAACTTACTGTTTAATGTTGGTATGACGAAACCGATGTCATCATTTATGGTACGTGATAATGATAGTGAACTGTCCTCGCAACTAAGGGAATTTTGGAAGTTGGAGGAAGTTTCTGTTCGTAATACCTCCGCTGAGGATTCGGACTGTGAGAATCATTTTCTGTCAAATACCGTCCGCAATGACGATGGCAGATTTGTAGTATCACTGCCTCGAAAGGCATACAGGTCGCATTTGGGTGATTCTCTACGCGGAGCTATCCGCCGGTTCCAGTCATTAGAACTTAAGTTCAAGCAGAACCCTACCCTTTACAAGGGCTATAGCGAGTTCATGCGTGAATATTTAAATCTTGGTCACATGTCGCCACAATTGTTATGTTGTTCTTTTTTTTGCCATGTAAATTCAATTACTATATATTATTAACTTTAAGGCATAAATTGCAAAATCGCCCCGATTTTGTGCGGGCAGTATGTTTAGACTTTGTAACTGTACTTTGAATGTTATAATACGACACGCGCAGATGACGTCACTTTTTTCTTATCGGCCGCTGTCAGCCGGCCTGCTGGGCGGCCGGTAGCGAAGTTTTAGTCAGTCATTTATATTACTCCGAGCTGAGCCCTCGTAATATTTCTCATCCAGCCGCGGCTTCTGGATACATTATTTTACTCGTTCATTATGTGCAACATGCACTAGTTAGACTTCTCGAGCTCTTTCTTATTCAACATGTTTTTCGACTTCATTATTAATTAATTTACGGGCGTCGTGACGGGGAAACGTCTGCGCGTGTCAGCAATGGTTGTAAAATTTAACAGTTCTCAATAAAGGATTATTGCTCAAACATTTATACAGTCCACTTCTATATACTTTCAAACCAGCCCTCTATATTTAGCGCTCCTGGAACAACTCGAGAAACTTCAAGAGCTTCCAGTACGCAACATTGTTTGGTCCACCAAACCGGATTTCATTTTCGCCTTACGGGCAACCATTTCAAAATATTTCATCTAATGAGCACAAAAAGGCCTGTGTCCCGAACAAGCTTCAAATTCAAAATGCTTTCAAATTAATATTGCTGGCCGTGGCATGTCCTTTGTCGCCGCAAAAGACGACCTGCAGCAGTGACACGCAAGATACAACAGAACGTCAGACCTGACACATCAGGAAACGGCATGGCAGTGACTCAGCAGCAGCAGATTCAACAACGGTAAATCACGCTGAGAAACGACGACAACTTTCATCCGACCAGCACGAACAGGCGGGACAACGACAATGCAGGATTGACGGACGGGAACAGAGCAGAATCAACAGGACCGAAGCACTTCTGAACACCCCAGGATTCCACGTGATTATGAACTTTTTATATAATAAACTAAGTAACATTTTATATTCAATATACTATTATTGATGCTTTTGTGCAAGCATATATCGTTATATTTGAGCATATTTTCGTAACTGCTTAGTAATTCATTGAGAGTTCAAGTGCCAAGATAGGGCTATACATATTATTATTTAAAATTCATAATTTCAATAACGCTAATGGTTGTTTTTTATTAGAGATAATAAGTATATGATTGTAGTAAGTAATGTACTAAGTTATTTGGCGATCGCTTGCTACCGCACTATATCCAAATTTTATCAAAATTACGTCAATTGTTCACCTGCTCTACGCTTAAAGTCTTTAAATTGTATTTTTAATTACAATCATGACGGATATGAAAGCTCTAATAAAGAAACGAGGCACTGTTAAAGCTTCGATATCCCGCGTGAACACGTTTGCAGATAATTTCGATCCGGAAACCAGCGATCATCACGCATTAAAAATAAAACTTCGGCATTTGATGGAATTATCCACCAAATACGATGATATCCAATCTCAAATTGAATCCGATGACGCTGATTTCGCATTAGCAAGTGATAGAGTCCAAACGGAGGATGATCTTTGCAGCATTGAATGCAAGTTGCAACACTTATTAGAGCAGGTGGAGCATATAAATCAAAAACCGCTGATTAACACAGAATTTACGCCTCTTAAAACCCCCCCTATACAGTTGGAACCTATCAAGTTGCCTCGGTTTTCAGGTAAAATTATTGAATGGCAACATTATTATAATATATTCCTCGATACACGCCAGAAACGATCTGACGAATATTCAAAAACTACATTACCTGCACTCATCATTAACTGATGAGGCGCTGAACGTGATAAAATCGTTGCCAATTTCCCATGAGAACTACGCGGTAGCTATCGATCTGCTAAAAAATAGGTATGACAGTAAGTTGATTGTCTCAGCCCATCATGTGGGAAATGTCCTGGGTGTGCATTCGATTCAACAAGAGTCCAGAACTAGCATTTCCAAATTTTTCTGATGAAATAACCGCTAATATTAACGCGTTAAACAACCTAAACATACACGTAAATACATTTGAAATTATTATTATTCATTATTTGGCCCAAAAACTCGATAGGTATACGCTTAGATTGTGGAAAGTTTATCAGAGGAACGATTCCCCAACTTTAATATTTTTATAAAATTTCTAAATTCACGGAGACAGCTTTTACAAAATCTCGATAGCGAAACGGCTCCCACAAGCAAGATAAATGGTTGCGATAAGGCTCCTTATCGCCGGGCAATTAAAACGATGAACACGGCCAAGGCTATATTTCACTCTCATGTCGGAAATAAGCTATGCCATTTGTGTAAAGATAAACACAGAATTATTAATTGTCCACAATTTACAACGCTCACTGTACATGAGAAAAGAAACGTTATAATTAAAAATAAACTCTGTCTAAACTGCTTTCGTCCAGGTCACGATACCATCCGCTGCCCATCCAAATTTTCTTGTAGAAAGTGCGCTAAACGTCATCATACCCTGATTGACAAAGCCGAATCGTCTACCAATAACCAGTGTTCGCTGAAATTACAAGCAAACAAATCCATATTATTGTCCACAGCAGTCTGCATGACTACTGATCGTTCAGGTAGAAGGCAACCGGTTAGAATTTTGCTGGACTCCGGTTCCCAGGCTAACTTTTGTACTATGGATTTCGCCCGCCGTATGGGTTTGAAATTAATCAAATCTCAATTGCCCATAACGGGTATAAACAATTCGTTATCCCAAGCGGACTTCAGCACCCGAGTCAGGTTACAGTCTCGCTATAAAAAATTTGGTTTAAACATACATTGCGCTGTGCTTCTTAACATCACCAATAATCTCCCTGCGGAATCATTTGATGTCACATCTTTAAATCTACCCAAGGGCATATTTTTAGCCGACCCACAACTCAACTTCTCGTCGCAAGTCGACCTACTACTTGGTGCCCAATATTATCTGCAGTTAATTGAACCTACTAAATTTATTCGTGGCCCACATTTTCCCGTAATTCAGGAGACAAAACTAGGTTTCATTCTCGCAGGTAACTTACTGTTTAATGTTGGTATGACGAAACCGATGTCATCATTTATGGTACGTGATAATGATAGTGAACTGTCCTCGCAACTAAGGGAATTTTGGAAGTTGGAGGAAGTTTCTGTTCGTAATACCTCCGCTGAGGATTCGGACTGTGAGAATCATTTTCTGTCAAATACCGTCCGCAATGACGATGGCAGATTTGTAGTATCACTGCCTCGAAAGGCATACAGGTCGCATTTGGGTGATTCTCTACGCGGAGCTATCCGCCGGTTCCAGTCATTAGAACTTAAGTTCAAGCAGAACCCTACCCTTTACAAGGGCTATAGCGAGTTCATGCGTGAATATTTAAATCTTGGTCACATGTCGCCACAATTGTTATGTTGTTCTTTTTTTTGCCATGTAAATTCAATTACTATATATTATTAACTTTAAGGCATAAATTGCAAAATCGCCCCGATTTTGTGCGGGCAGTATGTTTAGACTTTGTAACTGTACTTTGAATGTTATAATACGACACGCGCAGATGACGTCACTTTTTTCTTATCGGCCGCTGTCAGCCGGCCTGCTGGGCGGCCGGTAGCGAAGTTTTAGTCAGTCATTTATATTACTCCGAGCTGAGCCCTCGTAATATTTCTCATCCAGCCGCGGCTTCTGGATACATTATTTTACTCGTTCATTATGTGCAACATGCACTAGTTAGACTTCTCGAGCTCTTTCTTATTCAACATGTTTTTCGACTTCATTATTAATTAATTTACGGGCGTCGTGACGGGGAAACGTCTGCGCGTGTCAGCAATGGTTGTAAAATTTAACAGTTCTCAATAAAGGATTATTGCTCAAACATTTATACAGTCCACTTCTATATACTTTCAAACCAGCCCTCTATATTTAGCGCTCCTGGAACAACTCGAGAAACTTCAAGAGCTTCCAGTACGCAACATTGTTTGGTCCACCAAACCGGATTTTATTTTCGCCTTACGGGCAACCATTTCAAAATATTTCATCTAATGAGCACAAAAAGGCCTGTGTCCCGAACAAGCTTCAAATTCAAAATGCTTTCAAATTAATATTGCTGGCCGTGGCATGTCCTTTGTCGCCGCAAAAGACGACCTGCAGCAGTGACACGCAAGATACAACAGAACGTCAGACCTGACACATCAGGAAACGGCATGGCAGTGACTCAGCAGCAGCAGATTCAACAACGGTAAATCACGCTGAGAAACGACGACAACTTTCATCCGACCAGCACGAACAGGCGGGACAACGACAATGCAGGATTGACGGACGGGAACAGAGCAGAATCAACAGGACCGAAGCACTTCTGAACACCCCAGGATTCCACGTGATTATGAACTTTTTATATAATAAACTAAGTAACATTTTATATTCAATATACTATTATTGATGCTTTTGTGCAAGCATATATCGTTATATTTGAGCATATTTTCGTAACTGCTTAGTAATTCATTGAGAGTTCAAGTGCCAAGATAGGGCTATACATATTATTATTTAAAATTCATAATTTCAATAACGCTAATGGTTGTTTTTTATTAGAGATAATAAGTATATGATTGTAGTAAGTACTGTATTAAGTTATTTGGCGATCGCTTGCTACCGCACTATATCCAAATTTTATCAAAATTACGTCAATTGTTCACCTGCTCTACGCTTAAAGTCTTTAAATTATATTTTTAATTACAATCATGACGGATATGAAAGCTCTAATAAAGAAACGAGGCACTGTTAAAGCTTCGATATCCCGCGTGAACACGTTTGCAGATAATTTCGATCCGGAAACCAGCGATCATCACGCATTAAAAATAAAACTTCGGCATTTGATGGAATTATCCACCAAATACGATGATATCCAATCTCAAATTGAATCCGATGACGCTGATTTCGCATTAGCAAGTGATAGAGTCCAAACGGAGGATGATCTTTGCAGCATTGAATGCAAGTTGCAACACTTATTAGAGCAGGTGGAGCATATAAATCAAAAACCGCTGATTAACACAGAATTTACGCCTCTTAAAACCCCCCCTATACAGTTGGAACCTATCAAGTTGCCTCGGTTTTCAGGTAAAATTATTGAATGGCAACATTATTATAATATATTCCTCGATACACGCCAGAAACGATCTGACGAATATTCAAAAACTACATTACCTGCACTCATCATTAACTGATGAGGCGCTGAACGTGATAAAATCGTTGCCAATTTCCCATGAGAACTACGCGGTAGCTATCGATCTGCTAAAAAATAGGTATGACAGTAAGTTGATTGTCTCAGCCCATCATGTGGGAAATGTCCTGGGTGTGCATTCGATTCAACAAGAGTCCAGAACTAGCATTTCCAAATTTTTCTGATGAAATAACCGCTAATATTAACGCGTTAAACAACCTAAACATACACGTAAATACATTTGAAATTATTATTATTCATTATTTGGCCCAAAAACTCGATAGGTATACGCTTAGATTGTGGAAGGAAAGTTTATCAGAGGAACGATTCCCCAACTTTAATAATTTTATAAAATTTCTAAATTCACGGAGACAGCTTTTACAAAATCTCGATAGCGAAACGGCTCCCACAAGCAAGATAAATGGTTGCGATAAGGCTCCTTATCGCCGGGCAATTAAAACGATGAACACGGCCAAGGCTATATTTCACTCTCATGTCGGAAATAAGCTATGCCATTTGTGTAAAGATAAACACAGAATTATTAATTGTCCACAATTTACAACGCTCACTGTACATGAGAAAAGAAACGTTATAATTAAAAATAAACTCTGTCTAAACTGCTTTCGTCCAGGTCACGATACCATCCGCTGCCCATCCAAATTTTCTTGTAGAAAGTGCGCTAAACGTCATCATACCCTGATTGACAAAGCCGAATCGTCTACCAATAACCAGTGTTCGCTGAAATTACAAGCAAACAAATCCATATTATTGTCCACAGCAGTCTGCATGACTACTGATCGTTCAGGTAGAAGGCAACCGGTTAGAATTTTGCTGGACTCCGGTTCCCAGGCTAACTTTTGTACTATGGATTTCGCCCGCCGTATGGGTTTGAAATTAATCAAATCTCAATTGCCCATAACGGGTATAAACAATTCGTTATCCCAAGCGGACTTCAGCACCCGAGTCAGGTTACAGTCTCGCTATAAAAAATTTGGTTTAAACATACATTGCGCTGTGCTTCTTAACATCACCAATAATCTCCCTGCGGAATCATTTGATGTCACATCTTTAAATCTACCCAAGGGCATATTTTTAGCCGACCCACAACTCAACTTCTCGTCGCAAGTCGACCTACTACTTGGTGCCCAATATTATCTGCAGTTAATTGAACCTACTAAATTTATTCGTGGCCCACATTTTCCCGTAATTCAGGAGACAAAACTAGGTTTCATTCTCGCAGGTAACTTACTGTTTAATGTTGGTATGACGAAACCGATGTCATCATTTATGGTACGTGATAATGATAGTGAACTGTCCTCGCAACTAAGGGAATTTTGGAAGTTGGAGGAAGTTTCTGTTCGTAATACCTCCGCTGAGGATTCGGACTGTGAGAATCATTTTCTGTCAAATACCGTCCGCAATGACGATGGCAGATTTGTAGTATCACTGCCTCGAAAGGCATACAGGTCGCATTTGGGTGATTCTCTACGCGGAGCTATCCGCCGGTTCCAGTCATTAGAACTTAAGTTCAAGCAGAACCCTACCCTTTACAAGGGCTATAGCGAGTTCATGCGTGAATATTTAAATCTTGGTCACATGTCGCCACAATTGTTATGTTGTTCTTTTTTTTGCCATGTAAATTCAATTACTATATATTATTAACTTTAAGGCATAAATTGCAAAATCGCCCCGATTTTGTGCGGGCAGTATGTTTAGACTTTGTAACTGTACTTTGAATGTTATAATACGACACGCGCAGATGACGTCACTTTTTTCTTATCGGCCGCTGTCAGCCGGCCTGCTGGGCGGCCGGTAGCGAAGTTTTAGTCAGTCATTTATATTACTCCGAGCTGAGCCCTCGTAATATTTCTCATCCAGCCGCGGCTTCTGGATACATTATTTTACTCGTTCATTATGTGCAACATGCACTAGTTAGACTTCTCGAGCTCTTTCTTATTCAACATGTTTTTCGACTTCATTATTAATTAATTTACGGGCGTCGTGACGGGGAAACGTCTGCGCGTGTCAGCAATGGTTGTAAAATTTAACAGTTCTCAATAAAGGATTATTGCTCAAACATTTATACAGTCCACTTCTATATACTTTCAAACCAGCCCTCTATATTTAGCGCTCCTGGAACAACTCGAGAAACTTCAAGAGCTTCCAGTACGCAACATTGTTTGGTCCACCAAACCGGATTTTATTTTCGCCTTACGGGCAACCATTTCAAAATATTTCATCTAATGAGCACAAAAAGGCCTGTGTCCCGAACAAGCTTCAAATTCAAAATGCTTTCAAATTAATATTGCTGGCCGTGGCATGTCCTTTGTCGCCGCAAAAGACGACCTGCAGCAGTGACACGCAAGATACAACAGAACGTCAGACCTGACACATCAGGAAACGGCATGGCAGTGACTCAGCAGCAGCAGATTCAACAACGGTAAATCACGCTGAGAAACGACGACAACTTTCATCCGACCAGCACGAACAGGCGGGACAACGACAATGCAGGATTGACGGACGGGAACAGAGCAGAATCAACAGGACCGAAGCACTTCTGAACACCCCAGGATTCCACGTGATTATGAACTTTTTATATAATAAACTAAGTAACATTTTATATTCAATATACTATTATTGATGCTTTTGTGCAAGCATATATCGTTATATTTGAGCATATTTTCGTAACTGCTTAGTAATTCATTGAGAGTTCAAGTGCCAAGATAGGGCTATACATATTATTATTTAAAATTCATAATTTCAATAACGCTAATGGTTGTTTTTTATTAGAGATAATAAGTATATGATTGTAGTAAGTACTGTATTAAGTTATTTGGCGATCGCTTGCTACCGCACTATATCCAAATTTTATCAAAATTACGTCAATTGTTCACCTGCTCTACGCTTAAAGTCTTTAAATTATATTTTTAATTACAATCATGACGGATATGAAAGCTCTAATAAAGAAACGAGGCACTGTTAAAGCTTCGATATCCCGCGTGAACACGTTTGCAGATAATTTCGATCCGGAAACCAGCGATCATCACGCATTAAAAATAAAACTTCGGCATTTGATGGAATTATCCACCAAATACGATGATATCCAATCTCAAATTGAATCCGATGACGCTGATTTCGCATTAGCAAGTGATAGAGTCCAAACGGAGGATGATCTTTGCAGCATTGAATGCAAGTTGCAACACTTATTAGAGCAGGTGGAGCATATAAATCAAAAACCGCTGATTAACACAGAATTTACGCCTCTTAAAACCCCCCCTATACAGTTGGAACCTATCAAGTTGCCTCGGTTTTCAGGTAAAATTATTGAATGGCAACATTATTATAATATATTCCTCGATACACGCCAGAAACGATCTGACGAATATTCAAAAACTACATTACCTGCACTCATCATTAACTGATGAGGCGCTGAACGTGATAAAATCGTTGCCAATTTCCCATGAGAACTACGCGGTAGCTATCGATCTGCTAAAAAATAGGTATGACAGTAAGTTGATTGTCTCAGCCCATCATGTGGGAAATGTCCTGGGTGTGCATTCGATTCAACAAGAGTCCAGAACTAGCATTTCCAAATTTTTCTGATGAAATAACCGCTAATATTAACGCGTTAAACAACCTAAACATACACGTAAATACATTTGAAATTATTATTATTCATTATTTGGCCCAAAAACTCGATAGGTATACGCTTAGATTGTGGAAGGAAAGTTTATCAGAGGAACGATTCCCCAACTTTAATAATTTTATAAAATTTCTAAATTCAAGGAGACAGCTTTTACAAAATCTCGATAGCGAAACGGCTCCCACAAGCAAGATAAATGGTTGCGATAAGGCTCCTTATCGCCGGGCAATTAAAACGATGAACACGGCCAAGGCTATATTTCACTCTCATGTCGGAAATAAGCTATGCCATTTGTGTAAAGATAAACACAGAATTATTAATTGTCCACAATTTACAACGCTCACTGTACATGAGAAAAGAAACGTTATAATTAAAAATAAACTCTGTCTAAACTGCTTTCGTCCAGGTCACGATACCATCCGCTGCCCATCCAAATTTTCTTGTAGAAAGTGCGCTAAACGTCATCATACCCTGATTGACAAAGCCGAATCGTCCACCAATAACCAGTGTTCGCTGAAATTACAAGCAAACAAATCCATATTATTGTCCACAGCAGTCTGCATGACTACTGATCGTTCAGGTAGAAGGCAACCGGTTAGAATTTTGCTGGACTCCGGTTCCCAGGCTAACTTTTGTACTATGGATTTCGCCCGCCGTATGGGTTTGAAATTAATCAAATCTCAATTGCCCATAACGGGTATAAACAATTCGTTATCCCAAGCGGACTTCAGCACCCGAGTCAGGTTACAGTCTCGCTATAAAAAATTTGGTTTAAACATACATTGCGCTGTGCTTCTTAACATCACCAATAATCTCCCTGCGGAATCATTTGATGTCACATCTTTAAATCTACCCAAGGGCATATTTTTAGCCGACCCACAACTCAACTTCTCGTCGCAAGTCGACCTACTACTTGGTGCCCAATATTATCTGCAGTTAATTGAACCTACTAAATTTATTCGTGGCCCACATTTTCCCGTAATTCAGGAGACAAAACTAGGTTTCATTCTCGCAGGTAACTTACTGTTTAATGTTGGTATGACGAAACCGATGTCATCATTTATGGTACGTGATAATGATAGTGAACTGTCCTCGCAACTAAGGGAATTTTGGAAGTTGGAGGAAGTTTCTGTTCGTAATACCTCCGCTGAGGATTCGGACTGTGAGAATCATTTTCTGTCAAATACCGTCCGCAATGACGATGGCAGATTTGTAGTATCACTGCCTCGAAAGGCATACAGGTCGCATTTGGGTGATTCTCTACGCGGAGCTATCCGCCGGTTCCAGTCATTAGAACTTAAGTTCAAGCAGAACCCTACCCTTTACAAGGGCTATAGCGAGTTCATGCGTGAATATTTAAATCTTGGTCACATGTCGCCACAATTGTTATGTTGTTCTTTTTTTTGCCATGTAAATTCAATTACTATATATTATTAACTTTAAGCCATAAATTGCAAAATCGCCCCGATTTTGTGCGGGCAGTATGTTTAGACTTTGTAACTGTACTTTGAATGTTATAATACGACACGCGCAGATGACGTCACTTTTTTCTTATCGGCCGCTGTCAGCCGGCCTGCTGGGCGGCCGGTAGCGAAGTTTTAGTCAGTCATTTATATTACTCCGAGCTGAGCCCTCGTAATATTTCTCATCCAGCCGCGGCTTCTGGATACATTATTTTACTCGTTCATTATGTGCAACATGCACTAGTTAGACTTCTCGAGCTCTTTCTTATTCAACATGTTTTTCGACTTCATTATTAATTAATTTACGGGCGTCGTGACGGGGAAACGTCTGCGCGTGTCAGCAATGGTTGTAAAATTTAACAGTTCTCAATAAAGGATTATTGCTCAAACATTTATACAGTCCACTTCTATATACTTTCAAACCAGCCCTCTATATTTAGCGCTCCTGGAACAACTCGAGAAACTTCAAGAGCTTCCAGTACGCAACATTGTTTGGTCCACCAAACCGGATTTTATTTTCGCCTTACGGGCAACCATTTCAAAATATTTCATCTAATGAGCACAAAAAGGCCTGTGTCCCGAACAAGCTTCAAATTCAAAATGCTTTCAAATTAATATTGCTGGCCGTGGCATGTCCTTTGTCGCCGCAAAAGACGACCTGCAGCAGTGACACGCAAGATACAACAGAACGTCAGACCTGACACATCAGGAAACGGCATGGCAGTGACTCAGCAGCAGCAGATTCAACAACGGTAAATCACGCTGAGAAACGACGACAACTTTCATCCGACCAGCACGAACAGGCGGGACAACGACAATGCAGGATTGACGGACGGGAACAGAGCAGAATCAACAGGACCGAAGCACTTCTGAACACCCCAGGATTCCACGTGATTATGAACTTTTTATATAATAAACTAAGTAACATTTTATATTCAATATACTATTATTGATGCTTTTGTGCAAGCATATATCGTTATATTTGAGCATATTTTCGTAACTGCTTAGTAATTCATTGAGAGTTCAAGTGCCAAGATAGGGCTATACATATTATTATTTAAAATTCATAATTTCAATAACGCTAATGGTTGTTTTTTATTAGAGATAATAAGTATATGATTGTAGTAAGTACTGTATTAAGTTATTTGGCGATCGCTTGCTACCGCACTATATCCAAATTTTATCAAAATTACGTCAATTGTTCACCTGCTCTACGCTTAAAGTCTTTAAATTATATTTTTAATTACAATCATGACGGATATGAAAGCTCTAATAAAGAAACGAGGCACTGTTAAAGCTTCGATATCCCGCGTGAACACGTTTGCAGATAATTTCGATCCGGAAACCAGCGATCATCACGCATTAAAAATAAAACTTCGGCATTTGATGGAATTATCCACCAAATACGATGATATCCAATCTCAAATTGAATCCGATGACGCTGATTTCGCATTAGCAAGTGATAGAGTCCAAACGGAGGATGATCTTTGCAGCATTGAATGCAAGTTGCAACACTTATTAGAGCAGGTGGAGCATATAAATCAAAAACCGCTGATTAACACAGAATTTACGCCTCTTAAAACCCCCCCTATACAGTTGGAACCTATCAAGTTGCCTCGGTTTTCAGGTAAAATTATTGAATGGCAACATTATTATAATATATTCCTCGATACACGCCAGAAACGATCTGACGAATATTCAAAAACTACATTACCTGCACTCATCATTAACTGATGAGGCGCTGAACGTGATAAAATCGTTGCCAATTTCCCATGAGAACTACGCGGTAGCTATCGATCTGCTAAAAAATAGGTATGACAGTAAGTTGATTGTCTCAGCCCATCATGTGGGAAATGTCCTGGGTGTGCATTCGATTCAACAAGAGTCCAGAACTAGCATTTCCAAATTTTTCTGATGAAATAACCGCTAATATTAACGCGTTAAACAACCTAAACATACACGTAAATACATTTGAAATTATTATTATTCATTATTTGGCCCAAAAACTCGATAGGTATACGCTTAGATTGTGGAAGGAAAGTTTATCAGAGGAACGATTCCCCAACTTTAATAATTTTATAAAATTTCTAAATTCAAGGAGACAGCTTTTACAAAATCTCGATAGCGAAACGGCTCCCACAAGCAAGATAAATGGTTGCGATAAGGCTCCTTATCGCCGGGCAATTAAAACGATGAACACGGCCAAGGCTATATTTCACTCTCATGTCGGAAATAAGCTATGCCATTTGTGTAAAGATAAACACAGAATTATTAATTGTCCACAATTTACAACGCTCACTGTACATGAGAAAAGAAACGTTATAATTAAAAATAAACTCTGTCTAAACTGCTTTCGTCCAGGTCACGATACCATCCGCTGCCCATCCAAATTTTCTTGTAGAAAGTGCGCTAAACGTCATCATACCCTGATTGACAAAGCCGAATCGTCCACCAATAACCAGTGTTCGCTGAAATTACAAGCAAACAAATCCATATTATTGTCCACAGCAGTCTGCATGACTACTGATCGTTCAGGTAGAAGGCAACCGGTTAGAATTTTGCTGGACTCCGGTTCCCAGGCTAACTTTTGTACTATGGATTTCGCCCGCCGTATGGGTTTGAAATTAATCAAATCTCAATTGCCCATAACGGGTATAAACAATTCGTTATCCCAAGCGGACTTCAGCACCCGAGTCAGGTTACAGTCTCGCTATAAAAAATTTGGTTTAAACATACATTGCGCTGTGCTTCTTAACATCACCAATAATCTCCCTGCGGAATCATTTGATGTCACATCTTTAAATCTACCCAAGGGCATATTTTTAGCCGACCCACAACTCAACTTCTCGTCGCAAGTCGACCTACTACTTGGTGCCCAATATTATCTGCAGTTAATTGAACCTACTAAATTTATTCGTGGCCCACATTTTCCCGTAATTCAGGAGACAAAACTAGGTTTCATTCTCGCAGGTAACTTACTGTTTAATGTTGGTATGACGAAACCGATGTCATCATTTATGGTACGTGATAATGATAGTGAACTGTCCTCGCAACTAAGGGAATTTTGGAAGTTGGAGGAAGTTTCTGTTCGTAATACCTCCGCTGAGGATTCGGACTGTGAGAATCATTTTCTGTCAAATACCGTCCGCAATGACGATGGCAGATTTGTAGTATCACTGCCTCGAAAGGCATACAGGTCGCATTTGGGTGATTCTCTACGCGGAGCTATCCGCCGGTTCCAGTCATTAGAACTTAAGTTCAAGCAGAACCCTACCCTTTACAAGGGCTATAGCGAGTTCATGCGTGAATATTTAAATCTTGGTCACATGTCGCCACAATTGTTATGTTGTTCTTTTTTTTGCCATGTAAATTCAATTACTATATATTATTAACTTTAAGCCATAAATTGCAAAATCGCCCCGATTTTGTGCGGGCAGTATGTTTAGACTTTGTAACTGTACTTTGAATGTTATAATACGACACGCGCAGATGACGTCACTTTTTTCTTATCGGCCGCTGTCAGCCGGCCTGCTGGGCGGCCGGTAGCGAAGTTTTAGTCAGTCATTTATATTACTCCGAGCTGAGCCCTCGTAATATTTCTCATCCAGCCGCGGCTTCTGGATACATTATTTTACTCGTTCATTATGTGCAACATGCACTAGTTAGACTTCTCGAGCTCTTTCTTATTCAACATGTTTTTCGACTTCATTATTAATTAATTTACGGGCGTCGTGACGGGGAAACGTCTGCGCGTGTCAGCAATGGTTGTAAAATTTAACAGTTCTCAATAAAGGATTATTGCTCAAACATTTATACAGTCCACTTCTATATACTTTCAAACCAGCCCTCTATATTTAGCGCTCCTGGAACAACTCGAGAAACTTCAAGAGCTTCCAGTACGCAACATTGTTTGGTCCACCAAACCGGATTTTATTTTCGCCTTACGGGCAACCATTTCAAAATATTTCATCTAATGAGCACAAAAAGGCCTGTGTCCCGAACAAGCTTCAAATTCAAAATGCTTTCAAATTAATATTGCTGGCCGTGGCATGTCCTTTGTCGCCGCAAAAGACGACCTGCAGCAGTGACACGCAAGATACAACAGAACGTCAGACCTGACACATCAGGAAACGGCATGGCAGTGACTCAGCAGCAGCAGATTCAACAACGGTAAATCACGCTGAGAAACGACGACAACTTTCATCCGACCAGCACGAACAGGCGGGACAACGACAATGCAGGATTGACGGACGGGAACAGAGCAGAATCAACAGGACCGAAGCACTTCTGAACACCCCAGGATTCCACGTGATTATGAACTTTTTATATAATAAACTAAGTAACATTTTATATTCAATATACTATTATTGATGCTTTTGTGCAAGCATATATCGTTATATTTGAGCATATTTTCGTAACTGCTTAGTAATTCATTGAGAGTTCAAGTGCCAAGATAGGGCTATACATATTATTATTTAAAATTCATAATTTCAATAACGCTAATGGTTGTTTTTTATTAGAGATAATAAGTATATGATTGTATTAAGTACTGTATTAAGTTATTTGGCGATCGCTTGCTACCGCACTATATCCAAATTTTATCAAAATTACGTCAATTGTTCACCTGCTCTACGCTTAAAGTCTTTAAATTATATTTTTAATTACAATCATGACGGATATGAAAGCTCTAATAAAGAAACGAGGCACTGTTAAAGCTTCGATATCCCGCGTGAACACGTTTGCAGATAATTTCGATCCGGAAACCAGCGATCATCACGCATTAAAAATAAAACTTCGGCATTTGATGGAATTATCCACCAAATACGATGATATCCAATCTCAAATTGAATCCGATGACGCTGATTTCGCATTAGCAAGTGATAGAGTCCAAACGGAGGATGATCTTTGCAGCATTGAATGCAAGTTGCAACACTTATTAGAGCAGGTGGAGCATATAAATCAAAAACCGCTGATTAACACAGAATTTACGCCTCTTAAAACCCCCCCTATACAGTTGGAACCTATCAAGTTGCCTCGGTTTTCAGGTAAAATTATTGAATGGCAACATTATTATAATATATTCCTCGATACACGCCAGAAACGATCTGACGAATATTCAAAAACTACATTACCTGCACTCATCATTAACTGATGAGGCGCTGAACGTGATAAAATCGTTGCCAATTTCCCATGAGAACTACGCGGTAGCTATCGATCTGCTAAAAAATAGGTATGACAGTAAGTTGATTGTCTCAGCCCATCATGTGGGAAATGTCCTGGGTGTGCATTCGATTCAACAAGAGTCCAGAACTAGCATTTCCAAATTTTTCTGATGAAATAACCGCTAATATTAACGCGTTAAACAACCTAAACATACACGTAAATACATTTGAAATTATTATTATTCATTATTTGGCCCAAAAACTCGATAGGTATACGCTTAGATTGTGGAAGGAAAGTTTATCAGAGGAACGATTCCCCAACTTTAATAATTTTATAAAATTTCTAAATTCAAGGAGACAGCTTTTACAAAATCTCGATAGCGAAACGGCTCCCACAAGCAAGATAAATGGTTGCGATAAGGCTCCTTATCGCCGGGCAATTAAAACGATGAACACGGCCAAGGCTATATTTCACTCTCATGTCGGAAATAAGCTATGCCATTTGTGTAAAGATAAACACAGAATTATTAATTGTCCACAATTTACAACGCTCACTGTACATGAGAAAAGAAACGTTATAATTAAAAATAAACTCTGTCTAAACTGCTTTCGTCCAGGTCACGATACCATCCGCTGCCCATCCAAATTTTCTTGTAGAAAGTGCGCTAAACGTCATCATACCCTGATTGACAAAGCCGAATCGTCCACCAATAACCAGTGTTCGCTGAAATTACAAGCAAACAAATCCATATTATTGTCCACAGCAGTCTGCATGACTACTGATCGTTCAGGTAGAAGGCAACCGGTTAGAATTTTGCTGGACTCCGGTTCCCAGGCTAACTTTTGTACTATGGATTTCGCCCGCCGTATGGGTTTGAAATTAATCAAATCTCAATTGCCCATAACGGGTATAAACAATTCGTTATCCCAAGCGGACTTCAGCACCCGAGTCAGGTTACAGTCTCGCTATAAAAAATTTGGTTTAAACATACATTGCGCTGTGCTTCTTAACATCACCAATAATCTCCCTGCGGAATCATTTGATGTCACATCTTTAAATCTACCCAAGGGCATATTTTTAGCCGACCCACAACTCAACTTCTCGTCGCAAGTCGACCTACTACTTGGTGCCCAATATTATCTGCAGTTAATTGAACCTACTAAATTTATTCGTGGCCCACATTTTCCCGTAATTCAGGAGACAAAACTAGGTTTCATTCTCGCAGGTAACTTACTGTTTAATGTTGGTATGACGAAACCGATGTCATCATTTATGGTACGTGATAATGATAGTGAACTGTCCTCGCAACTAAGGGAATTTTGGAAGTTGGAGGAAGTTTCTGTTCGTAATACCTCCGCTGAGGATTCGGACTGTGAGAATCATTTTCTGTCAAATACCGTCCGCAATGACGATGGCAGATTTGTAGTATCACTGCCTCGAAAGGCATACAGGTCGCATTTGGGTGATTCTCTACGCGGAGCTATCCGCCGGTTCCAGTCATTAGAACTTAAGTTCAAGCAGAACCCTACCCTTTACAAGGGCTATAGCGAGTTCATGCGTGAATATTTAAATCTTGGTCACATGTCGCCACAATTGTTATGTTGTTCTTTTTTTTGCCATGTAAATTCAATTACTATATATTATTAACTTAAAGGCATAAATTGCAAAATCGCCCCGATTTTGTGCGGGCAGTATGTTTAGACTTTGTAACTGTACTTTGAATGTTATAATACGACACGCGCAGATGACGTCACTTTTTTCTTATCGGCCGCTGTCAGCCGGCCTGCTGGGCGGCCGGTAGCGAAGTTTTAGTCAGTCATTTATATTACTCCGAGCTGAGCCCTCGTAATATTTCTCATCCAGCCGCGGCTTCTGGATACATTATTTTACTCGTTCATTATGTGCAACATGCACTAGTTAGACTTCTCGAGCTCTTTCTTATTCAACATGTTTTTCGACTTCATTATTAATTAATTTACGGGCGTCGTGACGGGGAAACGTCTGCGCGTGTCAGCAATGGTTGTAAAATTTAACAGTTCTCAATAAAGGATTATTGCTCAAACATTTATACAGTCCACTTCTATATACTTTCAAACCAGCCCTCTATATTTAGCGCTCCTGGAACAACTCGAGAAACTTCAAGAGCTTCCAGTACGCAACATTGTTTGGTCCACCAAACCGGATTTTATTTTCGCCTTACGGGCAACCATTTCAAAATATTTCATCTAATGAGCACAAAAAGGCCTGTGTCCCGAACAAGCTTCAAATTCAAAATGCTTTCAAATTAATATTGCTGGCCGTGGCATGTCCTTTGTCGCCGCAAAAGACGACCTGCAGCAGTGACACGCAAGATACAACAGAACGTCAGACCTGACACATCAGGAAACGGCATGGCAGTGACTCAGCAGCAGCAGATTCAACAACGGTAAATCACGCTGAGAAACGACGACAACTTTCATCCGACCAGCACGAACAGGCGGGACAACGACAATGCAGGATTGACGGACGGGAACAGAGCAGAATCAACAGGACCGAAGCACTTCTGAACACCCCAGGATTCCACGTGATTATGAACTTTTTATATAATAAACTAAGTAACATTTTATATTCAATATACTATTATTGATGCTTTTGTGCAAGCATATATCGTTATATTTGAGCATATTTTCGTAACTGCTTAGTAATTCATTGAGAGTTCAAGTGCCAAGATAGGGCTATACATATTATTATTTAAAATTCATAATTTCAATAACGCTAATGGTTGTTTTTTATTAGAGATAATAAGTATATGATTGTAGTAAGTACTGTATTAAGTTATTTGGCGATCGCTTGCTACCGCACTATATCCAAATTTTATCAAAATTACGTCAATTGTTCACCTGCTCTACGCTTAAAGTCTTTAAATTATATTTTTAATTACAATCATGACGGATATGAAAGCTCTAATAAAGAAACGAGGCACTGTTAAAGCTTCGATATCCCGCGTGAACACGTTTGCAGATAATTTCGATCCGGAAACCAGCGATCATCACGCATTAAAAATAAAACTTCGGCATTTGATGGAATTATCCACCAAATACGATGATATCCAATCTCAAATTGAATCCGATGACGCTGATTTCGCATTAGCAAGTGATAGAGTCCAAACTGAGGATGATCTTTGCAGCATTGAATGCAAGTTGCAACACTTATTAGAGCAGGTGGAGCATATAAATCAAAAACCGCTGATTAACACAGAATTTACGCCTCTTAAAACCCCCCCTATACAGATGGAACCTATCAAGTTGCCTCGGTTTTCAGGTAAAATTATTGAATGGCAACATTATTATAATATATTCCTCGATACACGCCAGAAACGATCTGACGAATATTCAAAAACTACATTACCTGCACTCATCATTAACTGATGAGGCGCTGAACGTGATAAAATCGTTGCCAATTTCCCATGAGAACTACGCGGTAGCTATCGATCTGCTAAAAAATAGGTATGACAGTAAGTTGATTGTCTCAGCCCATCATGTGGGAAATGTCCTGGGTGTGCATTCGATTCAACAAGAGTCCAGAACTAGCATTTCCAAATTTTTCTGATGAAATAACCGCTAATATTAACGCGTTAAACAACCTAAACATACACGTAAATACATTTGAAATTATTATTATTCATTATTTGGCCCAAAAACTCGATAGGTATACGCTTAGATTGTGGAAGGAAAGTTTATCAGAGGAACGATTCCCCAACTTTAATAATTTTATAAAATTTCTAAATTCAAGGAGACAGCTTTTACAAAATCTCGATAGCGAAACGGCTCCCACAAGCAAGATAAATGGTTGCGATAAGGCTCCTTATCGCCGGGCAATTAAAACGATGAACACGGCCAAGGCTATATTTCACTCTCATGTCGGAAATAAGCTATGCCATTTGTGTAAAGATAAACACAGAATTATTAATTGTCCACAATTTACAACGCTCACTGTACATGAGAAAAGAAACGTTATAATTAAAAATAAACTCTGTCTAAACTGCTTTCGTCCAGGTCACGATAGCATCCGCTGCCCATCCAAATTTTCTTGTAGAAAGTGCGCTAAACGTCATCATACCCTGATTGACAAAGCCGAATCGTCCACCAATAACCAGTGTTCGCTGAAATTACAAGCAAACAAATCCATATTATTGTCCACAGCAGTCTGCATGACTACTGATCGTTCAGGTAGAAGGCAACCGGTTAGAATTTTGCTGGACTCCGGTTCCCAGGCTAACTTTTGTACTATGGATTTCGCCCGCCGTATGGGTTTGAAATTAATCAAATCTCAATTGCCCATAACGGGTATAAACAATTCGTTATCCCAAGCGGACTTCAGCACCCGAGTCAGGTTACAGTCTCGCTATAAAAAATTTGGTTTAAACATACATTGCGCTGTGCTTCTTAACATCACCAATAATCTCCCTGCGGAATCATTTGATGTCACATCTTTAAATCTACCCAAGGGCATATTTTTAGCCGACCCACAACTCAACTTCTCGTCGCAAGTCGACCTACTACTTGGTGCCCAATATTATCTGCAGTTAATTGAACCTACTAAATTTATTCGTGGCCCACATTTTCCCGTAATTCAGGAGACAAAACTAGGTTTCATTCTCGCAGGTAACTTACTGTTTAATGTTGGTATGACGAAACCGATGTCATCATTTATGGTACGTGATAATGATAGTGAACTGTCCTCGCAACTAAGGGAATTTTGGAAGTTGGAGGAAGTTTCTGTTCGTAATACCTCCGCTGAGGATTCGGACTGTGAGAATCATTTTCTGTCAAATACCGTCCGCAATGACGATGGCAGATTTGTAGTATCACTGCCTCGAAAGGCATACAGGTCGCATTTGGGTGATTCTCTACGCGGAGCTATCCGCCGGTTCCAGTCATTAGAACTTAAGTTCAAGCAGAACCCTACCCTTTACAAGGGCTATAGCGAGTTCATGCGTGAATATTTAAATCTTGGTCACATGTCGCCACAATTGTTATGTTGTTCTTTTTTTTGCCATGTAAATTCAATTACTATATATTATTAACTTTAAGGCATAAATTGCAAAATCGCCCCGATTTTGTGCGGGCAGTATGTTTAGACTTTGTAACTGTACTTTGAATGTTATAATACGACACGCGCAGATGACGTCACTTTTTTCTTATCGGCCGCTGTCAGCCGGCCTGCTGGGCGGCCGGTAGCGAAGTTTTAGTCAGTCATTTATATTACTCCGAGCTGAGCCCTCGTAATATTTCTCATCCAGCCGCGGCTTCTGGATACATTATTTTACTCGTTCATTATGTGCAACATGCACTAGTTAGACTTCTCGAGCTCTTTCTTATTCAACATGTTTTTCGACTTCATTATTAATTAATTTACGGGCGTCGTGACGGGGAAACGTCTGCGCGTGTCAGCAATGGTTGTAAAATTTAACAGTTCTCAATAAAGGATTATTGCTCAAACATTTATACAGTCCACTTCTATATACTTTCAAACCAGCCCTCTATATTTAGCGCTCCTGGAACAACTCGAGAAACTTCAAGAGCTTCCAGTACGCAACATTGTTTGGTCCACCAAACCGGATTTTATTTTCGCCTTACGGGCAACCATTTCAAAATATTTCATCTAATGAGCACAAAAAGGCCTGTGTCCCGAACAAGCTTCAAATTCAAAATGCTTTCAAATTAATATTGCTGGCCGTGGCATGTCCTTTGTCGCCGCAAAAGACGACCTGCAGCAGTGACACGCAAGATACAACAGAAC
The DNA here is from genome assembly GCA_034769895.1 of Magicicada septendecula. Taxonomy (NCBI): domain Eukaryota; kingdom Metazoa; phylum Arthropoda; class Insecta; order Hemiptera; family Cicadidae; genus Magicicada; species Magicicada septendecula. The sequence continues at coordinate 407,962,466 of CM068374.1, read as the reverse complement.
GTCAGACCTGACACATCAGGAAACGGCATGGCAGTGACTCAGCAGCAGCAGATTCAACAACGGTAAATCACGCTGAGAAACGACGACAACTTTCATCCGACCAGCACGAACAGGCGGGACAACGACAATGCAGGATTGACGGACGGGAACAGAGCAGAATCAACAGGACCGAAGCACTTCTGAACACCCCAGGATTCCACGTGATTATGAACTTTTTATATAATAAACTAAGTAACATTTTATATTCAATATACTATTATTGATGCTTTTGTGCAAGCATATATCGTTATATTTGAGCATATTTTCGTAACTGCTTAGTAATTCATTGAGAGTTCAAGTGCCAAGATAGGGCTATACATATTATTATTTAAAATTCATAATTTCAATAACGCTAATGGTTGTTTTTTATTAGAGATAATAAGTATATGATTGTAGTAAGTACTGTATTAAGTTATTTGGCGATCGCTTGCTACCGCACTATATCCAAATTTTATCAAAATTACGTCAATTGTTCACCTGCTCTACGCTTAAAGTCTTTAAATTATATTTTTAATTACAATCATGACGGATATGAAAGCTCTAATAAAGAAACGAGGCACTGTTAAAGCTTCGATATCCCGCGTGAACACGTTTGCAGATAATTTCGATCCGGAAACCAGCGATCATCACGCATTAAAAATAAAACTTCGGCATTTGATGGAATTATCCACCAAATACGATGATATCCAATCTCAAATTGAATCCGATGACGCTGATTTCGCATTAGCAAGTGATAGAGTCCAAACTGAGGATGATCTTTGCAGCATTGAATGCAAGTTGCAACACTTATTAGAGCAGGTGGAGCATATAAATCAAAAACCGCTGATTAACACAGAATTTACGCCTCTTAAAACCCCCCCTATACAGATGGAACCTATCAAGTTGCCTCGGTTTTCAGGTAAAATTATTGAATGGCAACATTATTATAATATATTCCTCGATACACGCCAGAAACGATCTGACGAATATTCAAAAACTACATTACCTGCACTCATCATTAACTGATGAGGCTCTGAACGTGATAAAATCGTTGCCAATTTCCCATGAGAACTACGCGGTAGCTATCGATCTGCTAAAAAATAGGTATGACAGTAAGTTGATTGTCTCAGCCCATCATGTGGGAAATGTCCTGGGTGTGCATTCGATTCAACAAGAGTCCAGAACTAGCATTTCCAAATTTTTCTGATGAAATAACCGCTAATATTAACGCGTTAAACAACCTAAACATACACGTAAATACATTTGAAATTATTATTATTCATTATTTGGCCCAAAAACTCGATAGGTATACGCTTAGATTGTGGAAGGAAAGTTTATCAGAGGAACGATTCCCCAACTTTAATAATTTTATAAAATTTCTAAATTCACGGAGACAGCTTTTACAAAATCTCGATAGCGAAACGGCTCCCACAAGCAAGATAAATGGTTGCGATAAGGCTCCTTATCGCCGGGCAATTAAAACGATGAACACGGCCAAGGCTATATTTCACTCTCATGTCGGAAATAAGCTATGCCATTTGTGTAAAGATAAACACAGAATTATTAATTGTCCACAATTTACAACGCTCACTGTACATGAGAAAAGAAACGTTATAATTAAAAATAAACTCTGTCTAAACTGCTTTCGTCCAGGTCACGATAGCATCCGCTGCCCATCCAAATTTTCTTGTAGAAAGTGCGCTAAACGTCATCATACCCTGATTGACAAAGCCGAATCGTCCACCAATAACCAGTGTTCGCTGAAATTACAAGCAAACAAATCCATATTATTGTCCACAGCAGTCTGCATGACTACTGATCGTTCAGGTAGAAGGCAACCGGTTAGAATTTTGCTGGACTCCGGTTCCCAGGCTAACTTTTGTACTATGGATTTCGCCCGCCGTATGGGTTTGAAATTAATCAAATCTCAATTGCCCATAACGGGTATAAACAATTCGTTATCCCAAGCGGACTTCAGAACCCGAGTCAGGTTACAGTCTCGCTATAAAAAATTTGGTTTAAACATACATTGCGCTGTGCTTCTTAACATCACCAATAATCTCCCTGCGGAATCATTTGATGTCACATCTTTAAATCTACCCAAGGGCATATTTTTAGCCGACCCACAACTCAACTTCTCGTCGCAAGTCGACCTACTACTTGGTGCCCAATATTATCTGCAGTTAATTGAACCTACTAAATTTATTCGTGGCCCACATTTTCCCGTAATTCAGGAGACAAAACTAGGTTTCATTCTCGCAGGTAACTTACTGTTTAATGTTGGTATGACGAAACCGATGTCATCATTTATGGTACGTGATAATGATAGTGAACTGTCCTCGCAACTAAGGGAATTTTGGAAGTTGGAGGAAGTTTCTGTTCGTAATACCTCCGCTGAGGATTCGGACTGTGAGAATCATTTTCTGTCAAATACCGTCCGCAATGACGATGGCAGATTTGTAGTATCACTGCCTCGAAAGGCATACAGGTCGCATTTGGGTGATTCTCTACGCGGAGCTATCCGCCGGTTCCAGTCATTAGAACTTAAGTTCAAGCAGAACCCTACCCTTTACAAGGGCTATAGCGAGTTCATGCGTGAATATTTAAATCTTGGTCACATGTCGCCACAATTGTTATGTTGTTCTTTTTTTTGCCATGTAAATTCAATTACTATATATTATTAACTTTAAGGCATAAATTGCAAAATCGCCCCGATTTTGTGCGGGCAGTATGTTTAGACTTTGTAACTGTACTTTGAATGTTATAATACGACACGCGCAGATGACGTCACTTTTTTCTTATCGGCCGCTGTCAGCCGGCCTGCTGGGCGGCCGGTAGCGAAGTTTTAGTCAGTCATTTATATTACTCCGAGCTGAGCCCTCGTAATATTTCTCATCCAGCCGCGGCTTCTGGATACATTATTTTACTCGTTCATTATGTGCAACATGCACTAGTTAGACTTCTCGAGCTCTTTCTTATTCAACATGTTTTTCGACTTCATTATTAATTAATTTACGGGCGTCGTGACGGGGAAACGTCTGCGCGTGTCAGCAATGGTTGTAAAATTTAACAGTTCTCAATAAAGGATTATTGCTCAAACATTTATACAGTCCACTTCTATATACTTTCAAACCAGCCCTCTATATTTAGCGCTCCTGGAACAACTCGAGAAACTTCAAGAGCTTCCAGTACGCAACATTGTTTGGTCCACCAAACCGGATTTTATTTTCGCCTTACGGGCAACCATTTCAAAATATTTCATCTAATGAGCACAAAAAGGCCTGTGTCCCGAACAAGCTTCAAATTCAAAATGCTTTCAAATTAATATTGCTGGCCGTGGCATGTCCTTTGTCGCCGCAAAAGACGACCTGCAGCAGTGACACGCAAGATACAACAGAACGTCAGACCTGACACATCAGGAAACGGCATGGCAGTGACTCAGCAGCAGCAGATTCAACAACGGTAAATCACGCTGAGAAACGACGACAACTTTCATCCGACCAGCACGAACAGGCGGGACAACGACAATGCAGGATTGACGGACGGGAACAGAGCAGAATCAACAGGACCGAAGCACTTCTGAACACCCCAGGATTCCACGTGATTATGAACTTTTTATATAATAAACTAAGTAACATTTTATATTCAATATACTATTATTGATGCTTTTGTGCAAGCATATATCGTTATATTTGAGCATATTTTCGTAACTGCTTAGTAATTCATTGAGAGTTCAAGTGCCAAGATAGGGCTATACATATTATTATTTAAAATTCATAATTTCAATAACGCTAATGGTTGTTTTTTATTAGAGATAATAAGTATATGATTGTAGTAAGTAATGTACTAAGTTATTTGGCGATCGCTTGCTACCGCACTATATCCAAATTTTATCAAAATTACGTCAATTGTTCACCTGCTCTACGCTTAAAGTCTTTAAATTATATTTTTAATTACAATCATGACGGATATGAAAGCTCTAATAAAGAAACGAGGCACTGTTAAAGCTTCGATATCCCGCGTGAACACGTTTGCAGATAATTTCGATCCGGAAACCAGCGATCATCACGCATTAAAAATAAAACTTCGGCATTTGATGGAATTATCCACCAAATACGATGATATCCAATCTCAAATTGAATCCGATGACGCTGATTTCGCATTAGCAAGTGATAGAGTCCAAACGGAGGATGATCTTTGCAGCATTGAATGCAAGTTGCAACACTTATTAGAGCAGGTGGAGCATATAAATCAAAAACCGCTGATTAACACAGAATTTACGCCTCTTAAAACCCCCCCTATACAGTTGGAACCTATCAAGTTGCCTCGGTTTTCAGGTAAAATTATTGAATGGCAACATTATTATAATATATTCCTCGATACACGCCAGAAACGATCTGACGAATATTCAAAAACTACATTACCTGCACTCATCATTAACTGATGAGGCGCTGAACGTGATAAAATCGTTGCCAATTTCCCATGAGAACTACGCGGTAGCTATCGATCTGCTAAAAAATAGGTATGACAGTAAGTTGATTGTCTCAGCCCATCATGTGGGAAATGTCCTGGGTGTGCATTCGATTCAACAAGAGTCCAGAACTAGCATTTCCAAATTTTTCTGATGAAATAACCGCTAATATTAACGCGTTAAACAACCTAAACATACACGTAAATACATTTGAAATTATTATTATTCATTATTTGGCCCAAAAACTCGATAGGTATACGCTTAGATTGTGGAAGGAAAGTTTATCAGAGGAACGATTCCCCAACTTTAATAATTTTATAAAATTTCTAAATTCACGGAGACAGCTTTTACAAAATCTCGATAGCGAAACGGCTCCCACAAGCAAGATAAATGGTTGCGATAAGGCTCCTTATCGCCGGGCAATTAAAACGATGAACACGGCCAAGGCTATATTTCACTCTCATGTCGGAAATAAGCTATGCCATTTGTGTAAAGATAAACACAGAATTATTAATTGTCCACAATTTACAACGCTCACTGTACATGAGAAAAGAAACGTTATAATTAAAAATAAACTCTGTCTAAACTGCTTTCGTCCAGGTCACGATAGCATCCGCTGCCCATCCAAATTTTCTTGTAGAAAGTGCGCTAAACGTCATCATACCCTGATTGACAAAGCCGAATCGTCCACCAATAACCAGTGTTCGCTGAAATTACAAGCAAACAAATCCATATTATTGTCCACAGCAGTCTGCATGACTACTGATCGTTCAGGTAGAAGGCAACCGGTTAGAATTTTGCTGGACTCCGGTTCCCAGGCTAACTTTTGTACTATGGATTTCGCCCGCCGTATGGGTTTGAAATTAATCAAATCTCAATTGCCCATAACGGGTATAAACAATTCGTTATCCCAAGCGGACTTCAGCACCCGAGTCAGGTTACAGTCTCGCTATAAAAAATTTGGTTTAAACATACATTGCGCTGTGCTTCTTAACATCACCAATAATCTCCCTGCGGAATCATTTGATGTCACATCTTTAAATCTACCCAAGGGCATATTTTTAGCCGACCCACAACTCAACTTCTCGTCGCAAGTCGACCTACTACTTGGTGCCCAATATTATCTGCAGTTAATTGAACCTACTAAATTTATTCGTGGCCCACATTTTCCCGTAATTCAGGAGACAAAACTAGGTTTCATTCTCGCAGGTAACTTACTGTTTAATGTTGGTATGACGAAACCGATGTCATCATTTATGGTACGTGATAATGATAGTGAACTGTCCTCGCAACTAAGGGAATTTTGGAAGTTGGAGGAAGTTTCTGTTCGTAATACCTCCGCTGAGGATTCGGACTGTGAGAATCATTTTCTGTCAAATACCGTCCGCAATGACGATGGCAGATTTGTAGTATCACTGCCTCGAAAGGCATACAGGTCGCATTTGGGTGATTCTCTACGCGGAGCTATCCGCCGGTTCCAGTCATTAGAACTTAAGTTCAAGCAGAACCCTACCCTTTACAAGGGCTATAGCGAGTTCATGCGTGAATATTTAAATCTTGGTCACATGTCGCCACAATTGTTATGTTGTTCTTTTTTTTGCCATGTAAATTCAATTACTATATATTATTAACTTTAAGGCATAAATTGCAAAATCGCCCCGATTTTGTGCGGGCAGTATGTTTAGACTTTGTAACTGTACTTTGAATGTTATAATACGACACGCGCAGATGACGTCACTTTTTTCTTATCGGCCGCTGTCAGCCGGCCTGCTGGGCGGCCGGTAGCGAAGTTTTAGTCAGTCATTTATATTACTCCGAGCTGAGCCCTCGTAATATTTCTCATCCAGCCGCGGCTTCTGGATACATTATTTTACTCGTTCATTATGTGCAACATGCACTAGTTAGACTTCTCGAGCTCTTTCTTATTCAACATGTTTTTCGACTTCATTATTAATTAATTTACGGGCGTCGTGACGGGGAAACGTCTGCGCGTGTCAGCAATGGTTGTAAAATTTAACAGTTCTCAATAAAGGATTATTGCTCAAACATTTATACAGTCCACTTCTATATACTTTCAAACCAGCCCTCTATATTTAGCGCTCCTGGAACAACTCGAGAAACTTCAAGAGCTTCCAGTACGCAACATTGTTTGGTCCACCAAACCGGATTTTATTTTCGCCTTACGGGCAACCATTTCAAAATATTTCATCTAATGAGCACAAAAAGGCCTGTGTCCCGAACAAGCTTCAAATTCAAAATGCTTTCAAATTAATATTGCTGGCCGTGGCATGTCCTTTGTCGCCGCAAAAGACGACCTGCAGCAGTGACACGCAAGATACAACAGAACGTCAGACCTGACACATCAGGAAACGGCATGGCAGTGACTCAGCAGCAGCAGATTCAACAACGGTAAATCACGCTGAGAAACGACGACAACTTTCATCCGACCAGCACGAACAGGCGGGACAACGACAATGCAGGATTGACGGACGGGAACAGAGCAGAATCAACAGGACCGAAGCACTTCTGAACACCCCAGGATTCCACGTGATTATGAACTTTTTATATAATAAACTAAGTAACATTTTATATTCAATATACTATTATTGATGCTTTTGTGCAAGCATATATCGTTATATTTGAGCATATTTTCGTAACTGCTTAGTAATTCATTGAGAGTTCAAGTGCCAAGATAGGGCTATACATATTATTATTTAAAATTCATAATTTCAATAACGCTAATGGTTGTTTTTTATTAGAGATAATAAGTATATGATTGTAGTAAGTACTGTATTAAGTTATTTGGCGATCGCTTGCTACCGCACTATATCCAAATTTTATCAAAATTACGTCAATTGTTCACCTGCTCTACGCGTAAAGTCTTTAAATTATATTTTTAATTACAATCATGACGGATATGAAAGCTCTAATAAAGAAACGAGGCACTGTTAAAGCTTCGATATCCCGCGTGAACACGTTTGCAGATAATTTCGATCCGGAAACCAGCGATCATCACGCATTAAAAATAAAACTTCGGCATTTGATGGAATTATCCACCAAATACGATGATATCCAATCTCAAATTGAATCCGATGACGCTGATTTCGCATTAGCAAGTGATAGAGTCCAAACGGAGGATGATCTTTGCAGCATTGAATGCAAGTTGCAACACTTATTAGAGCAGGTGGAGCATATAAATCAAAAACCGCTGATTAACACAGAATTTACGCCTCTTAAAACCCCCCCTATACAGTTGGAACCTATCAAGTTGCCTCGGTTTTCAGGTAAAATTATTGAATGGCAACATTATTATAATATATTCCTCGATACACGCCAGAAACGATCTGACGAATATTCAAAAACTACATTACCTGCACTCATCATTAACTGATGAGGCGCTGAACGTGATAAAATCGTTGCCAATTTCCCATGAGAACTACGCGGTAGCTATCGATCTGCTAAAAAATAGGTATGACAGTAAGTTGATTGTCTCAGCCCATCATGTGGGAAATGTCCTGGGTGTGCATTCGATTCAACAAGAGTCCAGAACTAGCATTTCCAAATTTTTCTGATGAAATAACCGCTAATATTAACGCGTTAAACAACCTAAACATACACGTAAATACATTTGAAATTATTATTATTCATTATTTGGCCCAAAAACTCGATAGGTATACGCTTAGATTGTGGAAGGAAAGTTTATCAGAGGAACGATTCCCCAACTTTAATAATTTTATAAAATTTCTAAATTCACGGAGACAGCTTTTACAAAATCTCGATAGCGAAACGGCTCCCACAAGCAAGATAAATGGTTGCGATAAGGCTCCTTATCGCCGGGCAATTAAAACGATGAACACGGCCAAGGCTATATTTCACTCTCATGTCGGAAATAAGCTATGCCATTTGTGTAAAGATAAACACAGAATTATTAATTGTCCACAATTTACAACGCTCACTGTACATGAGAAAAGAAACGTTATAATTAAAAATAAACTCTGTCTAAACTGCTTTCGTCCAGGTCACGATACCATCCGCTGCCCATCCAAATTTTCTTGTAGAAAGTGCGCTAAACGTCATCATACCCTGATTGACAAAGCCGAATCGTCTACCAATAACCAGTGTTCGCTGAAATTACAAGCAAACAAATCCATATTATTGTCCACAGCAGTCTGCATGACTACTGATCGTTCAGGTAGAAGGCAACCGGTTAGAATTTTGCTGGACTCCGGTTCCCAGGCTAACTTTTGTACTATGGATTTCGCCCGCCGTATGGGTTTGAAATTAATCAAATCTCAATTGCCCATAACGGGTATAAACAATTCGTTATCCCAAGCGGACTTCAGCACCCGAGTCAGGTTACAGTCTCGCTATAAAAAATTTGGTTTAAACATACATTGCGCTGTGCTTCTTAACATCACCAATAATCTCCCTGCGGAATCATTTGATGTCACATCTTTAAATCTACCCAAGGGCATATTTTTAGCCGACCCACAACTCAACTTCTCGTCGCAAGTCGACCTACTACTTGGTGCCCAATATTATCTGCAGTTAATTGAACCTACTAAATTTATTCGTGGCCCACATTTTCCCGTAATTCAGGAGACAAAACTAGGTTTCATTCTCGCAGGTAACTTACTGTTTAATGTTGGTATGACGAAACCGATGTCATCATTTATGGTACGTGATAATGATAGTGAACTGTCCTCGCAACTAAGGGAATTTTGGAAGTTGGAGGAAGTTTCTGTTCGTAATACCTCCGCTGAGGATTCGGACTGTGAGAATCATTTTCTGTCAAATACCGTCCGCAATGGCGATGGCAGATTTGTAGTATCACTGCCTCGAAAGGCATACAGGTCGCATTTGGGTGATTCTCTACGCGGAGCTATCCGCCGGTTCCAGTCATTAGAACTTAAGTTCAAGCAGAACCCTACCCTTTACAAGGGCTATAGCGAGTTCATGCGTGAATATTTAAATCTTGGTCACATGTCGCCACAATTGTTATGTTGTTCTTTTTTTTGCCATGTAAATTCAATTACTATATATTATTAACTTTAAGGCATAAATTGCAAAATCGCCCCGATTTTGTGCGGGCAGTATGTTTAGACTTTGTAACTGTACTTTGAATGTTATAATACGACACGCGCAGATGACGTCACTTTTTTCTTATCGGCCGCTGTCAGCCGGCCTGCTGGGCGGCCGGTAGCGAAGTTTTAGTCAGTCATTTATATTACTCCGAGCTGAGCCCTCGTAATATTTCTCATCCAGCCGCGGCTTCTGGATACATTATTTTACTCGTTCATTATGTGCAACATGCACTAGTTAGACTTCTCGAGCTCTTTCTTATTCAACATGTTTTTCGACTTCATTATTAATTAATTTACGGGCGTCGTGACGGGGAAACGTCTGCGCGTGTCAGCAATGGTTGTAAAATTTAACAGTTCTCAATAAAGGATTATTGCTCAAACATTTATACAGTCCACTTCTATATACTTTCAAACCAGCCCTCTATATTTAGCGCTCCTGGAACAACTCGAGAAACTTCAAGAGCTTCCAGTACGCAACATTGTTTGGTCCACCAAACCGGATTTTATTTTCGCCTTACGGGCAACCATTTCAAAATATTTCATCTAATGAGCACAAAAAGGCCTGTGTCCCGAACAAGCTTCAAATTCAAAATGCTTTCAAATTAATATTGCTGGCCGTGGCATGTCCTTTGTCGCCGCAAAAGACGACCTGCAGCAGTGACACGCAAGATACAACAGAACGTCAGACCTGACACATCAGGAAACGGCATGGCAGTGACTCAGCAGCAGCAGATTCAACAACGGTAAATCACGCTGAGAAACGACGACAACTTTCATCCGACCAGCACGAACAGGCGGGACAACGACAATGCAGGATTGACGGACGGGAACAGAGCAGAATCAACAGGACCGAAGCACTTCTGAACACCCCAGGATTCCACGTGATTATGAACTTTTTATATAATAAACTAAGTAACATTTTATATTCAATATACTATTATTGATGCTTTTGTGCAAGCATATATCGTTATATTTGAGCATATTTTCGTAACTGCTTAGTAATTCATTGAGAGTTCAAGTGCCAAGATAGGGCTATACATATTATTATTTAAAATTCATAATTTCAATAACGCTAATGGTTGTTTTTTATTAGAGATAATAAGTATATGATTGTAGTTAATACTGTATTAAGTTATTTGGCGATCGCTTGCTACCGCACTATATCCAAATTTTATCAAAATTACGTCAATTGTTCACCTGCTCTACGCGTAAAGTCTTTAAATTATATTTTTAATTACAATCATGACGGATATGAAAGCTCTAATAAAGAAACGAGGCACTGTTAAAGCTTCGATATCCCGCGTGAACACGTTTGCAGATAATTTCGATCCGGAAACCAGCGATCATCACGCATTAAAAATAAAACTTCGGCATTTGATGGAATTATCCACCAAATACGATGATATCCAATCTCAAATTGAATCCGATGACGCTGATTTCGCATTAGCAAGTGATAGAGTCCAAACGGAGGATGATCTTTGCAGCATTGAATGCAAGTTGCAACACTTATTAGAGCAGGTGGAGCATATAAATCAAAAACCGCTGATTAACACAGAATTTACGCCTCTTAAAACCCCCCCTATACAGTTGGAACCTATCAAGTTGCCTCGGTTTTCAGGTAAAATTATTGAATGGCAACATTATTATAATATATTCCTCGATACACGCCAGAAACGATCTGACGAATATTCAAAAACTACATTACCTGCACTCATCATTAACTGATGAGGCGCTGAACGTGATAAAATCGTTGCCAATTTCCCATGAGAACTACGCGGTAGCTATCGATCTGCTAAAAAATAGGTATGACAGTAAGTTGATTGTCTCAGCCCATCATGTGGGAAATGTCCTGGGTGTGCATTCGATTCAACAAGAGTCCAGAACTAGCATTTCCAAATTTTTCTGATGAAATAACCGCTAATATTAACGCGTTAAACAACCTAAACATACACGTAAATACATTTGAAATTATTATTATTCATTATTTGGCCCAAAAACTCGATAGGTATACGCTTAGATTGTGGAAGGAAAGTTTATCAGAGGAACGATTCCCCAACTTTAATAATTTTATAAAATTTCTAAATTCACGGAGACAGCTTTTACAAAATCTCGATAGCGAAACGGCTCCCACAAGCAAGATAAATGGTTGCGATAAGGCTCCTTATCGCCGGGCAATTAAAACGATGAACACGGCCAAGGCTATATTTCACTCTCATGTCGGAAATAAGCTATGCCATTTGTGTAAAGATAAACACAGAATTATTAATTGTCCACAATTTACAACGCTCACTGTACATGAGAAAAGAAACGTTATAATTAAAAATAAACTCTGTCTAAACTGCTTTCGTCCAGGTCACGATACCATCCGCTGCCCATCCAAATTTTCTTGTAGAAAGTGCGCTAAACGTCATCATACCCTGATTGACAAAGCCGAATCGTCTACCAATAACCAGTGTTCGCTGAAATTACAAGCAAACAAATCCATATTATTGTCCACAGCAGTCTGCATGACTACTGATCGTTCAGGTAGAAGGCAACCGGTTAGAATTTTGCTGGACTCCGGTTCCCAGGCTAACTTTTGTACTATGGATTTCGCCCGCCGTATGGGTTTGAAATTAATCAAATCTCAATTGCCCATAACGGGTATAAACAATTCGTTATCCCAAGCGGACTTCAGCACCCGAGTCAGGTTACAGTCTCGCTATAAAAAATTTGGTTTAAACATACATTGCGCTGTGCTTCTTAACATCACCAATAATCTCCCTGCGGAATCATTTGATGTCACATCTTTAAATCTACCCAAGGGCATATTTTTAGCCGACCCACAACTCAACTTCTCGTCGCAAGTCGACCTACTACTTGGTGCCCAATATTATCTGCAGTTAATTGAACCTACTAAATTTATTCGTGGCCCACATTTTCCCGTAATTCAGGAGACAAAACTAGGTTTCATTCTCGCAGGTAACTTACTGTTTAATGTTGGTATGACGAAACCGATGTCATCATTTATGGTACGTGATAATGATAGTGAACTGTCCTCGCAACTAAGGGAATTTTGGAAGTTGGAGGAAGTTTCTGTTCGTAATACCTCCGCTGAGGATTCGGACTGTGAGAATCATTTTCTGTCAAATACCGTCCGCAATGACGATGGCAGATTTGTAGTATCACTGCCTCGAAAGGCATACAGGTCGCATTTGGGTGATTCTCTACGCGGAGCTATCCGCCGGTTCCAGTCATTAGAACTTAAGTTCAAGCAGAACCCTACCCTTTACAAGGGCTATAGCGAGTTCATGCGTGAATATTTAAATCTTGGTCACATGTCGCCACAATTGTTATGTTGTTCTTTTTTTTGCCATGTAAATTCAATTACTATATATTATTAACTTTAAGGCATAAATTGCAAAATCGCCCCGATTTTGTGCGGGCAGTATGTTTAGACTTTGTAACTGTACTTTGAATGTTATAATACGACACGCGCAGATGACGTCACTTTTTTCTTATCGGCCGCTGTCAGCCGGCCTGCTGGGCGGCCGGTAGCGAAGTTTTAGTCAGTCATTTATATTACTCCGAGCTGAGCCCTCGTAATATTTCTCATCCAGCCGCGGCTTCTGGATACATTATTTTACTCGTTCATTATGTGCAACATGCACTAGTTAGACTTCTCGAGCTCTTTCTTATTCAACATGTTTTTCGACTTCATTATTAATTAATTTACGGGCGTCGTGACGGGGAAACGTCTGCGCGTGTCAGCAATGGTTGTAAAATTTAACAGTTCTCAATAAAGGATTATTGCTCAAACATTTATACAGTCCACTTCTATATACTTTCAAACCAGCCCTCTATATTTAGCGCTCCTGGAACAACTCGAGAAACTTCAAGAGCTTCCAGTACGCAACATTGTTTGGTCCACCAAACCGGATTTTATTTTCGCCTTACGGGCAACCATTTCAAAATATTTCATCTAATGAGCACAAAAAGGCCTGTGTCCCGAACAAGCTTCAAATTCAAAATGCTTTCAAATTAATATTGCTGGCCGTGGCATGTCCTTTGTCGCCGCAAAAGACGACCTGCAGCAGTGACACGCAAGATACAACAGAACGTCAGACCTGACACATCAGGAAACGGCATGGCAGTGACTCAGCAGCAGCAGATTCAACAACGGTAAATCACGCTGAGAAACGACGACAACTTTCATCCGACCAGCACGAACAGGCGGGACAACGACAATGCAGGATTGACGGACGGGAACAGAGCAGAATCAACAGGACCGAAGCACTTCTGAACACCCCAGGATTCCACGTGATTATGAACTTTTTATATAATAAACTAAGTAACATTTTATATTCAATATACTATTATTGATGCTTTTGTGCAAGCATATATCGTTATATTTGAGCATATTTTCGTAACTGCTTAGTAATTCATTGAGAGTTCAAGTGCCAAGATAGGGCTATACATATTATTATTTAAAATTCATAATTTCAATAACGCTAATGGTTGTTTTTTATTAGAGATAATAAGTATATGATTGTAGTAAGTAATGTACTAAGTTATTTGGCGATCGCTTGCTACCGCACTATATCCAAATTTTATCAAAATTACGTCAATTGTTCACCTGCTCTACGCTTAAAGTCTTTAAATTATATTTTTAATTACAATCATGACGGATATGAAAGCTCTAATAAAGAAACGAGGCACTGTTAAAGCTTCGATATCCCGCGTGAACACGTTTGCAGATAATTTCGATCCGGAAACCAGCGATCATCACGCATTAAAAATAAAACTTCGGCATTTGATGGAATTATCCACCAAATACGATGATATCCAATCTCAAATTGAATCCGATGACGCTGATTTCGCATTAGCAAGTGATAGAGTCCAAACGGAGGATGATCTTTGCAGCATTGAATGCAAGTTGCAACACTTATTAGAGCAGGTGGAGCATATAAATCAAAAACCGCTGATTAACACAGAATTTACGCCTCTTAAAACCCCCCCTATACAGTTGGAACCTATCAAGTTGCCTCGGTTTTCAGGTAAAATTATTGAATGGCAACATTATTATAATATATTCCTCGATACACGCCAGAAACGATCTGACGAATATTCAAAAACTACATTACCTGCACTCATCATTAACTGATGAGGCGCTGAACGTGATAAAATCGTTGCCAATTTCCCATGAGAACTACGCGGTAGCTATCGATCTGCTAAAAAATAGGTATGACAGTAAGTTGATTGTCTCAGCCCATCATGTGGGAAATGTCCTGGGTGTGCATTCGATTCAACAAGAGTCCAGAACTAGCATTTCCAAATTTTTCTGATGAAATAACCGCTAATATTAACGCGTTAAACAACCTAAACATACACGTAAATACATTTGAAATTATTATTATTCATTATTTGGCCCAAAAACTCGATAGGTATACGCTTAGATTGTGGAAGGAAAGTTTATCAGAGGAACGATTCCCCAACTTTAATAATTTTATAAAATTTCTAAATTCACGGAGACAGCTTTTACAAAATCTCGATAGCGAAACGGCTCCCACAAGCAAGATAAATGGTTGCGATAAGGCTCCTTATCGCCGGGCAATTAAAACGATGAACACGGCCAAGGCTATATTTCACTCTCATGTCGGAAATAAGCTATGCCATTTGTGTAAAGATAAACACAGAATTATTAATTGTCCACAATTTACAACGCTCACTGTACATGAGAAAAGAAACGTTATAATTAAAAATAAACTCTGTCTAAACTGCTTTCGTCCAGGTCACGATAGCATCCGCTGCCCATCCAAATTTTCTTGTAGAAAGTGCGCTAAACGTCATCATACCCTGATTGACAAAGCCGAATCGTCCACCAATAACCAGTGTTCGCTGAAATTACAAGCAAACAAATCCATATTATTGTCCACAGCAGTCTGCATGACTACTGATCGTTCAGGTAGAAGGCAACCGGTTAGAATTTTGCTGGACTCCGGTTCCCAGGCTAACTTTTGTACTATGGATTTCGCCCGCCGTATGGGTTTGAAATTAATCAAATCTCAATTGCCCATAACGGGTATAAACAATTCGTTATCCCAAGCGGACTTCAGCACCCGAGTCAGGTTACAGTCTCGCTATAAAAAATTTGGTTTAAACATACATTGCGCTGTGCTTCTTAACATCACCAATAATCTCCCTGCGGAATCATTTGATGTCACATCTTTAAATCTACCCAAGGGCATATTTTTAGCCGACCCACAACTCAACTTCTCGTCGCAAGTCGACCTACTACTTGGTGCCCAATATTATCTGCAGTTAATTGAACCTACTAAATTTATTCGTGGCCCACATTTTCCCGTAATTCAGGAGACAAAACTAGGTTTCATTCTCGCAGGTAACTTACTGTTTAATGTTGGTATGACGAAACCGATGTCATCATTTATGGTACGTGATAATGATAGTGAACTGTCCTCGCAACTAAGGGAATTTTGGAAGTTGGAGGAAGTTTCTGTTCGTAATACCTCCGCTGAGGATTCGGACTGTGAGAATCATTTTCTGTCAAATACCGTCCGCAATGACGATGGCAGATTTGTAGTATCACTGCCTCGAAAGGCATACAGGTCGCATTTGGGTGATTCTCTACGCGGAGCTATCCGCCGGTTCCAGTCATTAGAACTTAAGTTCAAGCAGAACCCTACCCTTTACAAGGGCTATAGCGAGTTCATGCGTGAATATTTAAATCTTGGTCACATGTCGCCACAATTGTTATGTTGTTCTTTTTTTTGCCATGTAAATTCAATTACTATATATTATTAACTTTAAGGCATAAATTGCAAAATCGCCCCGATTTTGTGCGGGCAGTATGTTTAGACTTTGTAACTGTACTTTGAATGTTATAATACGACACGCGCAGATGACGTCACTTTTTTCTTATCGGCCGCTGTCAGCCGGCCTGCTGGGCGGCCGGTAGCGAAGTTTTAGTCAGTCATTTATATTACTCCGAGCTGAGCCCTCGTAATATTTCTCATCCAGCCGCGGCTTCTGGATACATTATTTTACTCGTTCATTATGTGCAACATGCACTAGTTAGACTTCTCGAGCTCTTTCTTATTCAACATGTTTTTCGACTTCATTATTAATTAATTTACGGGCGTCGTGACGGGGAAACGTCTGCGCGTGTCAGCAATGGTTGTAAAATTTAACAGTTCTCAATAAAGGATTATTGCTCAAACATTTATACAGTCCACTTCTATATACTTTCAAACCAGCCCTCTATATTTAGCGCTCCTGGAACAACTCGAGAAACTTCAAGAGCTTCCAGTACGCAACATTGTTTGGTCCACCAAACCGGATTTTATTTTCGCCTTACGGGCAACCATTTCAAAATATTTCATCTAATGAGCACAAAAAGGCCTGTGTCCCGAACAAGCTTCAAATTCAAAATGCTTTCAAATTAATATTGCTGGCCGTGGCATGTCCTTTGTCGCCGCAAAAGACGACCTGCAGCAGTGACACGCAAGATACAACAGAACGTCAGACCTGACACATCAGGAAACGGCATGGCAGTGACTCAGCAGCAGCAGATTCAACAACGGTAAATCACGCTGAGAAACGACGACAACTTTCATCCGACCAGCACGAACAGGCGGGACAACGACAATGCAGGATTGACGGACGGGAACAGAGCAGAATCAACAGGACCGAAGCACTTCTGAACACCCCAGGATTCCACGTGATTATGAACTTTTTATATAATAAACTAAGTAACATTTTATATTCAATATACTATTATTGATGCTTTTGTGCAAGCATATATCGTTATATTTGAGCATATTTTCGTAACTGCTTAGTAATTCATTGAGAGTTCAAGTGCCAAGATAGGGCTATACATATTATTATTTAAAATTCATAATTTCAATAACGCTAATGGTTGTTTTTTATTAGAGATAATAAGTATATGATTGTAGTAAGTAATGTACTAAGTTATTTGGCGATCGCTTGCTACCGCACTATATCCAAATTTTATCAAAATTACGTCAATTGTTCACCTGCTCTACGCTTAAAGTCTTTAAATTATATTTTTAATTACAATCATGACGGATATGAAAGCTCTAATAAAGAAACGAGGCACTGTTAAAGCTTCGATATCCCGCGTGAACACGTTTGCAGATAATTTCGATCCGGAAACCAGCGATCATCACGCATTAAAAATAAAACTTCGGCATTTGATGGAATTATCCACCAAATACGATGATATCCAATCTCAAATTGAATCCGATGACGCTGATTTCGCATTAGCAAGTGATAGAGTCCAAACGGAGGATGATCTTTGCAGCATTGAATGCAAGTTGCAACACTTATTAGAGCAGGTGGAGCATATAAATCAAAAACCGCTGATTAACACAGAATTTACGCCTCTTAAAACCCCCCCTATACAGTTGGAACCTATCAAGTTGCCTCGGTTTTCAGGTAAAATTATTGAATGGCAACATTATTATAATATATTCCTCGATACACGCCAGAAACGATCTGACGAATATTCAAAAACTACATTACCTGCACTCATCATTAACTGATGAGGCGCTGAACGTGATAAAATCGTTGCCAATTTCCCATGAGAACTACGCGGTAGCTATCGATCTGCTAAAAAATAGGTATGACAGTAAGTTGATTGTCTCAGCCCATCATGTGGGAAATGTCCTGGGTGTGCATTCGATTCAACAAGAGTCCAGAACTAGCATTTCCAAATTTTTCTGATGAAATAACCGCTAATATTAACGCGTTAAACAACCTAAACATACACGTAAATACATTTGAAATTATTATTATTCATTATTTGGCCCAAAAACTCGATAGGTATACGCTTAGATTGTGGAAGGAAAGTTTATCAGAGGAACGATTCCCCAACTTTAATAATTTTATAAAATTTCTAAATTCACGGAGACAGCTTTTACAAAATCTCGATAGCGAAACGGCTCCCACAAGCAAGATAAATGGTTGCGATAAGGCTCCTTATCGCCGGGCAATTAAAACGATGAACACGGCCAAGGCTATATTTCACTCTCATGTCGGAAATAAGCTATGCCATTTGTGTAAAGATAAACACAGAATTATTAATTGTCCACAATTTACAACGCTCACTGTACATGAGAAAAGAAACGTTATAATTAAAAATAAACTCTGTCTAAACTGCTTTCGTCCAGGTCACGATAGCATCCGCTGCCCATCCAAATTTTCTTGTAGAAAGTGCGCTAAACGTCATCATACCCTGATTGACAAAGCCGAATCGTCCACCAATAACCAGTGTTCGCTGAAATTACAAGCAAACAAATCCATATTATTGTCCACAGCAGTCTGCATGACTACTGATCGTTCAGGTAGAAGGCAACCGGTTAGAATTTTGCTGGACTCCGGTTCCCAGGCTAACTTTTGTACTATGGATTTCGCCCGCCGTATGGGTTTGAAATTAATCAAATCTCAATTGCCCATAACGGGTATAAACAATTCGTTATCCCAAGCGGACTTCAGCACCCGAGTCAGGTTACAGTCTCGCTATAAAAAATTTGGTTTAAACATACATTGCGCTGTGCTTCTTAACATCACCAATAATCTCCCTGCGGAATCATTTGATGTCACATCTTTAAATCTACCCAAGGGCATATTTTTAGCCGACCCACAACTCAACTTCTCGTCGCAAGTCGACCTACTACTTGGTGCCCAATATTATCTGCAGTTAATTGAACCTACTAAATTTATTCGTGGCCCACATTTTCCCGTAATTCAGGAGACAAAACTAGGTTTCATTCTCGCAGGTAACTTACTGTTTAATGTTGGTATGACGAAACCGATGTCATCATTTATGGTACGTGATAATGATAGTGAACTGTCCTCGCAACTAAGGGAATTTTGGAAGTTGGAGGAAGTTTCTGTTCGTAATACCTCCGCTGAGGATTCGGACTGTGAGAATCATTTTCTGTCAAATACCGTCCGCAATGACGATGGCAGATTTGTAGTATCACTGCCTCGAAAGGCATACAGGTCGCATTTGGGTGATTCTCTACGCGGAGCTATCCGCCGGTTCCAGTCATTAGAACTTAAGTTCAAGCAGAACCCTACCCTTTACAAGGGCTATAGCGAGTTCATGCGTGAATATTTAAATCTTGGTCACATGTCGCCACAATTGTTATGTTGTTCTTTTTTTTGCCATGTAAATTCAATTACTATATATTATTAACTTTAAGGCATAAATTGCAAAATCGCCCCGATTTTGTGCGGGCAGTATGTTTAGACTTTGTAACTGTACTTTGAATGTTATAATACGACACGCGCAGATGACGTCACTTTTTTCTTATCGGCCGCTGTCAGCCGGCCTGCTGGGCGGCCGGTAGCGAAGTTTTAGTCAGTCATTTATATTACTCCGAGCTGAGCCCTCGTAATATTCCTCATCCAGCCGCGGCTTCTGGATACATTATTTTACTCGTTCATTATGTGCAACATGCACTAGTTAGACTTCTCGAGCTCTTTCTTATTCAACATGTTTTTCGACTTCATTATTAATTAATTTACGGGCGTCGTGACGGGGAAACGTCTGCGCGTGTCAGCAATGGTTGTAAAATTTAACAGTTCTCAATAAAGGATTATTGCTCAAACATTTATACAGTCCACTTCTATATACTTTCAAACCAGCCCTCTATATTTAGCGCTCCTGGAACAACTCGAGAAACTTCAAGAGCTTCCAGTACGCAACATTGTTTGGTCCACCAAACCGGATTTTATTTTCGCCTTACGGGCAACCATTTCAAAATATTTCATCTAATGAGCACAAAAAGGCCTGTGTCCCGAACAAGCTTCAAATTCAAAATGCTTTCAAATTAATATTGCTGGCCGTGGCATGTCCTTTGTCGCCGCAAAAGACGACCTGCAGCAGTGACACGCAAGATACAACAGAACGTCAGACCTGACACATCAGGAAACGGCATGGCAGTGACTCAGCAGCAGCAGATTCAACAACGGTAAATCACGCTGAGAAACGACGACAACTTTCATCCGACCAGCACGAACAGGCGGGACAACGACAATGCAGGATTGACGGACGGGAACAGAGCAGAATCAACAGGACCGAAGCACTTCTGAACACCCCAGGATTCCACGTGATTATGAACTTTTTATATAATAAACTAAGTAACATTTTATATTCAATATACTATTATTGATGCTTTTGTGCAAGCATATATCGTTATATTTGAGCATATTTTCGTAACTGCTTAGTAATTCATTGAGAGTTCAAGTGCCAAGATAGGGCTATACATATTATTATTTAAAATTCATAATTTCAATAACGCTAATGGTTGTTTTTTATTAGAGATAATAAGTATATGATTGTAGTAAGTACTGTATTAAGTTATTTGGCGATCGCTTGCTACCGCACTATATCCAAATTTTATCAAAATTACGTCAATTGTTCACCTGCTCTACGCGTAAAGTCTTTAAATTATATTTTTAATTACAATCATGACGGATATGAAAGCTCTAATAAAGAAACGAGGCACTGTTAAAGCTTCGATATCCCGCGTGAACACGTTTGCAGATAATTTCGATCCGGAAACCAGCGATCATCACGCATTAAAAATAAAACTTCGGCATTTGATGGAATTATCCACCAAATACGATGATATCCAATCTCAAATTGAATCCGATGACGCTGATTTCGCATTAGCAAGTGATAGAGTCCAAACGGAGGATGATCTTTGCAGCATTGAATGCAAGTTGCAACACTTATTAGAGCAGGTGGAGCATATAAATCAAAAACCGCTGATTAACACAGAATTTACGCCTCTTAAAACCCCCCCTATACAGTTGGAACCTATCAAGTTGCCTCGGTTTTCAGGTAAAATTATTGAATGGCAACATTATTATAATATATTCCTCGATACACGCCAGAAACGATCTGACGAATATTCAAAAACTACATTACCTGCACTCATCATTAACTGATGAGGCGCTGAACGTGATAAAATCGTTGCCAATTTCCCATGAGAACTACGCGGTAGCTATCGATCTGCTAAAAAATAGGTATGACAGTAAGTTGATTGTCTCAGCCCATCATGTGGGAAATGTCCTGGGTGTGCATTCGATTCAACAAGAGTCCAGAACTAGCATTTCCAAATTTTTCTGATGAAATAACCGCTAATATTAACGCGTTAAACAACCTAAACATACACGTAAATACATTTGAAATTATTATTATTCATTATTTGGCCCAAAAACTCGATAGGTATACGCTTAGATTGTGGAAGGAAAGTTTATCAGAGGAACGATTCCCCAACTTTAATAATTTTATAAAATTTCTAAATTCACGGAGACAGCTTTTACAAAATCTCGATAGCGAAACGGCTCCCACAAGCAAGATAAATGGTTGCGATAAGGCTCCTTATCGCCGGGCAATTAAAACGATGAACACGGCCAAGGCTATATTTCACTCTCATGTCGGAAATAAGCTATGCCATTTGTGTAAAGATAAACACAGAATTATTAATTGTCCACAATTTACAACGCTCACTGTACATGAGAAAAGAAACGTTATAATTAAAAATAAACTCTGTCTAAACTGCTTTCGTCCAGGTCACGATAGCATCCGCTGCCCATCCAAATTTTCTTGTAGAAAGTGCGCTAAACGTCATCATACCCTGATTGACAAAGCCGAATCGTCCACCAATAACCAGTGTTCGCTGAAATTACAAGCAAACAAATCCATATTATTGTCCACAGCAGTCTGCATGACTACTGATCGTTCAGGTAGAAGGCAACCGGTTAGAATTTTGCTGGACTCCGGTTCCCAGGCTAACTTTTGTACTATGGATTTCGCCCGCCGTATGGGTTTGAAATTAATCAAATCTCAATTGCCCATAACGGGTATAAACAATTCGTTATCCCAAGCGGACTTCAGCACCCGAGTCAGGTTACAGTCTCGCTATAAAAAATTTGGTTTAAACATACATTGCGCTGTGCTTCTTAACATCACCAATAATCTCCCTGCGGAATCATTTGATGTCACATCTTTAAATCTACCCAAGGGCATATTTTTAGCCGACCCACAACTCAACTTCTCGTCGCAAGTCGACCTACTACTTGGTGCCCAATATTATCTGCAGTTAATTGAACCTACTAAATTTATTCGTGGCCCACATTTTCCCGTAATTCAGGAGACAAAACTAGGTTTCATTCTCGCAGGTAACTTACTGTTTAATGTTGGTATGACGAAACCGATGTCATCATTTATGGTACGTGATAATGATAGTGAACTGTCCTCGCAACTAAGGGAATTTTGGAAGTTGGAGGAAGTTTCTGTTCGTAATACCTCCGCTGAGGATTCGGACTGTGAGAATCATTTTCTGTCAAATACCGTCCGCAATGACGATGGCAGATTTGTAGTATCACTGCCTCGAAAGGCATACAGGTCGCATTTGGGTGATTCTCTACGCGGAGCTATCCGCCGGTTCCAGTCATTAGAACTTAAGTTCAAGCAGAACCCTACCCTTTACAAGGGCTATAGCGAGTTCATGCGTGAATATTTAAATCTTGGTCACATGTCGCCACAATTGTTATGTTGTTCTTTTTTTTGCCATGTAAATTCAATTACTATATATTATTAACTTTAAGGCATAAATTGCAAAATCGCCCCGATTTTGTGCGGGCAGTATGTTTAGACTTTGTAACTGTACTTTGAATGTTATAATACGACACGCGCAGATGACGTCACTTTTTTCTTATCGGCCGCTGTCAGCCGGCCTGCTGGGCGGCCGGTAGCGAAGTTTTAGTCAGTCATTTATATTACTCCGAGCTGAGCCCTCGTAATATTTCTCATCCAGCCGCGGCTTCTGGATACATTATTTTACTCGTTCATTATGTGCAACATGCACTAGTTAGACTTCTCGAGCTCTTTCTTATTCAACATGTTTTTCGACTTCATTATTAATTAATTTACGGGCGTCGTGACGGGGAAACGTCTGCGCGTGTCAGCAATGGTTGTAAAATTTAACAGTTCTCAATAAAGGATTATTGCTCAAACATTTATACAGTCCACTTCTATATACTTTCAAACCAGCCCTCTATATTTAGCGCTCCTGGAACAACTCGAGAAACTTCAAGAGCTTCCAGTACGCAACATTGTTTGGTCCACCAAACCGGATTTTATTTTCGCCTTACGGGCAACCATTTCAAAATATTTCATCTAATGAGCACAAAAAGGCCTGTGTCCCGAACAAGCTTCAAATTCAAAATGCTTTCAAATTAATATTGCTGGCCGTGGCATGTCCTTTGTCGCCGCAAAAGACGACCTGCAGCAGTGACACGCAAGATACAACAGAACGTCAGACCTGACACATCAGGAAACGGCATGGCAGTGACTCAGCAGCAGCAGATTCAACAACGGTAAATCACGCTGAGAAACGACGACAACTTTCATCCGACCAGCACGAACAGGCGGGACAACGACAATGCAGGATTGACGGACGGGAACAGAGCAGAATCAACAGGACCGAAGCACTTCTGAACACCCCAGGATTCCACGTGATTATGAACTTTTTATATAATAAACTAAGTAACATTTTATATTCAATATACTATTATTGATGCTTTTGTGCAAGCATATATCGTTATATTTGAGCATATTTTCGTAACTGCTTAGTAATTCATTGAGAGTTCAAGTGCCAAGATAGGGCTATACATATTATTATTTAAAATTCATAATTTCAATAACGCTAATGGTTGTTTTTTATTAGAGATAATAAGTATATGATTGTAGTAAGTAATGTACTAAGTTATTTGGCGATCGCTTGCTACCGCACTATATCCAAATTTTATCAAAATTACGTCAATTGTTCACCTGCTCTACGCTTAAAGTCTTTAAATTATATTTTTAATTACAATCATGACGGATATGAAAGCTCTAATAAAGAAACGAGGCACTGTTAAAGCTTCGATATCCCGCGTGAACACGTTTGCAGATAATTTCGATCCGGAAACCAGCGATCATCACGCATTAAAAATAAAACTTCGGCATTTGATGGAATTATCCACCAAATACGATGATATCCAATCTCAAATTGAATCCGATGACGCTGATTTCGCATTAGCAAGTGATAGAGTCCAAACGGAGGATGATCTTTGCAGCATTGAATGCAAGTTGCAACACTTATTAGAGCAGGTGGAGCATATAAATCAAAAACCGCTGATTAACACAGAATTTACGCCTCTTAAAACCCCCCCTATACAGTTGGAACCTATCAAGTTGCCTCGGTTTTCAGGTAAAATTATTGAATGGCAACATTATTATAATATATTCCTCGATACACGCCAGAAACGATCTGACGAATATTCAAAAACTACATTACCTGCACTCATCATTAACTGATGAGGCGCTGAACGTGATAAAATCGTTGCCAATTTCCCATGAGAACTACGCGGTAGCTATCGATCTGCTAAAAAATAGGTATGACAGTAAGTTGATTGTCTCAGCCCATCATGTGGGAAATGTCCTGGGTGTGCATTCGATTCAACAAGAGTCCAGAACTAGCATTTCCAAATTTTTCTGATGAAATAACCGCTAATATTAACGCGTTAAACAACCTAAACATACACGTAAATACATTTGAAATTATTATTATTCATTATTTGGCCCAAAAACTCGATAGGTATACGCTTAGATTGTGGAAGGAAAGTTTATCAGAGGAACGATTCCCCAACATTAATAATTTTATAAAATTTCTAAATTCACGGAGACAGCTTTTACAAAATCTCGATAGCGAAACGGCTCCCACAAGCAAGATAAATGGTTGCGATAAGGCTCCTTATCGCCGGGCAATTAAAACGATGAACACGGCCAAGGCTATATTTCACTCTCATGTCGGAAATAAGCTATGCCATTTGTGTAAAGATAAACACAGAATTATTAATTGTCCACAATTTACAACGCTCACTGTACATGAGAAAAGAAACGTTATAATTAAAAATAAACTCTGTCTAAACTGCTTTCGTCCAGGTCACGATACCATCCGCTGCCCATCCAAATTTTCTTGTAGAAAGTGCGCTAAACGTCATCATACCCTGATTGACAAAGCCGAATCGTCCACCAATAACCAGTGTTCGCTGAAATTACAAGCAAACAAATCCATATTATTGTCCACAGCAGTCTGCATGACTACTGATCGTTCAGGTAGAAGGCAACCGGTTAGAATTTTGCTGGACTCCGGTTCCCAGGCTAACTTTTGTACTATGGATTTCGCCCGCCGTATGGGTTTGAAATTAATCAAATCTCAATTGCCCATAACGGGTATAAACAATTCGTTATCCCAAGCGGACTTCAGCACCCGAGTCAGGTTACAGTCTCGCTATAAAAAATTTGGTTTAAACATACATTGCGCTGTGCTTCTTAACATCACCAATAATCTCCCTGCGGAATCATTTGATGTCACATCTTTAAATCTACCCAAGGGCATATTTTTAGCCGACCCACAACTCAACTTCTCGTCGCAAGTCGACCTACTACTTGGTGCCCAATATTATCTGCAGTTAATTGAACCTACTAAATTTATTCGTGGCCCACATTTTCCCGTAATTCAGGAGACAAAACTAGGTTTCATTCTCGCAGGTAACTTACTGTTTAATGTTGGTATGACGAAACCGATGTCATCATTTATGGTACGTGATAATGATAGTGAACTGTCCTCGCAACTAAGGGAATTTTGGAAGTTGGAGGAAGTTTCTGTTCGTAATACCTCCGCTGAGGATTCGGACTGTGAGAATCATTTTCTGTCAAATACCGTCCGCAATGACGATGGCAGATTTGTAGTATCACTGCCTCGAAAGGCATACAGGTCGCATTTGGGTGATTCTCTACGCGGAGCTATCCGCCGGTTCCAGTCATTAGAACTTAAGTTCAAGCAGAACCCTACCCTTTACAAGGGCTATAGCGAGTTCATGCGTGAATATTTAAATCTTGGTCACATGTCGCCACAATTGTTATGTTGTTCTTTTTTTTGCCATGTAAATTCAATTACTATATATTATTAACTTTAAGGCATAAATTGCAAAATCGCCCCGATTTTGTGCGGGCAGTATGTTTAGACTTTGTAACTGTACTTTGAATGTTATAATACGACACGCGCAGATGACGTCACTTTTTTCTTATCGGCCGCTGTCAGCCGGCCTGCTGGGCGGCCGGTAGCGAAGTTTTAGTCAGTCATTTATATTACTCCGAGCTGAGCCCTCGTAATATTCCTCATCCAGCCGCGGCTTCTGGATACATTATTTTACTCGTTCATTATGTGCAACATGCACTAGTTAGACTTCTCGAGCTCTTTCTTATTCAACATGTTTTTCGACTTCATTATTAATTAATTTACGGGCGTCGTGACGGGGAAACGTCTGCGCGTGTCAGCAATGGTTGTAAAATTTAACAGTTCTCAATAAAGGATTATTGCTCAAACATTTATACAGTCCACTTCTATATACTTTCAAACCAGCCCTCTATATTTAGCGCTCCTGGAACAACTCGAGAAACTTCAAGAGCTTCCAGTACGCAACATTGTTTGGTCCACCAAACCGGATTTTATTTTCGCCTTACGGGCAACCATTTCAAAATATTTCATCTAATGAGCACAAAAAGGCCTGTGTCCCGAACAAGCTTCAAATTCAAAATGCTTTCAAATTAATATTGCTGGCCGTGGCATGTCCTTTGTCGCCGCAAAAGACGACCTGCAGCAGTGACACGCAAGATACAACAGAACGTCAGACCTGACACATCAGGAAACGGCATGGCAGTGACTCAGCAGCAGCAGATTCAACAACGGTAAATCACGCTGAGAAACGACGACAACTTTCATCCGACCAGCACGAACAGGCGGGACAACGACAATGCAGGATTGACGGACGGGAACAGAGCAGAATCAACAGGACCGAAGCACTTCTGAACACCCCAGGATTCCACGTGATTATGAACTTTTTATATAATAAACTAAGTAACATTTTATATTCAATATACTATTATTGATGCTTTTGTGCAAGCATATATCGTTATATTTGAGCATATTTTCGTAACTGCTTAGTAATTCATTGAGAGTTCAAGTGCCAAGATAGGGCTATACATATTATTATTTAAAATTCATAATTTCAATAACGCTAATGGTTGTTTTTTATTAGAGATAATAAGTATATGATTGTAGTAAGTACTGTATTAAGTTATTTGGCGATCGCTTGCTACCGCACTATATCCAAATTTTATCAAAATTACGTCAATTGTTCACCTGCTCTACGCGTAAAGTCTTTAAATTATATTTTTAATTACAATCATGACGGATATGAAAGCTCTAATAAAGAAACGAGGCACTGTTAAAGCTTCGATATCCCGCGTGAACACGTTTGCAGATAATTTCGATCCGGAAACCAGCGATCATCACGCATTAAAAATAAAACTTCGGCATTTGATGGAATTATCCACCAAATACGATGATATCCAATCTCAAATTGAATCCGATGACGCTGATTTCGCATTAGCAAGTGATAGAGTCCAAACGGAGGATGATCTTTGCAGCATTGAATGCAAGTTGCAACACTTATTAGAGCAGGTGGAGCATATAAATCAAAAACCGCTGATTAACACAGAATTTACGCCTCTTAAAACCCCCCCTATACAGTTGGAACCTATCAAGTTGCCTCGGTTTTCAGGTAAAATTATTGAATGGCAACATTATTATAATATATTCCTCGATACACGCCAGAAACGATCTGACGAATATTCAAAAACTACATTACCTGCACTCATCATTAACTGATGAGGCGCTGAACGTGATAAAATCGTTGCCAATTTCCCATGAGAACTACGCGGTAGCTATCGATCTGCTAAAAAATAGGTATGACAGTAAGTTGATTGTCTCAGCCCATCATGTGGGAAATGTCCTGGGTGTGCATTCGATTCAACAAGAGTCCAGAACTAGCATTTCCAAATTTTTCTGATGAAATAACCGCTAATATTAACGCGTTAAACAACCTAAACATACACGTAAATACATTTGAAATTATTATTATTCATTATTTGGCCCAAAAACTCGATAGGTATACGCTTAGATTGTGGAAGGAAAGTTTATCAGAGGAACGATTCCCCAACTTTAATAATTTTATAAAATTTCTAAATTCACGGAGACAGCTTTTACAAAATCTCGATAGCGAAACGGCTCCCACAAGCAAGATAAATGGTTGCGATAAGGCTCCTTATCGCCGGGCAATTAAAACGATGAACACGGCCAAGGCTATATTTCACTCTCATGTCGGAAATAAGCTATGCCATTTGTGTAAAGATAAACACAGAATTATTAATTGTCCACAATTTACAACGCTCACTGTACATGAGAAAAGAAACGTTATAATTAAAAATAAACTCTGTCTAAACTGCTTTCGTCCAGGTCACGATAGCATCCGCTGCCCATCCAAATTTTCTTGTAGAAAGTGCGCTAAACGTCATCATACCCTGATTGACAAAGCCGAATCGTCCACCAATAACCAGTGTTCGCTGAAATTACAAGCAAACAAATCCATATTATTGTCCACAGCAGTCTGCATGACTACTGATCGTTCAGGTAGAAGGCAACCGGTTAGAATTTTGCTGGACTCCGGTTCCCAGGCTAACTTTTGTACTATGGATTTCGCCCGCCGTATGGGTTTGAAATTAATCAAATCTCAATTGCCCATAACGGGTATAAACAATTCGTTATCCCAAGCGGACTTCAGCACCCGAGTCAGGTTACAGTCTCGCTATAAAAAATTTGGTTTAAACATACATTGCGCTGTGCTTCTTAACATCACCAATAATCTCCCTGCGGAATCATTTGATGTCACATCTTTAAATCTACCCAAGGGCATATTTTTAGCCGACCCACAACTCAACTTCTCGTCGCAAGTCGACCTACTACTTGGTGCCCAATATTATCTGCAGTTAATTGAACCTACTAAATTTATTCGTGGCCCA
Source organism: Magicicada septendecula (assembly GCA_034769895.1). NCBI lineage: Eukaryota > Metazoa > Arthropoda > Insecta > Hemiptera > Cicadidae > Magicicada > Magicicada septendecula. The sequence goes on along the minus strand of CM068374.1, from coordinate 407,932,888 downwards.
CATTTTCCCGTAATTCAGGAGACAAAACTAGGTTTCATTCTCGCAGGTAACTTACTGTTTAATGTTGGTATGACGAAACCGATGTCATCATTTATGGTACGTGATAATGATAGTGAACTGTCCTCGCAACTAAGGGAATTTTGGAAGTTGGAGGAAGTTTCTGTTCGTAATACCTCCGCTGAGGATTCGGACTGTGAGAATCATTTTCTGTCAAATACCGTCCGCAATGACGATGGCAGATTTGTAGTATCACTGCCTCGAAAGGCATACAGGTCGCATTTGGGTGATTCTCTACGCGGAGCTATCCGCCGGTTCCAGTCATTAGAACTTAAGTTCAAGCAGAACCCTACCCTTTACAAGGGCTATAGCGAGTTCATGCGTGAATATTTAAATCTTGGTCACATGTCGCCACAATTGTTATGTTGTTCTTTTTTTTGCCATGTAAATTCAATTACTATATATTATTAACTTTAAGGCATAAATTGCAAAATCGCCCCGATTTTGTGCGGGCAGTATGTTTAGACTTTGTAACTGTACTTTGAATGTTATAATACGACACGCGCAGATGACGTCACTTTTTTCTTATCGGCCGCTGTCAGCCGGCCTGCTGGGCGGCCGGTAGCGAAGTTTTAGTCAGTCATTTATATTACTCCGAGCTGAGCCCTCGTAATATTTCTCATCCAGCCGCGGCTTCTGGATACATTATTTTACTCGTTCATTATGTGCAACATGCACTAGTTAGACTTCTCGAGCTCTTTCTTATTCAACATGTTTTTCGACTTCATTATTAATTAATTTACGGGCGTCGTGACGGGGAAACGTCTGCGCGTGTCAGCAATGGTTGTAAAATTTAACAGTTCTCAATAAAGGATTATTGCTCAAACATTTATACAGTCCACTTCTATATACTTTCAAACCAGCCCTCTATATTTAGCGCTCCTGGAACAACTCGAGAAACTTCAAGAGCTTCCAGTACGCAACATTGTTTGGTCCACCAAACCGGATTTTATTTTCGCCTTACGGGCAACCATTTCAAAATATTTCATCTAATGAGCACAAAAAGGCCTGTGTCCCGAACAAGTTTCAAATTCAAAATGCTTTCAAATTAATATTGCTGGCCGTGGCATGTCCTTTGTCGCCGCAAAAGACGACCTGCAGCAGTGACACGCAAGATACAACAGAACGTCAGACCTGACACATCAGGAAACGGCATGGCAGTGACTCAGCAGCAGCAGATTCAACAACGGTAAATCACGCTGAGAAACGACGACAACTTTCATCCGACCAGCACGAACAGGCGGGACAACGACAATGCAGGATTGACGGACGGGAACAGAGCAGAATCAACAGGACCGAAGCACTTCTGAACACCCCAGGATTCCACGTGATTATGAACTTTTTATATAATAAACTAAGTAACATTTTATATTCAATATACTATTATTGATGCTTTTGTGCAAGCATATATCGTTATATTTGAGCATATTTTCGTAACTGCTTAGTAATTCATTGAGAGTTCAAGTGCCAAGATAGGGCTATACATATTATTATTTAAAATTCATAATTTCAATAACGCTAATGGTTGTTTTTTATTAGAGATAATAAGTATATGATTGTAGTAAGTAATGTACTAAGTTATTTGGCGATCGCTTGCTACCGCACTATATCCAAATTTTATCAAAATTACGTCAATTGTTCACCTGCTCTACGCTTAAAGTCTTTAAATTATATTTTTAATTACAATCATGACGGATATGAAAGCTCTAATAAAGAAACGAGGCACTGTTAAAGCTTCGATATCCCGCGTGAACACGTTTGCAGATAATTTCGATCCGGAAACCAGCGATCATCACGCATTAAAAATAAAACTTCGGCATTTGATGGAATTATCCACCAAATACGATGATATCCAATCTCAAATTGAATCCGATGACGCTGATTTCGCATTAGCAAGTGATAGAGTCCAAACGGAGGATGATCTTTGCAGCATTGAATGCAAGTTGCAACACTTATTAGAGCAGGTGGAGCATATAAATCAAAAACCGCTGATTAACACAGAATTTACGCCTCTTAAAACCCCCCCTATACAGTTGGAACCTATCAAGTTGCCTCGGTTTTCAGGTAAAATTATTGAATGGCAACATTATTATAATATATTCCTCGATACACGCCAGAAACGATCTGACGAATATTCAAAAACTACATTACCTGCACTCATCATTAACTGATGAGGCGCTGAACGTGATAAAATCGTTGCCAATTTCCCATGAGAACTACGCGGTAGCTATCGATCTGCTAAAAAATAGGTATGACAGTAAGTTGATTGTCTCAGCCCATCATGTGGGAAATGTCCTGGGTGTGCATTCGATTCAACAAGAGTCCAGAACTAGCATTTCCAAATTTTTCTGATGAAATAACCGCTAATATTAACGCGTTAAACAACCTAAACATACACGTAAATACATTTGAAATTATTATTATTCATTATTTGGCCCAAAAACTCGATAGGTATACGCTTAGATTGTGGAAGGAAAGTTTATCAGAGGAACGATTCCCCAACATTAATAATTTTATAAAATTTCTAAATTCACGGAGACAGCTTTTACAAAATCTCGATAGCGAAACGGCTCCCACAAGCAAGATAAATGGTTGCGATAAGGCTCCTTATCGCCGGGCAATTAAAACGATGAACACGGCCAAGGCTATATTTCACTCTCATGTCGGAAATAAGCTATGCCATTTGTGTAAAGATAAACACAGAATTATTAATTGTCCACAATTTACAACGCTCACTGTACATGAGAAAAGAAACGTTATAATTAAAAATAAACTCTGTCTAAACTGCTTTCGTCCAGGTCACGATACCATCCGCTGCCCATCCAAATTTTCTTGTAGAAAGTGCGCTAAACGTCATCATACCCTGATTGACAAAGCCGAATCGTCCACCAATAACCAGTGTTCGCTGAAATTACAAGCAAACAAATCCATATTATTGTCCACAGCAGTCTGCATGACTACTGATCGTTCAGGTAGAAGGCAACCGGTTAGAATTTTGCTGGACTCCGGTTCCCAGGCTAACTTTTGTACTATGGATTTCGCCCGCCGTATGGGTTTGAAATTAATCAAATCTCAATTGCCCATAACGGGTATAAACAATTCGTTATCCCAAGCGGACTTCAGCACCCGAGTCAGGTTACAGTCTCGCTATAAAAAATTTGGTTTAAACATACATTGCGCTGTGCTTCTTAACATCACCAATAATCTCCCTGCGGAATCATTTGATGTCACATCTTTAAATCTACCCAAGGGCATATTTTTAGCCGACCCACAACTCAACTTCTCGTCGCAAGTCGACCTACTACTTGGTGCCCAATATTATCTGCAGTTAATTGAACCTACTAAATTTATTCGTGGCCCACATTTTCCCGTAATTCAGGAGACAAAACTAGGTTTCATTCTCGCAGGTAACTTACTGTTTAATGTTGGTATGACGAAACCGATGTCATCATTTATGGTACGTGATAATGATAGTGAACTGTCCTCGCAACTAAGGGAATTTTGGAAGTTGGAGGAAGTTTCTGTTCGTAATACCTCCGCTGAGGATTCGGACTGTGAGAATCATTTTCTGTCAAATACCGTCCGCAATGACGATGGCAGATTTGTAGTATCACTGCCTCGAAAGGCATACAGGTCGCATTTGGGTGATTCTCTACGCGGAGCTATCCGCCGGTTCCAGTCATTAGAACTTAAGTTCAAGCAGAACCCTACCCTTTACAAGGGCTATAGCGAGTTCATGCGTGAATATTTAAATCTTGGTCACATGTCGCCACAATTGTTATGTTGTTCTTTTTTTTGCCATGTAAATTCAATTACTATATATTATTAACTTTAAGGCATAAATTGCAAAATCGCCCCGATTTTGTGCGGGCAGTATGTTTAGACTTTGTAACTGTACTTTGAATGTTATAATACGACACGCGCAGATGACGTCACTTTTTTCTTATCGGCCGCTGTCAGCCGGCCTGCTGGGCGGCCGGTAGCGAAGTTTTAGTCAGTCATTTATATTACTCCGAGCTGAGCCCTCGTAATATTCCTCATCCAGCCGCGGCTTCTGGATACATTATTTTACTCGTTCATTATGTGCAACATGCACTAGTTAGACTTCTCGAGCTCTTTCTTATTCAACATGTTTTTCGACTTCATTATTAATTAATTTACGGGCGTCGTGACGGGGAAACGTCTGCGCGTGTCAGCAATGGTTGTAAAATTTAACAGTTCTCAATAAAGGATTATTGCTCAAACATTTATACAGTCCACTTCTATATACTTTCAAACCAGCCCTCTATATTTAGCGCTCCTGGAACAACTCGAGAAACTTCAAGAGCTTCCAGTACGCAACATTGTTTGGTCCACCAAACCGGATTTTATTTTCGCCTTACGGGCAACCATTTCAAAATATTTCATCTAATGAGCACAAAAAGGCCTGTGTCCCGAACAAGCTTCAAATTCAAAATGCTTTCAAATTAATATTGCTGGCCGTGGCATGTCCTTTGTCGCCGCAAAAGACGACCTGCAGCAGTGACACGCAAGATACAACAGAACGTCAGACCTGACACATCAGGAAACGGCATGGCAGTGACTCAGCAGCAGCAGATTCAACAACGGTAAATCACGCTGAGAAACGACGACAACTTTCATCCGACCAGCACGAACAGGCGGGACAACGACAATGCAGGATTGACGGACGGGAACAGAGCAGAATCAACAGGACCGAAGCACTTCTGAACACCCCAGGATTCCACGTGATTATGAACTTTTTATATAATAAACTAAGTAACATTTTATATTCAATATACTATTATTGATGCTTTTGTGCAAGCATATATCGTTATATTTGAGCATATTTTCGTAACTGCTTAGTAATTCATTGAGAGTTCAAGTGCCAAGATAGGGCTATACATATTATTATTTAAAATTCATAATTTCAATAACGCTAATGGTTGTTTTTTATTAGAGATAATAAGTATATGATTGTAGTAAGTACTGTATTAAGTTATTTGGCGATCGCTTGCTACCGCACTATATCCAAATTTTATCAAAATTACGTCAATTGTTCACCTGCTCTACGCGTAAAGTCTTTAAATTATATTTTTAATTACAATCATGACGGATATGAAAGCTCTAATAAAGAAACGAGGCACTGTTAAAGCTTCGATATCCCGCGTGAACACGTTTGCAGATAATTTCGATCCAGAAACCAGCGATCATCACGCATTAAAAATAAAACTTCGGCATTTGATGGAATTATCCACCAAATACGATGATATCCAATCTCAAATTGAATCCGATGACGCTGATTTCGCATTAGCAAGTGATAGAGTCCAAACGGAGGATGATCTTTGCAGCATTGAATGCAAGTTGCAACACTTATTAGAGCAGGTGGAGCATATAAATCAAAAACCGCTGATTAACACAGAATTTACGCCTCTTAAAACCCCCCCTATACAGTTGGAACCTATCAAGTTGCCTCGGTTTTCAGGTAAAATTATTGAATGGCAACATTATTATAATATATTCCTCGATACACGCCAGAAACGATCTGACGAATATTCAAAAACTACATTACCTGCACTCATCATTAACTGATGAGGCGCTGAACGTGATAAAATCGTTGCCAATTTCCCATGAGAACTACGCGGTAGCTATCGATCTGCTAAAAAATAGGTATGACAGTAAGTTGATTGTCTCAGCCCATCATGTGGGAAATGTCCTGGGTGTGCATTCGATTCAACAAGAGTCCAGAACTAGCATTTCCAAATTTTTCTGATGAAATAACCGCTAATATTAACGCGTTAAACAACCTAAACATACACGTAAATACATTTGAAATTATTATTATTCATTATTTGGCCCAAAAACTCGATAGGTATACGCTTAGATTGTGGAAAGTTTATCAGAGGAACGATTCCCCAACTTTAATATTTTTATAAAATTTCTAAATTCACGGAGACAGCTTTTACAAAATCTCGATAGCGAAACGGCTCCCACAAGCAAGATAAATGGTTGCGATAAGGCTCCTTATCGCCGGGCAATTAAAACGATGAACACGGCCAAGGCTATATTTCACTCTCATGTCGGAAATAAGCTATGCCATTTGTGTAAAGATAAACACAGAATTATTAATTGTCCACAATTTACAACGCTCACTGTACATGAGAAAAGAAACGTTATAATTAAAAATAAACTCTGTCTAAACTGCTTTCGTCCAGGTCACGATACCATCCGCTGCCCATCCAAATTTTCTTGTAGAAAGTGCGCTAAACGTCATCATACCCTGATTGACAAAGCCGAATCGTCTACCAATAACCAGTGTTCGCTGAAATTACAAGCAAACAAATCCATATTATTGTCCACAGCAGTCTGCATGACTACTGATCGTTCAGGTAGAAGGCAACCGGTTAGAATTTTGCTGGACTCCGGTTCCCAGGCTAACTTTTGTACTATGGATTTCGCCCGCCGTATGGGTTTGAAATTAATCAAATCTCAATTGCCCATAACGGGTATAAACAATTCGTTATCCCAAGCGGACTTCAGCACCCGAGTCAGGTTACAGTCTCGCTATAAAAAATTTGGTTTAAACATACATTGCGCTGTGCTTCTTAACATCACCAATAATCTCCCTGCGGAATCATTTGATGTCACATCTTTAAATCTACCCAAGGGCATATTTTTAGCCGACCCACAACTCAACTTCTCGTCGCAAGTCGACCTACTACTTGGTGCCCAATATTATCTGCAGTTAATTGAACCTACTAAATTTATTCGTGGCCCACATTTTCCCGTAATTCAGGAGACAAAACTAGGTTTCATTCTCGCAGGTAACTTACTGTTTAATGTTGGTATGACGAAACCGATGTCATCATTTATGGTACGTGATAATGATAGTGAACTGTCCTCGCAACTAAGGGAATTTTGGAAGTTGGAGGAAGTTTCTGTTCGTAATACCTCCGCTGAGGATTCGGACTGTGAGAATCATTTTCTGTCAAATACCGTCCGCAATGACGATGGCAGATTTGTAGTATCACTGCCTCGAAAGGCATACAGGTCGCATTTGGGTGATTCTCTACGCGGAGCTATCCGCCGGTTCCAGTCATTAGAACTTAAGTTCAAGCAGAACCCTACCCTTTACAAGGGCTATAGCGAGTTCATGCGTGAATATTTAAATCTTGGTCACATGTCGCCACAATTGTTATGTTGTTCTTTTTTTTGCCATGTAAATTCAATTACTATATATTATTAACTTTAAGGCATAAATTGCAAAATCGCCCCGATTTTGTGCGGGCAGTATGTTTAGACTTTGTAACTGTACTTTGAATGTTATAATACGACACGCGCAGATGACGTCACTTTTTTCTTATCGGCCGCTGTCAGCCGGCCTGCTGGGCGGCCGGTAGCGAAGTTTTAGTCAGTCATTTATATTACTCCGAGCTGAGCCCTCGTAATATTTCTCATCCAGCCGCGGCTTCTGGATACATTATTTTACTCGTTCATTATGTGCAACATGCACTAGTTAGACTTCTCGAGCTCTTTCTTATTCAACATGTTTTTCGACTTCATTATTAATTAATTTACGGGCGTCGTGACGGGGAAACGTCTGCGCGTGTCAGCAATGGTTGTAAAATTTAACAGTTCTCAATAAAGGATTATTGCTCAAACATTTATACAGTCCACTTCTATATACTTTCAAACCAGCCCTCTATATTTAGCGCTCCTGGAACAACTCGAGAAACTTCAAGAGCTTCCAGTACGCAACATTGTTTGGTCCACCAAACCGGATTTAATTTTCGCCTTACGGGCAACCATTTCAAAATATTTCATCTAATGAGCACAAAAAGGCCTGTGTCCCGAACAAGCTTCAAATTCAAAATGCTTTCAAATTAATATTGCTGGCCGTGGCATGTCCTTTGTCGCCGCAAAAGACGACCTGCAGCAGTGACACGCAAGATACAACAGAACGTCAGACCTGACACATCAGGAAACGGCATGGCAGTGACTCAGCAGCAGCAGATTCAACAACGGTAAATCACGCTGAGAAACGACGACAACTTTCATCCGACCAGCACGAACAGGCGGGACAACGACAATGCAGGATTGACGGACGGGAACAGAGCAGAATCAACAGGACCGAAGCACTTCTGAACACCCCAGGATTCCACGTGATTATGAACTTTTTATATAATAAACTAAGTAACATTTTATATTCAATATACTATTATTGATGCTTTTGTGCAAGCATATATCGTTATATTTGAGCATATTTTCGTAACTGCTTAGTAATTCATTGAGAGTTCAAGTGCCAAGATAGGGCTATACATATTATTATTTAAAATTCACAATTTCAATAACGCTAATGGTTGTTTTTTATTAGAGATAATAAGTATATGATTGTAGTAAGTAATGTACTAAGTTATTTGGCGATCGCTTGCTACCGCACTATATCCAAATTTTATCAAAATTACGTCAATTGTTCACCTGCTCTACGCTTAAAGTCTTTAAATTATATTTTTAATTACAATCATGACGGATATGAAAGCTCTAATAAAGAAACGAGGCACTGTTAAAGCTTCGATATCCCGCGTGAACACGTTTGCAGATAATTTCGATCCGGAAACCAGCGATCATCACGCATTAAAAATAAAACTTCGGCATTTGATGGAATTATCCACCAAATACGATGATATCCAATCTCAAATTGAATCCGATGACGCTGATTTCGCATTAGCAAGTGATAGAGTCCAAACGGAGGATGATCTTTGCAGCATTGAATGCAAGTTGCAACACTTATTAGAGCAGGTGGAGCATATAAATCAAAAACCGCTGATTAACACAGAATTTACGCCTCTTAAAACCCCCCCTATACAGTTGGAACCTATCAAGTTGCCTCGGTTTTCAGGTAAAATTATTGAATGGCAACATTATTATAATATATTCCTCGATACACGCCAGAAACGATCTGACGAATATTCAAAAACTACATTACCTGCACTCATCATTAACTGATGAGGCGCTGAACGTGATAAAATCGTTGCCAATTTCCCATGAGAACTACGCGGTAGCTATCGATCTGCTAAAAAATAGGTATGACAGTAAGTTGATTGTCTCAGCCCATCATGTGGGAAATGTCCTGGGTGTGCATTCGATTCAACAAGAGTCCAGAACTAGCATTTCCAAATTTTTCTGATGAAATAACCGCTAATATTAACGCGTTAAACAACCTAAACATACACGTAAATACATTTGAAATTATTATTATTCATTATTTGGCCCAAAAACTCGATAGGTATACGCTTAGATTGTGGAAGGAAAGTTTATCAGAGGAACGATTCCCCAACTTTAATAATTTTATAAAATTTCTAAATTCACGGAGACAGCTTTTACAAAATCTCGATAGCGAAACGGCTCCCACAAGCAAGATAAATGGTTGCGATAAGGCTCCTTATCGCCGGGCAATTAAAACGATGAACACGGCCAAGGCTATATTTCACTCTCATGTCGGAAATAAGCTATGCCATTTGTGTAAAGATAAACACAGAATTATTAATTGTCCACAATTTACAACGCTCACTGTACATGAGAAAAGAAACGTTATAATTAAAAATAAACTCTGTCTAAACTGCTTTCGTCCAGGTCACGATACCATCCGCTGCCCATCCAAATTTTCTTGTAGAAAGTGCGCTAAACGTCATCATACCCTGATTGACAAAGCCGAATCGTCCACCAATAACCAGTGTTCGCTGAAATTACAAGCAAACAAATCCATATTATTGACCACAGCAGTCTGCATGACTACTGATCGTTCAGGTAGAAGGCAACCGGTTAGAATTTTGCTGGACTCCGGTTCCCAGGCTAACTTTTGTACTATGGATTTCGCCCGCCGTATGGGTTTGAAATTAATCAAATCTCAATTGCCCATAACGGGTATAAACAATTCGTTATCCCAAGCGGACTTCAGCACCCGAGTCAGGTTACAGTCTCGCTATAAAAAATTTGGTTTAAACATACATTGCGCTGCGCTTCTTAACATCACCAATAATCTCCCTGCGGAATCATTTGATGTCACATCTTTAAATCTACCCAAGGGCATATTTTTAGCCGACCCACAACTCAACTTCTCGTCGCAAGTCGACCTACTACTTGGTGCCCAATATTATCTGCAGTTAATTGAACCTACTAAATTTATTCGTGGCCCACATTTTCCCGTAATTCAGGAGACAAAACTAGGTTTCATTCTCGCAGGTAACTTACTGTTTAATGTTGGTATGACGAAACCGATGTCATCATTTATGGTACGTGATAATGATAGTGAACTGTCCTCGCAACTAAGGGAATTTTGGAAGTTGGAGGAAGTTTCTGTTCGTAATACCTCCGCTGAGGATTCGGACTGTGAGAATCATTTTCTGTCAAATACCGTCCGCAATGACGATGGCAGATTTGTAGTATCACTGCCTCGAAAGGCATACAGGTCGCATTTGGGTGATTCTCTACGCGGAGCTATCCGCCGGTTCCAGTCATTAGAACTTAAGTTCAAGCAGAACCCTACCCTTTACAAGGGCTATAGCGAGTTCATGCGTGAATATTTAAATCTTGGTCACATGTCGCCACAATTGTTATGTTGTTCTTTTTTTTGCCATGTAAATTCAATTACTATATATTATTAACTTTAAGGCATAAATTGCAAAATCGCCCCGATTTTGTGCGGGCAGTATGTTTAGACTTTGTAACTGTACTTTGAATGTTATAATACGACACGCGCAGATGACGTCACTTTTTTCTTATCGGCCGCTGTCAGCCGGCCTGCTGGGCGGCCGGTAGCGAAGTTTTAGTCAGTCATTTATATTACTCCGAGCTGAGCCCTCGTAATATTTCTCATCCAGCCGCGGCTTCTGGATACATTATTTTACTCGTTCATTATGTGCAACATGCACTAGTTAGACTTCTCGAGCTCTTTCTTATTCAACATGTTTTTCGACTTCATTATTAATTAATTTACGGGCGTCGTGACGGGGAAACGTCTGCGCGTGTCAGCAATGGTTGTAAAATTTAACAGTTCTCAATAAAGGATTATTGCTCAAACATTTATACAGTCCACTTCTATATACTTTCAAACCAGCCCTCTATATTTAGCGCTCCTGGAACAACTCGAGAAACTTCAAGAGCTTCCAGTACGCAACATTGTTTGGTCCACCAAACCGGATTTCATTTTCGCCTTACGGGCAACCATTTCAAAATATTTCATCTAATGAGCACAAAAAGGCCTGTGTCCCGAACAAGCTTCAAATTCAAAATGCTTTCAAATTAATATTGCTGGCCGTGGCATGTCCTTTGTCGCCGCAAAAGACGACCTGCAGCAGTGACACGCAAGATACAACAGAACGTCAGACCTGACACATCAGGAAACGGCATGGCAGTGACTCAGCAGCAGCAGATTCAACAACGGTAAATCACGCTGAGAAACGACGACAACTTTCATCCGACCAGCACGAACAGGCGGGACAACGACAATGCAGGATTGACGGACGGGAACAGAGCAGAATCAACAGGACCGAAGCACTTCTGAACACCCCAGGATTCCACGTGATTATGAACTTTTTATATAATAAACTAAGTAACATTTTATATTCAATATACTATTATTGATGCTTTTGTGCAAGCATATATCGTTATATTTGAGCATATTTTCGTAACTGCTTAGTAATTCATTGAGAGTTCAAGTGCCAAGATAGGGCTATACATATTATTATTTAAAATTCATAATTTCAATAACGCTAATGGTTGTTTTTTATTAGAGATAATAAGTATATGATTGTAGTAAGTAATGTACTAAGTTATTTGGCGATCGCTTGCTACCGCACTATATCCAAATTTTATCAAAATTACGTCAATTGTTCACCTGCTCTACGCTTAAAGTCTTTAAATTATATTTTTAATTACAATCATGACGGATATGAAAGCTCTAATAAAGAAACGAGGCACTGTTAAAGCTTCGATATCCCGCGTGAACACGTTTGCAGATAATTTCGATCCGGAAACCAGCGATCATCACGCATTAAAAATAAAACTTCGGCATTTGATGGAATTATCCACCAAATACGATGATATCCAATCTCAAATTGAATCCGATGACGCTGATTTCGCATTAGCAAGTGATAGAGTCCAAACGGAGGATGATCTTTGCAGCATTGAATGCAAGTTGCAACACTTATTAGAGCAGGTGGAGCATATAAATCAAAAACCGCTGATTAACACAGAATTTACGCCTCTTAAAACCCCCCCTATACAGTTGGAACCTATCAAGTTGCCTCGGTTTTCAGGTAAAATTATTGAATGGCAACATTATTATAATATATTCCTCGATACACGCCAGAAACGATCTGACGAATATTCAAAAACTACATTACCTGCACTCATCATTAACTGATGAGGCGCTGAACGTGATAAAATCGTTGCCAATTTCCCATGAGAACTACGCGGTAGCTATCGATCTGCTAAAAAATAGGTATGACAGTAAGTTGATTGTCTCAGCCCATCATGTGGGAAATGTCCTGGGTGTGCATTCGATTCAACAAGAGTCCAGAACTAGCATTTCCAAATTTTTCTGATGAAATAACCGCTAATATTAACGCGTTAAACAACCTAAACATACACGTAAATACATTTGAAATTATTATTATTCATTATTTGGCCCAAAAACTCGATAGGTATACGCTTAGATTGTGGAAGGAAAGTTTATCAGAGGAACGATTCCCCAACTTTAATAATTTTATAAAATTTCTAAATTCACGGAGACAGCTTTTACAAAATCTCGATAGCGAAACGGCTCCCACAAGCAAGATAAATGGTTGCGATAAGGCTCCTTATCGCCGGGCAATTAAAACGATGAACACGGCCAAGGCTATATTTCACTCTCATGTCGGAAATAAGCTATGCCATTTGTGTAAAGATAAACACAGAATTATTAATTGTCCACAATTTACAACGCTCACTGTACATGAGAAAAGAAACGTTATAATTAAAAATAAACTCTGTCTAAACTGCTTTCGTCCAGGTCACGATACCATCCGCTGCCCATCCAAATTTTCTTGTAGAAAGTGCGCTAAACGTCATCATACCCTGATTGACAAAGCCGAATCGTCCACCAATAACCAGTGTTCGCTGAAATTACAAGCAAACAAATCCATATTATTGACCACAGCAGTCTGCATGACTACTGATCGTTCAGGTAGAAGGCAACCGGTTAGAATTTTGCTGGACTCCGGTTCCCAGGCTAACTTTTGTACTATGGATTTCGCCCGCCGTATGGGTTTGAAATTAATCAAATCTCAATTGCCCATAACGGGTATAAACAATTCGTTATCCCAAGCGGACTTCAGCACCCGAGTCAGGTTACAGTCTCGCTATAAAAAATTTGGTTTAAAGATACATTGCGCTGTGCTTCTTAACATCACCAATAATCTCCCTGCGGAATCATTTGATGTCACATCTTTAAATCTACCCAAGGGCATATTTTTAGCCGACCCACAACTCAACTTCTCGTCGCAAGTCGACCTACTACTTGGTGCCCAATATTATCTGCAGTTAATTGAACCTACTAAATTTATTCGTGGCCCACATTTTCCCGTAATTCAGGAGACAAAACTAGGTTTCATTCTCGCAGGTAACTTACTGTTTAATGTTGGTATGACGAAACCGATGTCATCATTTATGGTACGTGATAATGATAGTGAACTGTCCTCGCAACTAAGGGAATTTTGGAAGTTGGAGGAAGTTTCTGTTCGTAATACCTCCGCTGAGGATTCGGACTGTGAGAATCATTTTCTGTCAAATACCGTCCGCAATGACGATGGCAGATTTGTAGTATCACTGCCTCGAAAGGCATACAGGTCGCATTTGGGTGATTCTCTACGCGGAGCTATCCGCCGGTTCCAGTCATTAGAACTTAAGTTCAAGCAGAACCCTACCCTTTACAAGGGCTATAGCGAGTTCATGCGTGAATATTTAAATCTTGGTCACATGTCGCCACAATTGTTATGTTGTTCTTTTTTTTGCCATGTAAATTCAATTACTATATATTATTAACTTTAAGGCATAAATTGCAAAATCGCCCCGATTTTGTGCGGGCAGTATGTTTAGACTTTGTAACTGTACTTTGAATGTTATAATACGACACGCGCAGATGACGTCACTTTTTTCTTATCGGCCGCTGTCAGCCGGCCTGCTGGGCGGCCGGTAGCGAAGTTTTAGTCAGTCATTTATATTACTCCGAGCTGAGCCCTCGTAATATTTCTCATCCAGCCGCGGCTTCTGGATACATTATTTTACTCGTTCATTATGTGCAACATGCACTAGTTAGACTTCTCGAGCTCTTTCTTATTCAACATGTTTTTCGACTTCATTATTAATTAATTTACGGGCGTCGTGACGGGGAAACGTCTGCGCGTGTCAGCAATGGTTGTAAAATTTAACAGTTCTCAATAAAGGATTATTGCTCAAACATTTATACAGTCCACTTCTATATACTTTCAAACCAGCCCTCTATATTTAGCGCTCCTGGAACAACTCGAGAAACTTCAAGAGCTTCCAGTACGCAACATTGTTTGGTCCACCAAACCGGATTTTATTTTCGCCTTACGGGCAACCATTTCAAAATATTTCATCTAATGAGCACAAAAAGGCCTGTGTCCCGAACAAGCTTCAAATTCAAAATGCTTTCAAATTAATATTGCTGGCCGTGGCATGTCCTTTGTCGCCGCAAAAGACGACCTGCAGCAGTGACACGCAAGATACAACAGAACGTCAGACCTGACACATCAGGAAACGGCATGGCAGTGACTCAGCAGCAGCAGATTCAACAACGGTAAATCACGCTGAGAAACGACGACAACTTTCATCCGACCAGCACGAACAGGCGGGACAACGACAATGCAGGATTGACGGACGGGAACAGAGCAGAATCAACAGGACCGAAGCACTTCTGAACACCCCAGGATTCCACGTGATTATGAACTTTTTATATAATAAACTAAGTAACATTTTATATTCAATATACTATTATTGATGCTTTTGTGCAAGCATATATCGTTATATTTGAGCATATTTTCGTAACTGCTTAGTAATTCATTGAGAGTTCAAGTGCCAAGATAGGGCTATACATATTATTATTTAAAATTCATAATTTCAATAACGCTAATGGTTGTTTTTTATTAGAGATAATAAGTATATGATTGTAGTAAGTAATGTACTAAGTTATTTGGCGATCGCTTGCTACCGCACTATATCCAAATTTTATCAAAATTACGTCAATTGTTCACCTGCTCTACGCTTAAAGTCTTTAAATTATATTTTTAATTACAATCATGACGGATATGAAAGCTCTAATAAAGAAACGAGGCACTGTTAAAGCTTCGATATCCCGCGTGAACACGTTTGCAGATAATTTCGATCCGGAAACCAGCGATCATCACGCATTAAAAATAAAACTTCGGCATTTGATGGAATTATCCACCAAATACGATGATATCCAATCTCAAATTGAATCCGATGACGCTGATTTCGCATTAGCAAGTGATAGAGTCCAAACGGAGGATGATCTTTGCAGCATTGAATGCAAGTTGCAACACTTATTAGAGCAGGTGGAGCATATAAATCAAAAACCGCTGATTAACACAGAATTTACGCCTCTTAAAACCCCCCCTATACAGTTGGAACCTATCAAGTTGCCTCGGTTTTCAGGTAAAATTATTGAATGGCAACATTATTATAATATATTCCTCGATACACGCCAGAAACGATCTGACGAATATTCAAAAACTACATTACCTGCACTCATCATTAACTGATGAGGCGCTGAACGTGATAAAATCGTTGCCAATTTCCCATGAGAACTACGCGGTAGCTATCGATCTGCTAAAAAATAGGTATGACAGTAAGTTGATTGTCTCAGCCCATCATGTGGGAAATGTCCTGGGTGTGCATTCGATTCAACAAGAGTCCAGAACTAGCATTTCCAAATTTTTCTGATGAAATAACCGCTAATATTAACGCGTTAAACAACCTAAACATACACGTAAATACATTTGAAATTATTATTATTCATTATTTGGCCCAAAAACTCGATAGGTATACGCTTAGATTGTGGAAGGAAAGTTTATCAGAGGAACGATTCCCCAACTTTAATAATTTTATAAAATTTCTAAATTCACGGAGACAGCTTTTACAAAATCTCGATAGCGAAACGGCTCCCACAAGCAAGATAAATGGTTGCGATAAGGCTCCTTATCGCCGGGCAATTAAAACGATGAACACGGCCAAGGCTATATTTCACTCTCATGTCGGAAATAAGCTATGCCATTTGTGTAAAGATAAACACAGAATTATTAATTGTCCACAATTTACAACGCTCACTGTACATGAGAAAAGAAACGTTATAATTAAAAATAAACTCTGTCTAAACTGCTTTCGTCCAGGTCACGATACCATCCGCTGCCCATCCAAATTTTCTTGTAGAAAGTGCGCTAAACGTCATCATACCCTGATTGACAAAGCCGAATCGTCCACCAATAACCAGTGTTCGCTGAAATTACAAGCAAACAAATCCATATTATTGACCACAGCAGTCTGCATGACTACTGATCGTTCAGGTAGAAGGCAACCGGTTAGAATTTTGCTGGACTCCGGTTCCCAGGCTAACTTTTGTACTATGGATTTCGCCCGCCGTATGGGTTTGAAATTAATCAAATCTCAATTGCCCATAACGGGTATAAACAATTCGTTATCCCAAGCGGACTTCAGCACCCGAGTCAGGTTACAGTCTCGCTATAAAAAATTTGGTTTAAACATACATTGCGCTGTGCTTCTTAACATCACCAATAATCTCCCTGCGGAATCATTTGATGTCACATCTTTAAATCTACCCAAGGGCATATTTTTAGCCGACCCACAACTCAACTTCTCGTCGCAAGTCGACCTACTACTTGGTGCCCAATATTATCTGCAGTTAATTGAACCTACTAAATTTATTCGTGGCCCACATTTTCCCGTAATTCAGGAGACAAAACTAGGTTTCATTCTCGCAGGTAACTTACTGTTTAATGTTGGTATGACGAAACCGATGTCATCATTTATGGTACGTGATAATGATAGTGAACTGTCCTCGCAACTAAGGGAATTTTGGAAGTTGGAGGAAGTTTCTGTTCGTAATACCTCCGCTGAGGATTCGGACTGTGAGAATCATTTTCTGTCAAATACCGTCCGCAATGACGATGGCAGATTTGTAGTATCACTGCCTCGAAAGGCATACAGGTCGCATTTGGGTGATTCTCTACGCGGAGCTATCCGCCGGTTCCAGTCATTAGAACTTAAGTTCAAGCAGAACCCTACCCTTTACAAGGGCTATAGCGAGTTCATGCGTGAATATTTAAATCTTGGTCACATGTCGCCACAATTGTTATGTTGTTCTTTTTTTTGCCATGTAAATTCAATTACTATATATTATTAACTTTAAGGCATAAATTGCAAAATCGCCCCGATTTTGTGCGGGCAGTATGTTTAGACTTTGTAACTGTACTTTGAATGTTATAATACGACACGCGCAGATGACGTCACTTTTTTCTTATCGGCCGCTGTCAGCCGGCCTGCTGGGCGGCCGGTAGCGAAGTTTTAGTCAGTCATTTATATTACTCCGAGCTGAGCCCTCGTAATATTTCTCATCCAGCCGCGGCTTCTGGATACATTATTTTACTCGTTCATTATGTGCAACATGCACTAGTTAGACTTCTCGAGCTCTTTCTTATTCAACATGTTTTTCGACTTCATTATTAATTAATTTACGGGCGTCGTGACGGGGAAACGTCTGCGCGTGTCAGCAATGGTTGTAAAATTTAACAGTTCTCAATAAAGGATTATTGCTCAAACATTTATACAGTCCACTTCTATATACTTTCAAACCAGCCCTCTATATTTAGCGCTCCTGGAACAACTCGAGAAACTTCAAGAGCTTCCAGTACGCAACATTGTTTGGTCCACCAAACCGGATTTCATTTTCGCCTTACGGGCAACCATTTCAAAATATTTCATCTAATGAGCACAAAAAGGCCTGTGTCCCGAACAAGCTTCAAATTCAAAATGCTTTCAAATTAATATTGCTGGCCGTGGCATGTCCTTTGTCGCCGCAAAAGACGACCTGCAGCAGTGACACGCAAGATACAACAGAACGTCAGACCTGACACATCAGGAAACGGCATGGCAGTGACTCAGCAGCAGCAGATTCAACAACGGTAAATCACGCTGAGAAACGACGACAACTTTCATCCGACCAGCACGAACAGGCGGGACAACGACAATGCAGGATTGACGGACGGGAACAGAGCAGAATCAACAGGACCGAAGCACTTCTGAACACCCCAGGATTCCACGTGATTATGAACTTTTTATATAATAAACTAAGTAACATTTTATATTCAATATACTATTATTGATGCTTTTGTGCAAGCATATATCGTTATATTTGAGCATATTTTCGTAACTGCTTAGTAATTCATTGAGAGTTCAAGTGCCAAGATAGGGCTATACATATTATTATTTAAAATTCATAATTTCAATAACGCTAATGGTTGTTTTTTATTAGAGATAATAAGTATATGATTGTAGTAAGTAATGTACTAAGTTATTTGGCGATCGCTTGCTACCGCACTATATCCAAATTTTATCAAAATTACGTCAATTGTTCACCTGCTCTACGCTTAAAGTCTTTAAATTATATTTTTAATTACAATCATGACGGATATGAAAGCTCTAATAAAGAAACGAGGCACTGTTAAAGCTTCGATATCCCGCGTGAACACGTTTGCAGATAATTTCGATCCGGAAACCAGCGATCATCACGCATTAAAAATAAAACTTCGGCATTTGATGGAATTATCCACCAAATACGATGATATCCAATCTCAAATTGAATCCGATGACGCTGATTTCGCATTAGCAAGTGATAGAGTCCAAACGGAGGATGATCTTTGCAGCATTGAATGCAAGTTGCAACACTTATTAGAGCAGGTGGAGCATATAAATCAAAAACCGCTGATTAACACAGAATTTACGCCTCTTAAAACCCCCCCTATACAGTTGGAACCTATCAAGTTGCCTCGGTTTTCAGGTAAAATTATTGAATGGCAACATTATTATAATATATTCCTCGATACACGCCAGAAACGATCTGACGAATATTCAAAAACTACATTACCTGCACTCATCATTAACTGATGAGGCGCTGAACGTGATAAAATCGTTGCCAATTTCCCATGAGAACTACGCGGTAGCTATCGATCTGCTAAAAAATAGGTATGACAGTAAGTTGATTGTCTCAGCCCATCATGTGGGAAATGTCCTGGGTGTGCATTCGATTCAACAAGAGTCCAGAACTAGCATTTCCAAATTTTTCTGATGAAATAACCGCTAATATTAACGCGTTAAACAACCTAAACATACACGTAAATACATTTGAAATTATTATTATTCATTATTTGGCCCAAAAACTCGATAGGTATACGCTTAGATTGTGGAAGGAAAGTTTATCAGAGGAACGATTCCCCAACTTTAATAATTTTATAAAATTTCTAAATTCACGGAGACAGCTTTTACAAAATCTCGATAGCGAAACGGCTCCCACAAGCAAGATAAATGGTTGCGATAAGGCTCCTTATCGCCGGGCAATTAAAACGATGAACACGGCCAAGGCTATATTTCACTCTCATGTCGGAAATAAGCTATGCCATTTGTGTAAAGATAAACACAGAATTATTAATTGTCCACAATTTACAACGCTCACTGTACATGAGAAAAGAAACGTTATAATTAAAAATAAACTCTGTCTAAACTGCTTTCGTCCAGGTCACGATACCATCCGCTGCCCATCCAAATTTTCTTGTAGAAAGTGCGCTAAACGTCATCATACCCTGATTGACAAAGCCGAATCGTCCACCAATAACCAGTGTTCGCTGAAATTACAAGCAAACAAATCCATATTATTGACCACAGCAGTCTGCATGACTACTGATCGTTCAGGTAGAAGGCAACCGGTTAGAATTTTGCTGGACTCCGGTTCCCAGGCTAACTTTTGTACTATGGATTTCGCCCGCCGTATGGGTTTGAAATTAATCAAATCTCAATTGCCCATAACGGGTATAAACAATTCGTTATCCCAAGCGGACTTCAGCACCCGAGTCAGGTTACAGTCTCGCTATAAAAAATTTGGTTTAAAGATACATTGCGCTGTGCTTCTTAACATCACCAATAATCTCCCTGCGGAATCATTTGATGTCACATCTTTAAATCTACCCAAGGGCATATTTTTAGCCGACCCACAACTCAACTTCTCGTCGCAAGTCGACCTACTACTTGGTGCCCAATATTATCTGCAGTTAATTGAACCTACTAAATTTATTCGTGGCCCACATTTTCCCGTAATTCAGGAGACAAAACTAGGTTTCATTCTCGCAGGTAACTTACTGTTTAATGTTGGTATGACGAAACCGATGTCATCATTTATGGTACGTGATAATGATAGTGAACTGTCCTCGCAACTAAGGGAATTTTGGAAGTTGGAGGAAGTTTCTGTTCGTAATACCTCCGCTGAGGATTCGGACTGTGAGAATCATTTTCTGTCAAATACCGTCCGCAATGACGATGGCAGATTTGTAGTATCACTGCCTCGAAAGGCATACAGGTCGCATTTGGGTGATTCTCTACGCGGAGCTATCCGCCGGTTCCAGTCATTAGAACTTAAGTTCAAGCAGAACCCTACCCTTTACAAGGGCTATAGCGAGTTCATGCGTGAATATTTAAATCTTGGTCACATGTCGCCACAATTGTTATGTTGTTCTTTTTTTTGCCATGTAAATTCAATTACTATATATTATTAACTTTAAGGCATAAATTGCAAAATCGCCCCGATTTTGTGCGGGCAGTATGTTTAGACTTTGTAACTGTACTTTGAATGTTATAATACGACACGCGCAGATGACGTCACTTTTTTCTTATCGGCCGCTGTCAGCCGGCCTGCTGGGCGGCCGGTAGCGAAGTTTTAGTCAGTCATTTATATTACTCCGAGCTGAGCCCTCGTAATATTTCTCATCCAGCCGCGGCTTCTGGATACATTATTTTACTCGTTCATTATGTGCAACATGCACTAGTTAGACTTCTCGAGCTCTTTCTTATTCAACATGTTTTTCGACTTCATTATTAATTAATTTACGGGCGTCGTGACGGGGAAACGTCTGCGCGTGTCAGCAATGGTTGTAAAATTTAACAGTTCTCAATAAAGGATTATTGCTCAAACATTTATACAGTCCACTTCTATATACTTTCAAACCAGCCCTCTATATTTAGCGCTCCTGGAACAACTCGAGAAACTTCAAGAGCTTCCAGTACGCAACATTGTTTGGTCCACCAAACCGGATTTTATTTTCGCCTTACGGGCAACCATTTCAAAATATTTCATCTAATGAGCACAAAAAGGCCTGTGTCCCGAACAAGCTTCAAATTCAAAATGCTTTCAAATTAATATTGCTGGCCGTGGCATGTCCTTTGTCGCCGCAAAAGACGACCTGCAGCAGTGACACGCAAGATACAACAGAACGTCAGACCTGACACATCAGGAAACGGCATGGCAGTGACTCAGCAGCAGCAGATTCAACAACGGTAAATCACGCTGAGAAACGACGACAACTTTCATCCGACCAGCACGAACAGGCGGGACAACGACAATGCAGGATTGACGGACGGGAACAGAGCAGAATCAACAGGACCGAAGCACTTCTGAACACCCCAGGATTCCACGTGATTATGAACTTTTTATATAATAAACTAAGTAACATTTTATATTCAATATACTATTATTGATGCTTTTGTGCAAGCATATATCGTTATATTTGAGCATATTTTCGTAACTGCTTAGTAATTCATTGAGAGTTCAAGTGCCAAGATAGGGCTATACATATTATTATTTAAAATTCATAATTTCAATAACGCTAATGGTTGTTTTTTATTAGAGATAATAAGTATATGATTGTAGTAAGTAATGTACTAAGTTATTTGGCGATCGCTTGCTACCGCACTATATCCAAATTTTATCAAAATTACGTCAATTGTTCACCTGCTCTACGCTTAAAGTCTTTAAATTATATTTTTAATTACAATCATGACGGATATGAAAGCTCTAATAAAGAAACGAGGCACTGTTAAAGCTTCGATATCCCGCGTGAACACGTTTGCAGATAATTTCGATCCGGAAACCAGCGATCATCACGCATTAAAAATAAAACTTCGGCATTTGATGGAATTATCCACCAAATACGATGATATCCAATCTCAAATTGAATCCGATGACGCTGATTTCGCATTAGCAAGTGATAGAGTCCAAACGGAGGATGATCTTTGCAGCATTGAATGCAAGTTGCAACACTTATTAGAGCAGGTGGAGCATATAAATCAAAAACCGCTGATTAACACAGAATTTACGCCTCTTAAAACCCCCCCTATACAGTTGGAACCTATCAAGTTGCCTCGGTTTTCAGGTAAAATTATTGAATGGCAACATTATTATAATATATTCCTCGATACACGCCAGAAACGATCTGACGAATATTCAAAAACTACATTACCTGCACTCATCATTAACTGATGAGGCGCTGAACGTGATAAAATCGTTGCCAATTTCCCATGAGAACTACGCGGTAGCTATCGATCTGCTAAAAAATAGGTATGACAGTAAGTTGATTGTCTCAGCCCATCATGTGGGAAATGTCCTGGGTGTGCATTCGATTCAACAAGAGTCCAGAACTAGCATTTCCAAATTTTTCTGATGAAATAACCGCTAATATTAACGCGTTAAACAACCTAAACATACACGTAAATACATTTGAAATTATTATTATTCATTATTTGGCCCAAAAACTCGATAGGTATACGCTTAGATTGTGGAAGGAAAGTTTATCAGAGGAACGATTCCCCAACTTTAATAATTTTATAAAATTTCTAAATTCACGGAGACAGCTTTTACAAAATCTCGATAGCGAAACGGCTCCCACAAGCAAGATAAATGGTTGCGATAAGGCTCCTTATCGCCGGGCAATTAAAACGATGAACACGGCCAAGGCTATATTTCACTCTCATGTCGGAAATAAGCTATGCCATTTGTGTAAAGATAAACACAGAATTATTAATTGTCCACAATTTACAACGCTCACTGTACATGAGAAAAGAAACGTTATAATTAAAAATAAACTCTGTCTAAACTGCTTTCGTCCAGGTCACGATACCATCCGCTGCCCATCCAAATTTTCTTGTAGAAAGTGCGCTAAACGTCATCATACCCTGATTGACAAAGCCGAATCGTCCACCAATAACCAGTGTTCGCTGAAATTACAAGCAAACAAATCCATATTATTGACCACAGCAGTCTGCATGACTACTGATCGTTCAGGTAGAAGGCAACCGGTTAGAATTTTGCTGGACTCCGGTTCCCAGGCTAACTTTTGTACTATGGATTTCGCCCGCCGTATGGGTTTGAAATTAATCAAATCTCAATTGCCCATAACGGGTATAAACAATTCGTTATCCCAAGCGGACTTCAGCACCCGAGTCAGGTTACAGTCTCGCTATAAAAAATTTGGTTTAAACATACATTGCGCTGTGCTTCTTAACATCACCAATAATCTCCCTGCGGAATCATTTGATGTCACATCTTTAAATCTACCCAAGGGCATATTTTTAGCCGACCCACAACTCAACTTCTCGTCGCAAGTCGACCTACTACTTGGTGCCCAATATTATCTGCAGTTAATTGAACCTACTAAATTTATTCGTGGCCCACATTTTCCCGTAATTCAGGAGACAAAACTAGGTTTCATTCTCGCAGGTAACTTACTGTTTAATGTTGGTATGACGAAACCGATGTCATCATTTATGGTACGTGATAATGATAGTGAACTGTCCTCGCAACTAAGGGAATTTTGGAAGTTGGAGGAAGTTTCTGTTCGTAATACCTCCGCTGAGGATTCGGACTGTGAGAATCATTTTCTGTCAAATACCGTCCGCAATGAAGATGGCAGATTTGTAGTATCACTGCCTCGAAAGGCATACAGGTCGCATTTGGGTGATTCTCTACGCGGAGCTATCCGCCGGTTCCAGTCATTAGAACTTAAGTTCAAGCAGAACCCTACCCTTTACAAGGGCTATAGCGAGTTCATGCGTGAATATTTAAATCTTGGTCACATGTCGCCACAATTGTTATGTTGTTCTTTTTTTTGCCATGTAAATTCAATTACTATATATTATTAACTTTAAGGCATAAATTGCAAAATCGCCCCGATTTTGTGCGGGCAGTATGTTTAGACTTTGTAACTGTACTTTGAATGTTATAATACGACACGCGCAGATGACGTCACTTTTTTCTTATCGGCCGCTGTCAGCCGGCCTGCTGGGCGGCCGGTAGCGAAGTTTTAGTCAGTCATTTATATTACTCCGAGCTGAGCCCTCGTAATATTTCTCATCCAGCCGCGGCTTCTGGATACATTATTTTACTCGTTCATTATGTGCAACATGCACTAGTTAGATTTCTCGAGCTCTTTCTTATTCAACATGTTTTTCGACTTCATTATTAATTAATTTACGGGCGTCGTGACGGGGAAACGTCTGCGCGTGTCAGCAATGGTTGTAAAATTTAACAGTTCTCAATAAAGGATTATTGCTCAAACATTTATACAGTCCACTTCTATATACTTTCAAACCAGCCCTCTATATTTAGCGCTCCTGGAACAACTCGAGAAACTTCAAGAGCTTCCAGTACGCAACATTGTTTGGTCCACCAAACCGGATTTTATTTTCGCCTTACGGGCAACCATTTCAAAATATTTCATCTAATGAGCACAAAAAGGCCTGTGTCCCGAACAAGCTTCAAATTCAAAATGCTTTCAAATTAATATTGCTGGCCGTGGCATGTCCTTTGTCGCCGCAAAAGACGACCTGCAGCAGTGACACGCAAGATACAACAGAACGTCAGACCTGACACATCAGGAAACGGCATGGCAGTGACTCAGCAGCAGCAGATTCAACAACGGTAAATCACGCTGAGAAACGACGACAACTTTCATCCGACCAGCACGAACAGGCGGGACAACGACAATGCAGGATTGACGGACGGGAACAGAGCAGAATCAACAGGACCGAAGCACTTCTGAACACCCCAGGATTCCACGTGATTATGAACTTTTTATATAATAAACTAAGTAACATTTTATATTCAATATACTATTATTGATGCTTTTGTGCAAGCATATATCGTTATATTTGAGCATATTTTCGTAACTGCTTAGTAATTCATTGAGAGTTCAAGTGCCAAGATAGGGCTATACATATTATTATTTAAAATTCATAATTTCAATAACGCTAATGGTTGTTTTTTATTAGAGATAATAAGTATATGATTGTAGTAAGTAATGTACTAAGTTATTTGGCGATCGCTTGCTACCGCACTATATCCAAATTTTATCAAAATTACGTCAATTGTTCACCTGCTCTACGCTTAAAGTCTTTAAATTATATTTTTAATTACAATCATGACGGATATGAAAGCTCTAATAAAGAAACGAGGCACTGTTAAAGCTTCGATATCCCGCGTGAACACGTTTGCAGATAATTTCGATCCGGAAACCAGCGATCATCACGCATTAAAAATAAAACTTCGGCATTTGATGGAATTATCCACCAAATACGATGATATCCAATCTCAAATTGAATCCGATGACGCTGATTTCGCATTAGCAAGTGATAGAGTCCAAACGGAGGATGATCTTTGCAGCATTGAATGCAAGTTGCAACACTTATTAGAGCAGGTGGAGCATATAAATCAAAAACCGCTGATTAACACAGAATTTACGCCTCTTAAAACCCCCCCTATACAGTTGGAACCTATCAAGTTGCCTCGGTTTTCAGGTAAAATTATTGAATGGCAACATTATTATAATATATTCCTCGATACACGCCAGAAACGATCTGACGAATATTCAAAAACTACATTACCTGCACTCATCATTAACTGATGAGGCGCTGAACGTGATAAAATCGTTGCCAATTTCCCATGAGAACTACGCGGTAGCTATCGATCTGCTAAAAAATAGGTATGACAGTAAGTTGATTGTCTCAGCCCATCATGTGGGAAATGTCCTGGGTGTGCATTCGATTCAACAAGAGTCCAGAACTAGCATTTCCAAATTTTTCTGATGAAATAACCGCTAATATTAACGCGTTAAACAACCTAAACATACACGTAAATACATTTGAAATTATTATTATTCATTATTTGGCCCAAAAACTCGATAGGTATACGCTTAGATTGTGGAAGGAAAGTTTATCAGAGGAACGATTCCCCAACTTTAATAATTTTATAAAATTTCTAAATTCACGGAGACAGCTTTTACAAAATCTCGATAGCGAAACGGCTCCCACAAGCAAGATAAATGGTTGCGATAAGGCTCCTTATCGCCGGGCAATTAAAACGATGAACACGGCCAAGGCTATATTTCACTCTCATGTCGGAAATAAGCTATGCCATTTGTGTAAAGATAAACACAGAATTATTAATTGTCCACAATTTACAACGCTCACTGTACATGAGAAAAGAAACGTTATAATTAAAAATAAACTCTGTCTAAACTGCTTTCGTCCAGGTCACGATACCATCCGCTGCCCATCCAAATTTTCTTGTAGAAAGTGCGCTAAACGTCATCATACCCTGATTGACAAAGCCGAATCGTCCACCAATAACCAGTGTTCGCTGAAATTACAAGCAAACAAATCCATATTATTGACCACAGCAGTCTGCATGACTACTGATCGTTCAGGTAGAAGGCAACCGGTTAGAATTTTGCTGGACTCCGGTTCCCAGGCTAACTTTTGTACTATGGATTTCGCCCGCCGTATGGGTTTGAAATTAATCAAATCTCAATTGCCCATAACGGGTATAAACAATTCGTTATCCCAAGCGGACTTCAGCACCCGAGTCAGGTTACAGTCTCGCTATAAAAAATTTGGTTTAAACATACATTGCGCTGTGCTTCTTAACATCACCAATAATCTCCCTGCGGAATCATTTGATGTCACATCTTTAAATCTACCCAAGGGCATATTTTTAGCCGACCCACAACTCAACTTCTCGTCGCAAGTCGACCTACTACTTGGTGCCCAATATTATCTGCAGTTAATTGAACCTACTAAATTTATTCGTGGCCCACATTTTCCCGTAATTCAGGAGACAAAACTAGGTTTCATTCTCGCAGGTAACTTACTGTTTAATGTTGGTATGACGAAACCGATGTCATCATTTATGGTACGTGATAATGATAGTGAACTGTCCTCGCAACTAAGGGAATTTTGGAAGTTGGAGGAAGTTTCTGTTCGTAATACCTCCGCTGAGGATTCGGACTGTGAGAATCATTTTCTGTCAAATACCGTCCGCAATGACGATGGCAGATTTGTAGTATCACTGCCTCGAAAGGCATACAGGTCGCATTTGGGTGATTCTCTACGCGGAGCTATCCGCCGGTTCCAGTCATTAGAACTTAAGTTCAAGCAGAACCCTACCCTTTACAAGGGCTATAGCGAGTTCATGCGTGAATATTTAAATCTTGGTCACATGTCGCCACAATTGTTATGTTGTTCTTTTTTTTGCCATGTAAATTCAATTACTATATATTATTAACTTTAAGGCATAAATTGCAAAATCGCCCCGATTTTGTGCGGGCAGTATGTTTAGACTTTGTAACTGTACTTTGAATGTTATAATACGACACGCGCAGATGACGTCACTTTTTTCTTATCGGCCGCTGTCAGCCGGCCTGCTGGGCGGCCGGTAGCGAAGTTTTAGTCAGTCATTTATATTACTCCGAGCTGAGCCCTCGTAATATTTCTCATCCAGCCGCGGCTTCTGGATACATTATTTTACTCGTTCATTATGTGCAACATGCACTAGTTAGACTTCTCGAGCTCTTTCTTATTCAACATGTTTTTCGACTTCATTATTAATTAATTTACGGGCGTCGTGACGGGGAAACGTCTGCGCGTGTCAGCAATGGTTGTAAAATTTAACAGTTCTCAATAAAGGATTATTGCTCAAACATTTATACAGTCCACTTCTATATACTTTCAAACCAGCCCTCTATATTTAGCGCTCCTGGAACAACTCGAGAAACTTCAAGAGCTTCCAGTACGCAACATTGTTTGGTCCACCAAACCGGATTTTATTTTCGCCTTACGGGCAACCATTTCAAAATATTTCATCTAATGAGCACAAAAAGGCCTGTGTCCCGAACAAGCTTCAAATTCAAAATGCTTTCAAATTAATATTGCTGGCCGTGGCATGTCCTTTGTCGCCGCAAAAGACGACCTGCAGCAGTGACACGCAAGATACAACAGAACGTCAGACCTGACACATCAGGAAACGGCATGGCAGTGACTCAGCAGCAGCAGATTCAACAACGGTAAATCACGCTGAGAAACGACGACAACTTTCATCCGACCAGCACGAACAGGCGGGACAACGACAATGCAGGATTGACGGACGGGAACAGAGCAGAATCAACAGGACCGAAGCACTTCTGAACACCCCAGGATTCCACGTGATTATGAACTTTTTATATAATAAACTAAGTAACATTTTATATTCAATATACTATTATTGATGCTTTTGTGCAAGCATATATCGTTATATTTGAGCATATTTTCGTAACTGCTTAGTAATTCATTGAGAGTTCAAGTGCCAAGATAGGGCTATACATATTATTATTTAAAATTCATAATTTCAATAACGCTAATGGTTGTTTTTTATTAGAGATAATAAGTATATGATTGTAGTAAGTAATGTACTAAGTTATTTGGCGATCGCTTGCTACCGCACTATATCCAAATTTTATCAAAATTACGTCAATTGTTCACCTGCTCTACGCTTAAAGTCTTTAAATTATATTTTTAATTACAATCATGACGGATATGAAAGCTCTAATAAAGAAACGAGGCACTGTTAAAGCTTCGATATCCCGCGTGAACACGTTTGCAGATAATTTCGATCCGGAAACCAGCGATCATCACGCATTAAAAATAAAACTTCGGCATTTGATGGAATTATCCACCAAATACGATGATATCCAATCTCAAATTGAATCCGATGACGCTGATTTCGCATTAGCAAGTGATAGAGTCCAAACGGAGGATGATCTTTGCAGCATTGAATGCAAGTTGCAACACTTATTAGAGCAGGTGGAGCATATAAATCAAAAACCGCTGATTAACACAGAATTTACGCCTCTTAAAACCCCCCCTATACAGTTGGAACCTATCAAGTTGCCTCGGTTTTCAGGTAAAATTATTGAATGGCAACATTATTATAATATATTCCTCGATACACGCCAGAAACGATCTGACGAATATTCAAAAACTACATTACCTGCACTCATCATTAACTGATGAGGCGCTGAACGTGATAAAATCGTTGCCAATTTCCCATGAGAACTACGCGGTAGCTATCGATCTGCTAAAAAATAGGTATGACAGTAAGTTGATTGTCTCAGCCCATCATGTGGGAAATGTCCTGGGTGTGCATTCGATTCAACAAGAGTCCAGAACTAGCATTTCCAAATTTTTCTGATGAAATAACCGCTAATATTAACGCGTTAAACAACCTAAACATACACGTAAATACATTTGAAATTATTATTATTCATTATTTGGCCCAAAAACTCGATAGGTATACGCTTAGATTGTGGAAGGAAAGTTTATCAGAGGAACGATTCCCCAACTTTAATAATTTTATAAAATTTCTAAATTCACGGAGACAGCTTTTACAAAATCTCGATAGCGAAACGGCTCCCACAAGCAAGATAAATGGTTGCGATAAGGCTCCTTATCGCCGGGCAATTAAAACGATGAACACGGCCAAGGCTATATTTCACTCTCATGTCGGAAATAAGCTATGCCATTTGTGTAAAGATAAACACAGAATTATTAATTGTCCACAATTTACAACGCTCACTGTACATGAGAAAAGAAACGTTATAATTAAAAATAAACTCTGTCTAAACTGCTTTCGTCCAGGTCACGATAGCATCCGCTGCCCATCCAAATTTTCTTGTAGAAAGTGCGCTAAACGTCATCATACCCTGATTGACAAAGCCGAATCGTCCACCAATAACCAGTGTTCGCTGAAATTACAAGCAAACAAATCCATATTATTGTCCACAGCAGTCTGCATGACTACTGATCGTTCAGGTAGAAGGCAACCGGTTAGAATTTTGCTGGACTCCGGTTCCCAGGCTAACTTTTGTACTATGGATTTCGCCCGCCGTATGGGTTTGAAATTAATCAAATCTCAATTGCCCATAACGGGTATAAACAATTCGTTATCCCAAGCGGACTTCAGCACCCGAGTCAGGTTACAGTCTCGCTATAAAAAATTTGGTTTAAACATACATTGCGCTGTGCTTCTTAACATCACCAATAATCTCCCTGCGGAATCATTTGATGTCACATCTTTAAATCTACCCAAGGGCATATTTTTAGCCGACCCACAACTCAACTTCTCGTCGCAAGTCGACCTACTACTTGGTGCCCAATATTATCTGCAGTTAATTGAACCTACTAAATTTATTCGTGGCCCACATTTTCCCGTAATTCAGGAGACAAAACTAGGTTTCATTCTCGCAGGTAACTTACTGTTTAATGTTGGTATGACGAAACCGATGTCATCATTTATGGTACGTGATAATGATAGTGAACTGTCCTCGCAACTAAGGGAATTTTGGAAGTTGGAGGAAGTTTCTGTTCGTAATACCTCCGCTGAGGATTCGGACTGTGAGAATCATTTTCTGTCAAATACCGTCCGCAATGACGATGGCAGATTTGTAGTATCACTGCCTCGAAAGGCATACAGGTCGCATTTGGGTGATTCTCTACGCGGAGCTATCCGCCGGTTCCAGTCATTAGAACTTAAGTTCAAGCAGAACCCTACCCTTTACAAGGGCTATAGCGAGTTCATGCGTGAATATTTAAATCTTGGTCACATGTCGCCACAATTGTTATGTTGTTCTTTTTTTTGCCATGTAAATTCAATTACTATATATTATTAACTTTAAGGCATAAATTGCAAAATCGCCCCGATTTTGTGCGGGCAGTATGTTTAGACTTTGTAACTGTACTTTGAATGTTATAATACGACACGCGCAGATGACGTCACTTTTTTCTTATCGGCCGCTGTCAGCCGGCCTGCTGGGCGGCCGGTAGCGAAGTTTTAGTCAGTCATTTATATTACTCCGAGCTGAGCCCTCGTAATATTCCTCATCCAGCCGCGGCTTCTGGATACATTATTTTACTCGTTCATTATGTGCAACATGCACTAGTTAGACTTCTCGAGCTCTTTCTTATTCAACATGTTTTTCGACTTCATTATTAATTAATTTACGGGCGTCGTGACGGGGAAACGTCTGCGCGTGTCAGCAATGGTTGTAAAATTTAACAGTTCTCAATAAAGGATTATTGCTCAAACATTTATACAGTCCACTTCTATATACTTTCAAACCAGCCCTCTATATTTAGCGCTCCTGGAACAACTCGAGAAACTTCAAGAGCTTCCAGTACGCAACATTGTTTGGTCCACCAAACCGGATTTTATTTTCGCCTTACGGGCAACCATTTCAAAATATTTCATCTAATGAGCACAAAAAGGCCTGTGTCCCGAACAAGCTTCAAATTCAAAATGCTTTCAAATTAATATTGCTGGCCGTGGCATGTCCTTTGTCGCCGCAAAAGACGACCTGCAGCAGTGACACGCAAGATATAACAGAACGTCAGACCTGACACATCAGGAAACGGCATGGCAGTGACTCAGCAGCAGCAGATTCAACAACGGTAAATCACGCTGAGAAACGACGACAACTTTCATCCGACCAGCACGAACAGGCGGGACAACGACAATGCAGGATTGACGGACGGGAACAGAGCAGAATCAACAGGACCGAAGCACTTCTGAACACCCCAGGATTCCACGTGATTATGAACTTTTTATATAATAAACTAAGTAACATTTTATATTCAATATACTATTATTGATGCTTTTGTGCAAGCATATATCGTTATATTTGAGCATATTTTCGTAACTGCTTAGTAATTCATTGAGAGTTCAAGTGCCAAGATAGGGCTATACATATTATTATTTAAAATTCATAATTTCAATAACGCTAATGGTTGTTTTTTATTAGAGATAATAAGTATATGATTGTAGTAAGTACTGTATTAAGTTATTTGGCGATCGCTTGCTACCGCACTATATCCAAATTTTATCAAAATTACGTCAATTGTTCACCTGCTCTACGCTTAAAGTCTTTAAATTATATTTTTAATTACAATCATGACGGATATGAAAGCTCTAATAAAGAAACGAGGCACTGTTAAAGCTTCGATATCCCGCGTGAACACGTTTGCAGATAATTTCGATCCGGAAACCAGCGATCATCACGCATTAAAAATAAAACTTCGGCATTTGATGGAATTATCCACCAAATACGATGATATCCAATCTTAAATTGAATCCGATGACACTGATTTCGCATTAGCAAGTGATAGAGTCCAAACGGAGGATGATCTTTGCAGCATTGAATGCAAGTTGCAACACTTATTAGAGCAGGTGGAGCATATAAATCAAAAACCGCTGATTAACACAGAATTTACGCCTCTTAAAACCCCCCCTATACAGTTGGAACCTATCAAGTTGCCTCGGTTTTCAGGTAAAATTATTGAATGGCAACATTATTATAATATATTCCTCGATACACGCCAGAAACGATCTGACGAATATTCAAAAACTACATTACCTGCACTCATCATTAACTGATGAGGCGCTGAACGTGATAAAATCGTTGCCAATTTCCCATGAGAACTACGCGGTAGCTATCGATCTGCTAAAAAATAGGTATGACAGTAAGTTGATTGTCTCAGCCCATCATGTGGGAAATGTCCTGGGTGTGCATTCGATTCAACAAGAGTCCAGAACTAGCATTTCCAAATTTTTCTGATGAAATAACCGCTAATATTAACGCGTTAAACAACCTAAACATACACGTAAATACATTTGAAATTATTATTATTCATTATTTGGCCCAAAAACTCGATAGGTATACGCTTAGATTGTGGAAGGAAAGTTTATCAGAGGAACGATTCCCCAACTTTAATAATTTTATAAAATTTCTAAATTCACGGAGACAGCTTTTACAAAATCTCGATAGCGAAACGGCTCCCACAAGCAAGATAAATGGTTGCGATAAGGCTCCTTATCGCCGGGCAATTAAAACGATGAACACGGCCAAGGCTATATTTCACTCTCATGTCGGAAATAAGCTATGCCATTTGTGTAAAGATAAACACAGAATTATTAATTGTCCACAATTTACAACGCTCACTGTACATGAGAAAAGAAACGTTATAATTAAAAATAAACTCTGTCTAAACTGCTTTCGTCCAGGTCACGATAGCATCCGCTGCCCATCCAAATTTTCTTGTAGAAAGTGCGCTAAACGTCATCATACCCTGATTGACAAAGCCGAATCGTCCACCAATAACCAGTGTTCGCTGAAATTACAAGCAAACAAATCCATATTATTGTCCACAGCAGTCTGCATGACTACTGATCGTTCAGGTAGAAGGCAACCGGTTAGAATTTTGCTGGACTCCGGTTCCCAGGCTAACTTTTGTACTATGGATTTCGCCCGCCGTATGGGTTTGAAATTAATCAAATCTCAATTGCCCATAACGGGTATAAACAATTCGTTATCCCAAGCGGACTTCAGCACCCGAGTCAGGTTACAGTCTCGCTATAAAAAATTTGGTTTAAAGATACATTGCGCTGTGCTTCTTAACATCACCAATAATCTCCCTGCGGAATCATTTGATGTCACATCTTTAAATCTACCCAAGGGCATATTTTTAGCCGACCCACAACTCAACTTCTCGTCGCAAGTCGACCTACTACTTGGTGCCCAATATTATCTGCAGTTAATTGAACCTACTAAATTTATTCGTGGCCCACATTTTCCCGTAATTCAGGAGACAAAACTAGGTTTCATTCTCGCAGGTAACTTACTGTTTAATGTTGGTATGACGAAACCGATGTCATCATTTATGGTACGTGATAATGATAGTGAACTGTCCTCGCAACTAAGGGAATTTTGGAAGTTGGAGGAAGTTTCTGTTCGTAATACCTCCGCTGAGGATTCGGACTGTGAGAATCATTTTCTGTCAAATACCGTCCGCAATGACGATGGCAGATTTGTAGTATCACTGCCTCGAAAGGCATACAGGTCGCATTTGGGTGATTCTCTACGCGGAGCTATCCGCCGGTTCCAGTCATTAGA
Source organism: Magicicada septendecula (assembly GCA_034769895.1). Classification (NCBI taxonomy): domain Eukaryota; kingdom Metazoa; phylum Arthropoda; class Insecta; order Hemiptera; family Cicadidae; genus Magicicada; species Magicicada septendecula. The sequence continues at coordinate 407,898,386 of CM068374.1, read as the reverse complement.
ACTTAAGTTCAAGCAGAACCCTACCCTTTACAAGGGCTATAGCGAGTTCATGCGTGAATATTTAAATCTTGGTCACATGTCGCCACAATTGTTATGTTGTTCTTTTTTTTGCCATGTAAATTCAATTACTATATATTATTAACTTTAAGGCATAAATTGCAAAATCGCCCCGATTTTGTGCGGGCAGTATGTTTAGACTTTGTAACTGTACTTTGAATGTTATAATACGACACGCGCAGATGACGTCACTTTTTTCTTATCGGCCGCTGTCAGCCGGCCTGCTGGGCGGCCGGTAGCGAAGTTTTAGTCAGTCATTTATATTACTCCGAGCTGAGCCCTCGTAATATTTCTCATCCAGCCGCGGCTTCTGGATACATTATTTTACTCGTTCATTATGTGCAACATGCACTAGTTAGATTTCTCGAGCTCTTTCTTATTCAACATGTTTTTCGACTTCATTATTAATTAATTTACGGGCGTCGTGACGGGGAAACGTCTGCGCGTGTCAGCAATGGTTGTAAAATTTAACAGTTCTCAATAAAGGATTATTGCTCAAACATTTATACAGTCCACTTCTATATACTTTCAAACCAGCCCTCTATATTTAGCGCTCCTGGAACAACTCGAGAAACTTCAAGAGCTTCCAGTACGCAACATTGTTTGGTCCACCAAACCGGATTTTATTTTCGCCTTACGGGCAACCATTTCAAAATATTTCATCTAATGAGCACAAAAAGGCCTGTGTCCCGAACAAGCTTCAAATTCAAAATGCTTTCAAATTAATATTGCTGGCCGTGGCATGTCCTTTGTCGCCGCAAAAGACGACCTGCAGCAGTGACACGCAAGATACAACAGAACGTCAGACCTGACACATCAGGAAACGGCATGGCAGTGACTCAGCAGCAGCAGATTCAACAACGGTAAATCACGCTGAGAAACGACGACAACTTTCATCCGACCAGCACGAACAGGCGGGACAACGACAATGCAGGATTGACGGACGGGAACAGAGCAGAATCAACAGGACCGAAGCACTTCTGAACACCCCAGGATTCCACGTGATTATGAACTTTTTATATAATAAACTAAGTAACATTTTATATTCAATATACTATTATTGATGCTTTTGTGCAAGCATATATCGTTATATTTGAGCATATTTTCGTAACTGCTTAGTAATTCATTGAGAGTTCAAGTGCCAAGATAGGGCTATACATATTATTATTTAAAATTCATAATTTCAATAACGCTAATGGTTGTTTTTTATTAGAGATAATAAGTATATGATTGTAGTAAGTAATGTACTAAGTTATTTGGCGATCGCTTGCTACCGCACTATATCCAAATTTTATCAAAATTACGTCAATTGTTCACCTGCTCTACGCTTAAAGTCTTTAAATTATATTTTTAATTACAATCATGACAGATATGAAAGCTCTAATAAAGAAACGAGGCACTGTTAAAGCTTCGATATCCCGCGTGAACACGTTTGCAGATAATTTCGATCCGGAAACCAGCGATCATCACGCATTAAAAATAAAACTTCGGCATTTGATGGAATTATCCACCAAATACGATGATATCCAATCTCAAATTGAATCCGATGACGCTGATTTCGCATTAGCAAGTGATAGAGTCCAAACGGAGGATGATCTTTGCAGCATTGAATGCAAGTTGCAACACTTATTAGAGCAGGTGGAGCATATAAATCAAAAACCGCTGATTAACACAGAATTTACGCCTCTTAAAACCCCCCCTATACAGTTGGAACCTATCAAGTTGCCTCGGTTTTCAGGTAAAATTATTGAATGGCAACATTATTATAATATATTCCTCGATACACGCCAGAAACGATCTGACGAATATTCAAAAACTACATTACCTGCACTCATCATTAACTGATGAGGCGCTGAACGTGATAAAATCGTTGCCAATTTCCCATGAGAACTACGCGGTAGCTATCGATCTGCTAAAAAATAGGTATGACAGTAAGTTGATTGTCTCAGCCCATCATGTGGGAAATGTCCTGGGTGTGCATTCGATTCAACAAGAGTCCAGAACTAGCATTTCCAAATTTTTCTGATGAAATAACCGCTAATATTAACGCGTTAAACAACCTAAACATACACGTAAATACATTTGAAATTATTATTATTCATTATTTGGCCCAAAAACTCGATAGGTATACGCTTAGATTGTGGAAGGAAAGTTTATCAGAGGAACGATTCCCCAACTTTAATAATTTTATAAAATTTCTAAATTCACGGAGACAGCTTTTACAAAATCTCGATAGCGAAACGGCTCCCACAAGCAAGATAAATGGTTGCGATAAGGCTCCTTATCGCCGGGCAATTAAAACGATGAACACGGCCAAGGCTATATTTCACTCTCATGTCGGAAATAAGCTATGCCATTTGTGTAAAGATAAACACAGAATTATTAATTGTCCACAATTTACAACGCTCACTGTACATGACAAAAGAAACGTTATAATTAAAAATAAACTCTGTCTAAACTGCTTTCGTCCAGGTCACGATAGCATCCGCTGCCCATCCAAATTTTCTTGTAGAAAGTGCGCTAAACGTCATCATACCCTGATTGACAAAGCCGAATCGTCCACCAATAACCAGTGTTCGCTGAAATTACAAGCAAACAAATCCATATTATTGTCCACAGCAGTCTGCATGACTACTGATCGTTCAGGTAGAAGGCAACCGGTTAGAATTTTGCTGGACTCCGGTTCCCAGGCTAACTTTTGTACTATGGATTTCGCCCGCCGTATGGGTTTGAAATTAATCAAATCTCAATTGCCCATAACGGGTATAAACAATTCGTTATCCCAAGCGGACTTCAGCACCCGAGTCAGGTTACAGTCTCGCTATAAAAAATTTGGTTTAAACATACATTGCGCTGTGCTTCTTAACATCACCAATAATCTCCCTGCGGAATCATTTGATGTCACATCTTTAAATCTACCCAAGGGCATATTTTTAGCCGACCCACAACTCAACTTCTCGTCGCAAGTCGACCTACTACTTGGTGCCCAATATTATCTGCAGTTAATTGAACCTACTAAATTTATTCGTGGCCCACATTTTCCCGTAATTCAGGAGACAAAACTAGGTTTCATTCTCGCAGGTAACTTACTGTTTAATGTTGGTATGACGAAACCGATGTCATCATTTATGGTACGTGATAATGATAGTGAACTGTCCTCGCAACTAAGGGAATTTTGGAAGTTGGAGGAAGTTTCTGTTCGTAATACCTCCGCTGAGGATTCGGACTGTGAGAATCATTTTCTGTCAAATACCGTCCGCAATGACGATGGCAGATTTGTAGTATCACTGCCTCGAAAGGCATACAGGTCGCATTTGGGTGATTCTCTACGCGGAGCTATCCGCCGGTTCCAGTCATTAGAACTTAAGTTCAAGCAGAACCCTACCCTTTACAAGGGCTATAGCGAGTTCATGCGTGAATATTTAAATCTTGGTCACATGTCGCCACAATTGTTATGTTGTTCTTTTTTTTGCCATGTAAATTCAATTACTATATATTATTAACTTTAAGGCATAAATTGCAAAATCGCCCCGATTTTGTGCGGGCAGTATGTTTAGACTTTGTAACTGTACTTTGAATGTTATAATACGACACGCGCAGATGACGTCACTTTTTTCTTATCGGCCGCTGTCAGCCGGCCTGCTGGGCGGCCGGTAGCGAAGTTTTAGTCAGTCATTTATATTACTCCGAGCTGAGCCCTCGTAATATTTCTCATCCAGCCGCGGCTTCTGGATACATTATTTTACTCGTTCATTATGTGCAACATGCACTAGTTAGACTTCTCGAGCTCTTTCTTATTCAACATGTTTTTCGACTTCATTATTAATTAATTTACGGGCGTCGTGACGGGGAAACGTCTGCGCGTGTCAGCAATGGTTGTAAAATTTAACAGTTCTCAATAAAGGATTATTGCTCAAACATTTATACAGTCCACTTCTATATACTTTCAAACCAGCCCTCTATATTTAGCGCTCCTGGAACAACTCGAGAAACTTCAAGAGCTTCCAGTACGCAACATTGTTTGGTCCACCAAACCGGATTTTATTTTCGCCTTACGGGCAACCATTTCAAAATATTTCATCTAATGAGCACAAAAAGGCCTGTGTCCCGAACAAGCTTCAAATTCAAAATGCTTTCAAATTAATATTGCTGGCCGTGGCATGTCCTTTGTCGCCGCAAAAGACGACCTGCAGCAGTGACACGCAAGATACAACAGAACGTCAGACCTGACACATCAGGAAACGGCATGGCAGTGACTCAGCAGCAGCAGATTCAACAACGGTAAATCACGCTGAGAAACGACGACAACTTTCATCCGACCAGCACGAACAGGCGGGACAACGACAATGCAGGATTGACGGACGGGAACAGAGCAGAATCAACAGGACCGAAGCACTTCTGAACACCCCAGGATTCCACGTGATTATGAACTTTTTATATAATAAACTAAGTAACATTTTATATTCAATATACTATTATTGATGCTTTTGTGCAAGCATATATCGTTATATTTGAGCATATTTTCGTAACTGCTTAGCAATTCATTGAGAGTTCAAGTGCCAAGATAGGGCTATACATATTATTATTTAAAATTCATAATTTCAATAACGCTAATGGTTGTTTTTTATTAGAGATAATAAGTATATGATTGTAGTAAGTAATGTATTAAGTTATTTGGCGATCGCTTGCTACCGCACTATATCCAAATTTTATCAAAATTACGTCAATTGTTCACCTGCTCTACGCTTAAAGTCTTTAAATTATATTTTTAATTACAATCATGACGGATATGAAAGCTCTAATAAAGAAACGAGGCACTGTTAAAGCTTCGATATCCCGCGTGAACACGTTTGCAGATAATTTCGATCCGGAAACCAGCGATCATCACGCATTAAAAATAAAACTTCGGCATTTGATGGAATTATCCACCAAATACGATGATATCCAATCTCAAATTGAATCCGATGACGCTGATTTCGCATTAGCAAGTGATAGAGTCCAAACGGAGGATGATCTTTGCAGCATTGAATGCAAGTTGCAACACTTATTAGAGCAGGTGGAGCATATAAATCAAAAACCGCTGATTAACACAGAATTTACGCCTCTTAAAACCCCCCCTATACAGTTGGAACCTATCAAGTTGCCTCGGTTTTCAGGTAAAATTATTGAATGGCAACATTATTATAATATATTCCTCGATACACGCCAGAAACGATCTGACGAATATTCAAAAACTACATTACCTGCACTCATCATTAACTGATGAGGCGCTGAACGTGATAAAATCGTTGCCAATTTCCCATGAGAACTACGCGGTAGCTATCGATCTGCTAAAAAATAGGTATGACAGTAAGTTGATTGTCTCAGCCCATCATGTGGGAAATGTCCTGGGTGTGCATTCGATTCAACAAGAGTCCAGAACTAGCATTTCCAAATTTTTCTGATGAAATAACCGCTAATATTAACGCGTTAAACAACCTAAACATACACGTAAATACATTTGAAATTATTATTATTCATTATTTGGCCCAAAAACTCGATAGGTATACGCTTAGATTGTGGAAGGAAAGTTTATCAGAGGAACGATTCCCCAACTTTAATAATTTTATAAAATTTCTAAATTCACGGAGACAGCTTTTACAAAATCTCGATAGCGAAACGGCTCCCACAAGCAAGATAAATGGTTGCGATAAGGCTCCTTATCGCCGGGCAATTAAAACGATGAACACGGCCAAGGCTATATTTCACTCTCATGTCGGAAATAAGCTATGCCATTTGTGTAAAGATAAACACAGAATTATTAATTGTCCACAATTTACAACGCTCACTGTACATGAGAAAAGAAACGTTATAATTAAAAATAAACTCTGTCTAAACTGCTTTCGTCCAGGTCACGATACCATCCGCTGCCCATCCAAATTTTCTTGTAGAAAGTGCGCTAAACGTCATCATACCCTGATTGACAAAGCCGAATCGTCCACCAATAACCAGTGTTCGCTGAAATTACAAGCAAACAAATCCATATTATTGACCACAGCAGTCTGCATGACTACTGATCGTTCAGGTAGAAGGCAACCGGTTAGAATTTTGCTGGACTCCGGTTCCCAGGCTAACTTTTGTACTATGGATTTCGCCCGCCGTATGGGTTTGAAATTAATCAAATCTCAATTGCCCATAACGGGTATAAACAATTCGTTATCCCAAGCGGACTTCAGCACCCGAGTCAGGTTACAGTCTCGCTATAAAAAATTTGGTTTAAACATACATTGCGCTGTGCTTCTTAACATCTCCAATAATCTCCCTGCGGAATCATTTGATGTCACATCTTTAAATCTACCCAAGGGCATATTTTTAGCCGACCCACAACTCAACTTCTCGTCGCAAGTCGACCTACTACTTGGTGCCCAATATTATCTGCAGTTAATTGAACCTACTAAATTTATTCGTGGCCCACATTTTCCCGTAATTCAGGAGACAAAACTAGGTTTCATTCTCGCAGGTAACTTATGTTTAATGTTGGCATGACGAAACCGATTTCATCATTTATGGTACGTGATAATGATAGTGAACTGTCCTCGCAACTAAGGGAATTTTGGAAGTTGGAGGAAGTTTCTGTTCGTAATACCTCCGCTGAGGATTCGGACTGTGAGAATCATTTTCTGTCAAATACCGTCCGCAATGACGATGGCAGATTTGTAGTATCACTGCCTCGAAAGGCATACAGGTCGCATTTGGGTGATTCTCTACGCGGAGCTATCCGCCGGTTCCAGTCATTAGAACTTAAGTTCAAGCAGAACCCTACCCTTTACAAGGGCTATAGCGAGTTCATGCGTGAATATTTAAATCTTGGTCACATGTCGCCACAATTGTTATGTTGTTCTTTTTTTTGCCATGTAAATTCAATTACTATATATTATTAACTTTAAGGCATAAATTGCAAAATCGCCCCGATTTTGTGCGGGCAGTATGTTTAGACTTTGTAACTGTACTTTGAATGTTATAATACGACACGCGCAGATGACGTCACTTTTTTCTTATCGGCCGCTGTCAGCCGGCCTGCTGGGCGGCCGGTAGCGAAGTTTTAGTCAGTCATTTATATTACTCCGAGCTGAGCCCTCGTAATATTTCTCATCCAGCCGCGGCTTCTGGATAATTATTTTACTCGTTCATTATGTGCAACATGCACTAGTTAGACTTCTCGAGCTCTTTCTTATTCAACATGTTTTTCGACTTCATTATTAATTAATTTACGGGCGTCGTGACGGGGAAACGTCTGCGCGTGTCAGCAATGGTTGTAAAATTTAACAGTTCTCAATAAAGGATTATTGCTCAAACATTTATACAGTCCACTTCTATATACTTTCAAACCAGCCCTCTATATTTAGCGCTCCTGGAACAACTCGAGAAACTTCAAGAGCTTCCAGTACACAACATTGTTTGGTCCACCAAACCGGATTTATTTTCGCCTTACGGGCAACCATTTCAAAATATTTCATCTAATGAGCACAAAAAGGCCTGTGTCCCGAACAAGCTTCAAATTCAAAATGCTTTCAAATTAATATTGCTGGCCGTGGCGTGTCCTTTGTCGCCGCAAAAGACGACCTGCAGCAGTGACACGCAAGATACAACAGAACGTCAGACCTGACACATCAGGAAACGGCATGGCAGTGACTCAGCAGCAGCAGATTCAACAACGGTAAATCACGCTGAGAAACGACGACAACTTTCATCCGACCAGCACGAACAGGCGGGACAACGACAATGCAGGATTGACGGACGGGAACAGAGCAGAATCAACAGGACCGAAGCACTTCTGAACACCCCAGGATTCCACGTGATTATGAACTTTTTATATAATAAACTAAGTAACATTTTATATTCAATATACTATTATTGATGCTTTTGTGCAAGCATATATCACGCATTAAAAATAAAACTTCGGCATTTGATGGAATTATCCACCAAATACGATGATATCCAATCTCAAATTGAATCCGATGACGCTGATTTCGCATTAGCAAGTGATAGAGTCCAAACGGAGGATGATCTTTGCAGCATTGAATGCAAGTTGCAACACTTATTAGAGCAGGTGGAGCATATAAATCAAAAACCGCTTGTACGGTAGCGCGATGATTTCGTTTTCTAAGTTGGCTAATCTGCTTAATACTTCGCCTCAATATTTGCGTGTTTGTACTTTGCTCAGTGCGTAGCTAGCTCTCTCGGCGTTCGGTGCGCCGAATCTTTCGCTGTCATTTTTTGTCGACATTCAATGTAGGCTTTAGGCCTTACATTCTCGCTTATGGCCGACTAGGCCCGATTCATGCTTATCTAAATTTATAATATTTCGCAACACGCAGTATCAGCCAACTTCATTTCAACAAATACATCTGTAATGTAACTAAGTCAGACATTAAAATTTATTCAATACAGTCCACCTCTTATCATTTTCTTCCTGCAGAATCAATGCCTTTATCACATATCACTTTCAACTAATATGGAAGACCAGCCGACAGAATTTTTTAACTCGAGAAGCTTACATTTAGCCCACCTGGGCCCAATTCATTAATTTTCTTGTCCACACTTGCTGGATCATTATTCTCATTTAACATTTTTGGTCACTCCGGCCCTGGATTTTCCATTCGACATTTTTTACCAATACTTCTGGCCAGCACGGGCGAATTAGCACGTCAGCTAATACGACCGTGGCGTGATTTGCATCGTCATTTTGCTCGTCATCTTCAGACAACATATTACCAAGTGCCTGCCAGCTACAGTGCTCACTCAAAGTGGTCATCTCTGCCAGCTGTTTACCATCTTCACCAAGGAGCCGACGCTGCAGGACATCAACAGCAAGGTATCGCCAGCAACAGAAAAAGGTGCGTAAAATGTCTGAGGAAGGCCTCAAAGTGCTGACCAGAAAGAGGGGCGGATTAAAATCCGCGATAGTGCGGATACAATCCGCGGTAAATTCATTCGATATAACTTTAAGCACAAAACATTTTCTAACTGTAAGACTGGAAAGTCTCAAAAGCTTGGCCTCGAAGTACGACGAGGTACAGTCTGAGATAGAGCTCATCAGTAAAGACACGGGCGTTGCTCAGGCAGACCGAGTTGAGGTTGAAGAAATGATATACTCAACTGAGGCAAACATTTTACAACTACTTGACACTTTTAATACTCAGACTGTGCCTCCCGTATTATCGACGCCCATGCAATTAAAGCCGATAAGTTTGCCCTGCTTCTCAGGCAACATACTTGAGTGGCAACATTTTTATTCAATTTTCACTGATTTAGTGCATTCAAGATCTGATTTAACACCAGTGCAAAAACTGCATTATTTGCATTCCTCTGTGAAGTGTGAACCATTGGATTTAATTAAATCATTACCTATTTGTCAAGAAAATTATGCAATAGCGTTGAACTTGCTGTCCGAAAGGTATAACAACCCATTCATATTAGCTAAGTACTATGTACAAAACCTACTTCAGGTTAAGTCCACAATAAAGGACTCGGTCCAAAGTTTGGCGGAGTTTACGTATACAATAACGTCTTCTGTTAATTCACTGGCGGCAATGAAGCTGTCAGTGAATTCATTTGAATTTATCACCATACAGTTGCTCTCCACCAAACTTGACCCTATTACTTTAAAACTTTGGAAGGAGTCAATAGACCCTGACAACTTGCCTAGCTTTCAAGACTTTACGCATTTTTTAAACTTACGCAGACAGCTGTTAGAAAATACAATGCCCATTGAACCCGGACAGCAATTCAACAAACTTAATGTAAAACCTAACAATAAATTTGAGAAGTGTAGCTTAAGAAATACTGCTGGCAGCAATACCTTTAAGAGCTACCACGCAGCGGCAAATCATTATTCATGCGTGTGTTGTAAATCTGACCACCCGCTTTACATATGTAATAATTTTCGTATATTAAGTGCCGCTGAGCGGGGGCAATTGGTTGCAAATCATAAATGTTGTATCAACTGCCTTAGAGCAGGTCATCTGATAGCTAACTGTAAGAGTAAACAGGTCTGTAAAATTTGTTCAAAAGGCCACCACACATTGCTGCACGCAAATTACGTGCCGAAATCAACAGCTGCCAGCAGCAATTATTGCTCACTTAAATTACAGTGCAAAAACAATGTTCTTTTATCCACAGCGGTTGTATCTGTCGTTGATCAGGCTGGCAACAGGCATAGAGCTAGAGCGCTTCTAGACGCCGGTTCACAGATCAATTTCTGTACAAAATCATTTGCAAAAAGGTTACACCTTAAATTAACCAAATCTAATATTCCAATCACAGGAATAAACAACACAGCGTGTTGCGCAACTGACATTGCTTCTATACGTATTATTTCTCGCTATCAGAAACATAGTTTCGAGGCGAAATGTGCCGTCTTATCTACTTTAACTCACAATCTGCCTTCAACCTCGTTTGATATCAACCAGTTCCACATTCCAAGCAAAATTTTTCTGGCCGACCCAGATTTTAATATATCTTCACAGATCGACATACTATTAGGGGCACAATTTTATCTGGATTTGATATTAGCCAATAAATACACACGCGGACCCAATTTCCCTATCATTCAGGAAACAAAACTGGGTTACATTTTGGCTGGCAATCTGCCCAAGCACTGCCACACCGAGGGTCCTGCTGTTTCGTTCCTGGCAAGGAACAATGACAGTCAGATTCTGCAATCTCTCGAGAGATTTTGGGAAGCAGAAACTACCCCTGACGATACCCCTGATAGCGAGTCGGCTTGCGAAGAGCATTTTGTGCGCTCTACTCAGCGCAACCACGAGGGTAGATTTATAGTCTCACTCCCATTCAAGTCTGATAATCCCCACTTGGGGGAATCTTACACAAGTGCCGAATCAAGATTTTTAAACTTAGAGCGTCGATTTAGGCGCGACTCCAAGCTCGCTCGCGACTACGCGGACTTTATCAAGGAATACATGGATCTTGGGCACATGACACTCATCGATCATGGCGCTATCAATTTAGGAGCGTCAAATATTTACTACTTGCCTCACCATGCCGTGTTTAAACAGTCTAGCTTGACCACAAAACTGCGCGTTGTTTTTGATGGTTCGTCCAAGACTACTAATGGCCTTTCGTTAAATGACATATTATTAGTAGGCCCCACTGTTCAACAAGACCTTTTTTCCATTCTTTTGCGTTTCCGCATACATAAGTATGTTCTTATTGCCGACATCGAAAAGATGTATCGTCAGATTCGCGTAGCTGAGGGGGATTGTCACTATCAACGCATTTTGTGGCGTGACTCTCCCCTCGAACCACTTAAACATTTCGCGCTGCGAACAGTAACCTACGGCACGGCTAGCGCCTCTTTTTTGGCCACTCGGTGCCTTCTACAAATTGCTAGAGACAATCAGACTTCCTTTCCCCAAGCGGCTTTAGCCATAACCAACGATTTTTATGTCGACGATCTACTTACCGGTTCGGACACTATCCCTAATCTAACCAAGCTGAAATCCGATCTAGGTGCGTTACTTGGTCAATATGGTTTCACGTTGCACAAATGGGCATCAAATGAACCCACAGCGGTCGCAAATCATCACAACTTTTCACGACCCCTAAATAAACAGGACAATGTGCGTACCCTAGGCATTCTTTGGAACAACACTGCCGATTCATTTTTGTTTGACATCAAACTATCTCCGGTTGATTCTAGCATATCCAAGAGAAAAATTCTTTCAATTATTGCTGGAATATATGATCCTCTCGGTTTAATCGGTCCAGTTGTCTTTTTGTATAAACATTTCATGCAGCGACTTTGGCTTTGTAAGCTTGGATGGGATGAACCGATTTCCGGTCAGTCACTTTCGGATTGGCATTCTTTGTGTAACAAATTGATTATGATTGGTAAAATAGTCGTCCCGCGATCTATTCGTTGCAAGCGTGAGGCGGCTACAGTTCAGTTGCATGGTTTTTCGGATGCTTCGGAGAGAGGGTTTGGCTGTTGTATATATATCAGAGTCATTTATCAAGATTCTACTGCCTCCTGTCGCCTCTTGTGTTCCAAATCTCGCGTGGCTCCCCTACGCCAGGTGTCCTTACCTCGCATCGAGCTCTGCGCTTGCTTGTTATTGTCGCGACTCGTATCTAAGGTTATTCCTGCTCTTTATTCGTTTATTGATAATGTACATTTATATTCTGATTCCATGGTGGCTCTTTACTGGATTCATGCGCAGTCTACGCGTTGGAAAACATACGTCGCTAATCGGGTTGCTGAAATTCAGCGTCGTACGCAAACATATACCTGGGATCACATTGATTCGCGACGCAATCCTGCTGATATTATATCTAGGGGGTGTTTCCCTGACGTTTTGCGCGATTGCTCGCTTTGGTGGCACGGTCCTAGCTGTCTGTCTCAATCATCAGAGTCTGATCCCTTCCCATCTTTCGTACCGGCCACTCCGTCGTCTTCTGAAGTCACCGCGGAAGAGAAAACCACACATAACTTGTCGCTAATGTCTACCCTGGCTGTTGACTTATCGTTGGACTTTTCCTCGTTGCACCGGCTGACGCGTGTATACGCTTACTGTTTTCGGTTCATCAGAAATATTAGGCACTCATCTGCGGACAAACTTTCGGGCGATCTGACCCCTGTAGAAATTCATCAGTCTCTCAACTTCTTCATAAAACAATCTCAGTCGATCCACTTCCCAACCGAAATTAGTTGTCTTCGGAACGGATCTTCTGTTTCCATTAGGAGCAAGTTGGCTTCTCTCGACCCGTTTCTTGACGACTCTGGAGTGATACGCGTGGGCGGACGATTGCAGCATTCCCAATTACCCTACGATTCGAAACATCCTATTGTATTACCCCCATCGGCGCATATTACACGCCTTATCATCGAACGCGAACATATTCGTTTACTTCACGCTGGTGCTCAACTCGCGCATCATTCACTGCGTCAGCGTTGGTGGATTGTTAATGCCCGGCTAGTCATCCGTTCCATTATTCGTAAGTGTCTCAAGTGTATCAGGTTTAGTGCCACACAGCAGGTTCAGAGACTTGGTATTTTGCCATTCCCTAGAGTCACTCCTTCAATGCCGTTTCTATTTTGCGCGGTTGATTATGGTGGTCCCTTCATGATTCGTCATGGCGGGCAGAAGTCTAGAACTCTTACTAAGGCATACGTATCTTTGTTTGTTTGCTTAGCGACTAGGGCTATTCACTTGGAATTGGTGTCCGACCTTACGGCCAGCGCATTTATAGCCGCTTTACGTCGTTTCATGGCACGTCGGGGTATACCCAGTCAACTGTACTCCGACAATGGCACAAACTTCAGGAAGGCCCGCACCATCTTACATGATATTTACAACTTTTGGCGCAATAAGGATGCCATTTCTTCGATTAAGTCATTCACATCCTCTCTGGGGATATCATGGTCATTTATTCCGCCCTCCTCACCTCATTTCGGTGGCCTTTGGGAGAGCGGCATAAAGAGTTTGAAATTTCATCTCCGCCGCGTGGTAGGCAAATCTATACTAAACTTCGAAGAGTTCACGACCGTTTTGTCTCAGATAGAAGCATGTCTGAACTATCGACCTTTATTTGCCATCTCTTCGGATGTTAACGACCCGGTGCCACTTACACCGGGCCATTTTTTGATTTGCGCGCCCTTAACAGCGATTCCGGACCCAGACCTTTCTCACGTTCCTGTTTCTCGTCTTGGTCGTTGGCAACTCCTTCAGAGGTTTGTCCAGGGCATTTGGAAGGTGTGGTCTCGCGATTATTTGCACCAGCTGCAGCAGCGTCACAAGTGGAAGTTTGCCAAGGATAATGTTTCCATTGGTGACTTAGTTTTGCTTATTGAGGATAATTTACCTCCATTAGCCTGGAAATTTGGCGTAATTATCGCCACATTTCCCGGCCCAGATAACTTGGTTCGTGTTGTAGACATTCGCACGCCTACGGGTGTTTTGCGGAGACCAATACATAAATTATGTCTGTTGCCAGCGCGAGACGAGATTTGACATTATGATTACTTAGCACAATGCTACTTTATTCAGCTATTGGCTTATTACTTATTACGACCATTTGGTCAACATAATCGTGATGAATTATCACAATATTCTCTTATCAATTTTGCGTCATTGCACGCTTCTAATTATCACAGTTTTGGTGGTATCTTAATGTTTGTATTGTATGTTAATTTGTGTGGCATACTATGTCTTACACATTTGCATTGATGTTATGGGGTATATTGCATGTTTTTTGGTGGTCTTATTTATAAAATGTTATTACATAATATTCGCATGTCTTGCCGTTAAGCAATCATGCATTCAGTTCTTTATATTGTTGCTGATAAATATGTACTGTTCTGTGAATGTCTTTAAACTGTTAAATTGTTCCTGTAATTTCAGTATTGTATTATTTGACATTGCAATTATTTATCTTGTAATTATTCAAATTATTGTTATTGTATTCACATAAATTGTGTCTATGTAAAAACTATTGTTAGCGTCTGCCGTATGTAACTGCCACGTCTAGGTTTATTTCATATTGTATTTTATATTTTATTCATTTTGCAAGTAAGCATGCACAATTCTTTTACTTAAAATTATGACATACATGTCATATCTGGGCTTGCATTCAGCATCTAGCTTGTTCATGCATTATTATATTGTAAGTTCCTGAAACTTCAGGAATAGCATGACTAGGTCAATACATGCCGCCCTGCTGAATATACAATAGAACATGTAACTGCAACATGTTCAACAACAATTTTGTTCATGTAATGAACTTTCTGTACAGGTCCACGGGCCTCAATTAATTTTAGTAACCATCTATGACATGCATAGGGTTATCAGCGATCGGTCCATCATGTGATGAGCTTCCGATCATGCATTAAACATTGTATAATTATGTATTTTTCTTTCATGTTTTATAATGTTATATACTGAACACACTTGTGTCAGTAATATTAGTCAAACCAGATTTATTCATATATGAAACAGCTGTTCGCCAACCTTGGCCTACAACCGCCTATCTCTAGGCTTATCTTATGCATGCTTATCTCTAAACTAGTGACGGACTGCCGTTATCTAATCTCATAACTCAAGGTACAACTCAGCCTTGAAGCTAACTACCATTATAAGAAACTGTACTCTTTTAAATTAAATTGTAAATGTATCATAATTTAAGAAAAAATGTGTTAAAAAATCAGTTTGATTTTGACGGGCAGCTTATGTACGGTAGCGCGATGATTTCGTTTTCTAAGTTGGCTAATCTGCTTAATACTTCGCCTCAATATTTGCGTGTTTGTACTTTGCTCAGTGCGTAGCTAGCTCTCTCGGCGTTCGGTGCGCCGAATCTTTCGCTGTCATTTTTTGTCGACATTCAATGTAGGCTTTAGGCCTTACATTCTCGCTTATGGCCGACTAGGCCCGATTCATGCTTATCTAAATTTATAATATTTCGCAACACGCAGTATCAGCCAACTTCATTTCAACAAATACATCTGTAATGTAACTAAGTCAGACATTAAAATTTATTCAAATACAGTCCACCTCTTATCATTTTCTTCCTGCAGAATCAATGCATTTATCACATATCACTTTCAACTAATATGGAAGACCAGCCGACAGACTTTTTTAACTCGAGAAGCTTACATTTAGCCCACCTGGGCCCAATTCATTAATATTCTTGTCCACACTTGCTGGATCATTATTCTCATTTAACACCGCTGATTAACACAGAATTTACGCCTCTTAAAACCCCCCCTATACAGTTGGAACCTATCAAGTTGCCTCGGTTTTCAGGTAAAATTATTGAATGGCAACATTATTATAATATATTCCTCGATACACGCCAGAAACGATCTGACGAATATTCAAAAACTACATTACCTGCACTCATCATTAACTGATGAGGCGCTGAACGTGATAAAATCGTTGCCAATTACCCATGAGAACTACGCGGTAGCTATCGATCTGCTAAAAAATAGGTATGACAGTAAGTTGATTGTCTCAGCCCATCATGTGGGAAATGTCCTGGGTGTGCATTCGATTCAACAAGAGTCCAGAACTAGCATTTCCAAATTTTTCTGATGAAATAATCGCTAATATTAACGCGTTAAACAACCTAAACATACACGTAAATACATTTGAAATTATTATTATTCATTATTTGGCCCAAAAACTCGATAGGTATACGCTTAGATGGTGGAAGGAAAGTTTATCAGAGGAACGATTCCCCAACTTTAATAATTTTATAAAATTTCTAAATTCACGGAGACAGCTTTTACAAAATCTCGATAGCGAAACGGCTCCCACAAGCAAGATAAATGGTTGCGATAAGGCTCCTTATCGCCGGGCAATTAAAACGATGAACACGGCCAAGGCTATATTTCACTCTCATGTCGGAAATAAGCTATGCCATTTGTGTAAAGATAAACACAGAATTATTAATTGTCCACAATTTACAACGCTCACTGTACATGACAAAAGAAACGTTATAATTAAAAATAAACTCTGTCTAAACTGCTTTCTTCTTCGTATTGTTTAAGACCTGAAGATGTCAGTAATGACGAAAAGCTTAGTCGAACAATAAAAAATTATAGCAGTTAGCAAATTCATAAAAGAAATAGTAAACTGCTTTCGTCCAGGTCACGATAGCATCCGCTGCCCATCCAAATTTTCTTGTAGAAAGTGCGCTAAACGTCATCATACCCTGATTGACAAAGCCGAATCGTCCAATAACCAGTGTTCGCTGAAATTACAAGCAAACAAATCCATATTATTGTCCACAGCAGTCTGCATGACTACTGATCGTTCAGGTAGAAGGCAACCGGTTAGAATTTTGGACTCCGGTTCCCAGGCTAACTTTTGTACTATGGATTTCGCCCGCCGTATGGGTTTGAAATTAATCAAATCTCAATTGCCCATAACGGGTATAAACAATTCGTTATCCCAAGCGGACTTCAGCACCCGAGTCAGGTTACAGTCTCGCTATAAAAAATTTGGTTTAAACATACATTGCGCTGTGCTTCTTAACATCTCCAATAATCTCCCTGCGGAATCATTTGATGTCACATCTTTAAATCTACCCAAGGGCATATTTTTAGCCGACCCACAACTCAACTTCTCGTCGCAAGTCGACCTACTACTTGGTGCCCAATATTATCTGCAGTTAATTGAACCTACTAAATTTATTCGTGGCCCACATTTTCCCGTAATTCAGGAGACAAAACTAGGTTTCATTCTCGCAGGTAACTTATGTTTAATGTTGGCATGACGAAACCGATTTCATCATTTATGGTACGTGATAATGATAGTGAACTGTCCTCGCAACTAAGGGAATTTTGGAAGTTGGAGGAAGTTTCTGTTCGTAATACCTCCGCTGAGGATTCGGACTGTGAGAATCATTTTCTGTCAAATACCGTCCGCAATGACGATGGCAGATTTGTAGTATCACTGCCTCGAAAGGCATACAGGTCGCATTTGGGTGATTCTCTACGCGGAGCTATCCGCCGGTTCCAGTCATTAGAACTTAAGTTCAAGCAGAACCCTACCCTTTACAAGGGCTATAGCGAGTTCATGCGTGAATATTTAAATCTTGGTCACATGTCGCCACAATTGTTATGTTGTTCTTTTTTTTGCCATGTAAATTCAATTACTATATATTATTAACTTTAAGGCATAAATTGCAAAATCGCCCCGATTTTGTGCGGGCAGTATGTTCAGACTTTGTACTGTACTTTGAATGTTATAATACGACACGCGCAGATGACGTCACTTTTTTCTTATCGGCCGCTGTCAGCCGGCCTGCTGGGCGGCCGGTAGCGAAGTTTTAGTCAGTCATTTATATTACTCCGAGCTGAGCCCTCGTAATATTTCTCATCCAGCCGCGGCTTCTGGATACATTATTTTACTCGTTCATTATGTGCAACATGCACTAGTTAGACTTCTCGAGCTCTTTCTAATTCAACATGTTTTTCGATTTCATTATTAATTAATTTACGGGCGTCGTGACGGGAAAACGTCTGCGCGTGTCAGCAATGGTTGTAAAATTTAACAGTTCTCAATAAAGGATTATTGCTCAAACATTTATACAGTCCACTTCTATATACTTTCAAACCAGCCCTCTATATTTAGCGCTCCTGGAACAACTCGAGAAACTTCAAGAGCTTCCAGTACGCAACAGTAATGGTGTGAATATTGAGAGTACTGATGAAATTTTAAAGGGAGTAAAATGTAATAATGGAATGTTAGTGTGTGTTGATGAGTCAGAGAGAAAGTGGAGAAAGAATATACAGGTAGAGGGGTTGCAGGGGGTAAATTTTTCCCGTAATGTTGTAGTCGGGGGTGAAGAAAAAGCTTCACGCGCGTATTTGGAAGACACATGGTCTACAAATAGCCGTCCCTCGATTTTTTGTGCACCTGATAGGTGGTGCAGCAATAAAGTTGTAGTGTCCCCTTTCGTGTATCATGAGTTCATTGGAAAAGCCCAGATGAGTCATAATAACGTTGTGTTACCCTTTGCGTGGTATGAAATAGGTCAGTGGGGTTGTGAGAGGTATGGTGATGAGAGAGAGAGAGAGAGAGAGAGAGAGAGAGAGAGAGAGAGAGAGAGAGAGAGAGAGAGAGAGAGAGATAGGGAGATAAAATTATTTAAGGTGAATAGAAATTATGAAGAATTTGTAGAAAGGTTAGGTGGAGAGAGAAGTGATAATAATAGCAAGTACTTACCTTGTATTGAAACTGAGGTAGTAGGAGATGATGTTGATAACAATGAATTATTAATTTACCTGATTATGACAAATTATACTAAGGGCGACAGGACCATACTCTATGATGACAGGTTATATGACAAAATAATAAGGAATAATTCTAATGATATATTGGAAGGGTATACAAAATTAAATAAGTATTATATTGAGTGTGATAATATCATATATTCAATAATAAATAATATGTGTAGACCTAAGATTAGATTATTATTTGATGATGGAGGATAAGTGTTTTATTGTGTTATGAACATTTAATTATGTGAACAGTGTGGTTTTGAAATGGATTGTTTTATGAACTGATTTATGGTCAATGATAACAAATAATAAGTTGGATTGTATATTTTTGTGTGTTAATGTCAAGGTATTTGTGCATTACATTATGTTGTGTATTATATGTATTTTTATGTAAACCATGTAGATAATAGGAGTTGATTGAATAACAATTATAAAATGTTTCAAACTAAATAAGCGATGAAAGTAATGGTGAAATTTTAAATAATTAAAGATTAATTAATTTAAAACGTTGTATAAAAAAGATTTGATACTGAAGTTAAATAATTAAAAGTTTGATATAACAGAGTTGATGGAAATGATAATAGTAGTGTTTATAATTTTTATACAAATTATTTAATTGTGAATTGTTTGGTTAAATGTAGCAATGATATTGTTCATGTATATTATGTTATTATACAAGATTAAAGGGTGATTTTGGGGGTTGTTTGGTGTCATTACAAGTGTAAATCAATTATGGAATGTAGAGACTGCAAAAGTAGAAAGACATAAGTTTAGATATAGGTAGGCTATTACAGTGGTGGCATGTGCTACTGTAGATAGCGTTATGGGTTGATGAGTAACGCACAAGTACGTTGCCATCATCGGAAGCCGAAATCGGCGTACATACACTGTACAACTTTGATATAATTTTATATTATATATGATTCTTAACCGTACAGTGTATAAATGATGTTAGAGTGTAAACATGATAATGAAGATGATTTCCCCGCCTTTTCGGGGGATTACTGTCTTACCTGCACTAATCGTGGTTCTGGACGACAGCCAGCTGTGGGCAGCAATTGTAACACTGACCATGGTTGGTTGTCCTGAAAATTGGTGAAAGTTGAAATTAAAGGGGGCCACTTAGGGGAAATCCCCAGAACTATGGAACAGCAGCTATCACCTTGTTCGAGTAGGAACAGCAAAACAGGTGATAGACCCGTTTTAAGGGCATAATTATGTAACTTTCAGATATGATGATATCTGGCAATTTATAAAATGTAAAGCCGAAGCAAGGACAAGGAGATGCCAAAATTCCTCCACGAATTCAGTCCTTGTGGAAGCAACTGGACGCCACAGTCAAGGGGGGGGTCATAGTGTGTGTGGCGAGGAGGTTGCTACAGGGGTAGTAACGTTAAATAACTATTAAGTATCAAGTATATGATATCGATAATGGTGTTGAATAAAAAAGATAATGATGATACTGCTTTAAAGAAGTATTAAAATCAGGAAAACTGATCAATGAAGTTTAAATAGTTAGATTGTTTGCCATAATAAAGTTGTGTTTTGAATTCTAGATGATAGATATATAGATAAT
This sequence comes from Magicicada septendecula, assembly GCA_034769895.1. Lineage (NCBI taxonomy): Eukaryota > Metazoa > Arthropoda > Insecta > Hemiptera > Cicadidae > Magicicada > Magicicada septendecula. The sequence goes on along the minus strand of CM068374.1, from coordinate 407,877,969 downwards.
TGTTGTTGGTTTTAGGAAACCTAAGGAATTATTTTACGTGTTGTTATCTTAGTGTAAGAGTATATTTTCTTGTGGTGAAAAGAGTTGAAATATTATTGACTGGAGTCGAGAAATTATTTGTTAAATGTAGGAGTGCAAAAAGGGGAGGAGATATTCTATAGTAAATCTTGTTGTTTGGTATTTGAAAAATTAGGAATTAAGAAAACCAATGCCTTTTAACATAAACCAATGCAGCTAAGGGGAGACAGATCAGTTGTGGATATGGGATTATACAAGGCCACTATTTAATTTTGTATTCGATGTTTCAGAGTTTAGTGATGCTGTGACGGCGGTCCTGAGCTGGCCTGCGCGTCAGAGCAGGAACGTCAAGTGCCTGGATGGCCTTGCGGTGTTGAGATCTCGCAAGAGAAGTCCAGTAAGGTCAGGCAGGTACTGTCATCATCATTGGACCAAGGGTGAGTGATTTGTATTTCTTTTTATATAAACAGTGCAGGGGGTTGTGGCGACATATCCGGGCTGATCCCTTTAGAAAGTATGAATGAGTCAATGAGAGTTTTTATGTTTCGACATAAAACCTCTCATTGAGGGGGTTTTGTAACGGTACATAGGACCGTGTAGGAATTAATGGTACATGCAAATATAATTTTATTGTGATTTAATGTATTAAACGACATAAGGTTAGAATTTCCCAAATATATCGTACTACGCAATTTGCCAGAACGACTCGACTTCAAGGTCACTGGTGTACGTGACATACGGCAGATATGCATACGAAACGACAAACGGACAATGCTGAAACGTCATAATAAATACGACAGACGTAACCACTGTGATGTAAAACAATGCCGTCATCAGCTGTGGACAATAGGTTGATGACGATTAATCCCTTCCACCTGGCGATTTTACACAAATATATCTGCCCCAGTCGGCAAACTACACTCAGTGCAGGAGCACGTTACAAAATTCGCTGGTAAAGTATTGCCAGCCCAAAAGTGTTTTAAAATATAACAATGTAATCAAACATGTAACTAATTAAAATCAGTGAACTAGCAGAATACACAATGTGACATAAATTCAGTGCAGTCAGAAGAACAGACATAGAACAGAAAATTCGGCGAACACCCGCTGGCAATGGAGAGCGTCTGAAGAGAAACTGCTACATCTCAAATTCAGGAAAGTCGAAATTTATATCAACCTTTTTTATTAGATTTGAGCTCAAAAATTTCTAAATTAAAAAATGTACCACTAAATTGCTGTATTGGGAGAGAGAGAGCGTGTCTGTGTGAAATCGTGCCGGCACATACAAGCAAAGCCACGAGGCATTGGTTTATGTTCTGAAGTAAGAACTTCTCAATTTGAATACATAATAACTGCAGTTTATTAAGAATACACTTGTTTATAAATTCAATAAAGAAGCTAGCGCATGAATAATTGAAATTGACGTAGTTCGATTATATATAGCGGAAACACGTCGCCGCCATTTTGTTAATCTATGTAAGAGCGACTCCATTTTGTTTTGTTTTGTGTCGATTTTAAATTTAATGTCAGTAAAAAGCAAGTTTATCTACCATACACTGTTTGAGTTAGTTATTTCGAGCAACCGTCCTGTCTCTGATGATCGCTTAACCAGAATCCTGGAACCCTTAGGTCAATTTAAAAATATTAAGTTGGTACTACAAGATGGCGCCGGAAAAAGCATGGCATATACAATAAATATGTTAATAAAAGGTAAGGTATCAACAAAAATAAGTTTAATAAATGTGAGTGTAGTAACAAATGGCGCCCAAAACAGGGACTTTATTGTTTATATAGTAAGTGTAGTAACAAATGGTGCCCGAACTGGCGACTTGATATAAATAGATTTTATACAAATAAGCCGGAGTCGGAGACGAATGGTTGTTGGAAAAAAGGAATTGACACGTAAGATATACCTGGTACGTAGATAATAAGTTATACCATGATTGTTAGGTTAGGATGTTGTTATGTTAGATATATGTAGAGAAACAATTTGAAACAAAGATATTTAAACAAAATTTTTTTTCTTCAAAATGGCAGACAATGAGGAAAGTGTCAACCTAACAGACACAGAAACAGAGTCAATGATAATGAGCAATGTAGAAGTACAATCTACTCCAACGACAACTAGAATGAAAGAGTTGTCGGTGGATGATATGTTTAACTTAATAAAAACAATGTCTGAAAGTATAAATAATAATTTTAATGAGAAATTTCATGAACAGAGTATAAAGTTTGATGAAAAATGTGACAAACTTGATGAGAAGTTGAATGAAGTGAAAAACGACATTAAGAGTCAAAATTGTTATTTTAATAAACAATTTGACGAAATGAATAAAAGGTTAGATGAGAAATTAAGTCAAATAAGGAATAAGAAGGTAAGTAGCAGTGACAATATGACGAAAAATAAGGAAGAAAGAATTAATAACAAGGTGAGTAATAATGATGATTTGAATAATGAATTCACAAGTGATAACAATGATATAAGTAAAAATATGGTGTTAGAAAAAAATTGTTCAGACTTTGTAACTGTACTTTGAATGTTATAATACGACACGCACAGACGACGTCACTTTTTTCTTATCGGCCGCTGTCAGCCGGCACTGCTGGGCGGCCGGTAGCGAAGTTTTAGTCAGTCATTTATATTACTCCGAGCTGAGCCCTCGTAATATTTCTCATCCAGCCGCGGCTTCTGGATACATTATTTTACTCGTTCATTATGTGCAACATGCACTAGTTAGATTTCTCGAGCTCTTTCTTATTCAACATGTTTTTCGACTTCATTATTAATTAATTTACGGGCGTCGTGACGGGGAAACGTCTGCGCGTGTCAGCAATGGTTGTAAAATTTAACAGTTCTCAATAAAGGATTATTGCTCAAACATTTATACAGTCCACTTCTATATACTTTCAAACCAGCCCTCTATATTTAGCGCTCCTGGAACAACTCGAGAAACTTCAAGAGCTTCCAGTACGCATCATTGTTTGGTCCACCAAACCGGATTTTATTTTCGCCTTACGGGCAACCATTTCAAAATATTTCATCTAATGAGCACAAAAAGGCCTGTGTCCCGAACAAGCTTCAAATTCAAAATGCTTTCAAATTAATATTGCTGGCCGTGGCATGTCCTTTGTCGCCGCAAAAGACGACCTGCAGCAGTGACACGCAAGATACAACAGAACGTCAGACCTGACACATCAGGAAACGGCATGGCAGTGACTCAGCAGCAGCAGATTCAACAACGGTAAATCACGCTGATAAACGACGACAACTTTCATCCGACCAGCACGAACAGGCGGGACAACGACAATGCAGGATTGACGGACGGGAACAGAGCAGAATCACCAGGACCGAAGCACTTCTGAACACCCCAGGATTCCACGTGATTATGAACTTTTTATATAATAAACTAAGTAACATTTTATATTCAATATACTATTATTGATGCTTTTGTGCAAGCATATATCGTTATATTTGAGCATATTTTCGTAACTGCTTAGTAATTCATTGAGAGTTCAAGTGCCAAGATAGGGCTATACATATTATTATTTAAAATTCATAATTTCAATAACGCTAATGGTTGTTTTTTTTTAGAGATAATAAGTATATGATTGTAGTAAGTAATGTATTAAGTTATTTGGCGATCGCTTGCTACCGCACTATATCCAAATTTTATCAAAATTACGTCAATTGTTCACCTGCTCTACGCTTAAAGTCTTTAAATTATATTTTTAATTACAACCATGACGGATATGAACTCTCATAAAGAAACGAGGCACTGTTAAAGCTTCGATATCCCGCGTGAACACGTTTGCAGATAATTTCGATCCGGAAACCAGCGATCATCACGCATTAAAAATAAAACTTCGGCATTTGATGGAATTATCCACCAAATACGATGATATCCAATCTCAAATTGAATCCGATGACGCTGATTTCGCATTAGCAAGTGATAGAGTCCAAACGGAGGATGATCTTTGCAGCATTGAATGCAAGTTGCAACACTTATTAGAGCAGGTGGAGCATATAAATCAAAAACCGCTGATTAACACAGAATTTACGCCTCTTAAAACCCCCCCTATACAGTTGGAACCTATCAAGTTGCCTCGGTTTTCAGGTAAAATTATTGAATGGCAACATTATTATAATATATTCCTCAATACACGCCAGAAACGATCTGACGAATATTCAAAAACTACATTACCTGCACTCATCATTAACTGATGAGGCGCTGAACGTGATAAAATCGTTGCCAATTACCCATGAGAACTACGCGGTAGCTATCGATCTGCTAAAAAATAGGTATGACAGTAAGTTGATTGTCTCAGCCCATCATGTGGGAAATGTCCTGGGTGTGCATTCGATTCAACAAGAGTCCAGAACTAGCATTTCCAAATTTTTCTGATGAAATAATCGCTAATATTAACGCGTTTAACAACCTAAACATACACGTAAATACATTTGAAATTATTATTATTCATTATTTGGCCCAAAAACTCGATAGGTATACGCTTAGATTGTGGAAGGAAAGTTTATCAGAGGAACGATTCCCCAACTTTAATAATTTTATAAAATTTCTAAATTCACGGAGACAGCTTTTACAAAATCTCGATAGCGAAACGGCTCCCACAAGCAAGATAAATGGTTGCGATAAGGCTCCTTATCGCCGGGCAATTAAAACGATGAACACGGCCAAGGCTATATTTCACTCTCATGTCGGAAATAAGCTATGCCATTTGTGTAAAGATAAACACAGAATTATTAATTGTCCACAATTTACAACGCTCACTGTACATGACAAAAGAAACGTTATAATTAAAAATAAACTCTGTCTAAACTGCTTTCTTCTTCGTATTGTTTAAGACCTGAAGATGTCAGTAATGACGAAAAGCTTAGTCGAACAATAAAAAATTATAGCTGTTAGCAAATTCATAAAAGAAATAGTAAACTGCTTTCGTCCAGGTCACGATAGCATCCGCTGCCCATCCAAATTTTCTTGTAGAAAGTGCGCTAAACGTCATCATACCCTGATTGACAAAGCCGAATCGTCCAATAACCAGTGTTCGCTGAAATTACAAGCAAACAAATCCATATTATTGTCCACAGCAGTCTGCATGACTACTGATCGTTCAGGTAGAAGGCAACCGGTTAGAATTTTGCTGGACTCCGGTTCCCAGGCTATCTTTTGTACTATGGATTTCGCCCGCCGTATGGGTTTGAAATTAATCAAATCTCAATTGCCCATAACGGGTATAAACAATTCGTTATCCCAAGCGGACTTCAGCACCCGAGTCAGGTTACAGTCTCGCTATAAAAAATTTGGTTTAAACATACATTGCGCTGTGCTTCTTAACATCACCAATAATCTCCCTGCGGAATCATTTGATGTCACATCTTTAAATCTACCCAAGGGCATATTTTTTGCCGACCCACAACTCAACTTCTCGTCGCAAGTCGACCTACTACTTGGTGCCCAATATTATCTGCAGTTAATTGAACCTACTAAATTTATTCGTGGCCCACATTTTCCCGTAATTCAGGAGACAAAACTAGGTTTCATTCTCGCAGGTAACTTACTGTTTAATGTTGGCATGACGAAACCGATTTCATCATTTATGGTACGTGATAATGATAGTGAACTGTCCTCGCAACTAAGGGAATTTTGGAAGTTGGAGGAAGTTTCTGTTCGTAATACCTCCGCTGAGGATTCGGACTGTGAGAATCATTTTGTGTCAAATACCGTCCGCAATGACGATGGCAGATTTGTAGTATCACTGCCTCGAAAGGCATACAGGTCGCATTAGGGTGATTCTCTACGCGGAGCTATCCGCCGGTTCCAGTCATTAGAACTTAAGTTCAAGCAGAACCCTACCCTTTACAAGGGCTATAGCGAGTTCATGCGTGAATATTTAAATCTTGGTCACATGTCGCCACAATTGTTATGTTGTTCTTTTTTTTGCCATGTAAATTCAATTACTATATATTATTAACTTTAAGGCATAAATTGCAAAATCGCCCCGATTTTGTGCGGGCAGTATGTTCAGACTTTGTACTGTACTTTGAATGTTATAATACGACACGCGCAGATGACGTCACTTTTTTCTTATCGGCCGCTGTCAGCCGGCCTGCTGGGCGGCCGGTAGCGAAGTTTTAGTCAGTCATTTATATTACTCCGAGCTGAGCCCTCGTAATATTTCTCATCCAGCCGCGGCTTCTGGATACATTATTTTACTCGTTCATTATGTGCAACATGCACTAGTTAGACTTCTCGAGCTCTTTCTAATTCAACATGTTTTTCGATTTCATTATTAATTAATTTACGGGCGTCGTGACGGGAAAACGTCTGCGCGTGTCAGCAATGGCTATAAAATTTAACAGTTCTCAATAAAGGATTATTGCTCAAACATTTATACAGTCCACTTCTATATACTTTCAAACCAGCCCTCTATATTTAGCGCTCCTGGAACAACTCGAGAAACTTCAAGAGCTTCCAGTACGCAACAATAATGGTGTGAATATTGAGAGTACTGATGAAATTTTAAAGGGAGTAAAATGTAATAATGGAATGTTAGTGTGTGTTGATGAGTCAGAGAGAAAGTGGAGAAAGAATATACAGGTAGAGGGGTTGCAGGGGGTAAATTTTTCCCATAATGTTGTAGTCGGGGGTGAAGAAAAAGCTTCACGCGCGTATTTGGAAGACACATGGTCTACAAATAGCCGTCCCTCGATTTTTTGTGCACCTGATAGGTGGTGCAGCAATAAAGTTGTAGTGTCCCCTTTCGTGTATCATGAGTTCATTGGAAAAGCCCAGATGAGTCATAATAACGTTGTGTTACCCTTTGCGTGGTATGAAATAGGTCAGTGGGGTTGTGAGAGGTATGGTGATGAGAGAGAGAGAGAGAGAGAGAGAGAGAGAGAGAGAGTGAGAGAGAGAGAGAGAGAGAGAGAGAGAGAGAGAGAGAGAGAGAGAGAGAGAGAGAGAGAGAGAGAGAGAGAGAGAGAGGGAGATAAAATTATTTAATGTGAATAGAAATTATGAAGAATTTGTAGAAAGGTTAGGTGGAGAGAGAAGTGATAATAATAGCAAGTACTTACCTTGTATTGAAACTGAGGTAGTAGGAGATGATGTTGATAACAATGAATTATTAATTTACCTGATTATGACAAATTATACTAAGGGCGACAGGACCATACTCTATGATGACAGGTTATATGACAAAATAATAAGGAATAATTCTAATGATATATTGGAAGGGTATACAAAATTAAATAAGTATTATATTGAGTGTGATAATATCATATATTCAATAATAAATAATATGTGTAGACCTAAGATTAGATTATTATTTGATGATGGAGGATAAGTGTTTTATTGTGTTATGAACATTTAATTATGTGAACAGTGTGGTTTTGAAATGGATTGTTTTATGAACTGATTTATGGTCAATGATAACAAATAATAAGTTGGATTGTATATTTTTGTGTGTTAATGTCAAGGTATTTGTGTATTACATTATGTTGTGTATTATATGTATTTTTATGTAAACCATGTAGATAATAGGAGTTGATTGAATAACAATTATAAAATGTTTCAAACTAAATAAGCGATGAAAGTAATGGTGAAATTTTAAATAATTAAAGATTAATTAATTTAAAACGTTGTATAAAAAAGATTTGATAATGAAGTTAAATAATTACAAGTTTGATATAAAAGAGTTGATGGAAATGATAATAGTAGTGTTTATAATTTTTATACAAATTATTTAATTGTGAATTGTTTGGTTAAATGTAGCAATGATATTGTTCATGTATATTATGTTATTATACAAGATTAAAGGGTGATTTTGGGGGTTGTTTGGTGTCATTACAAGTGTAAATCAATTATGGAATGTAGAGACTGCAAAAGTAGAAAGACATAAGTTTAGATATAGGTAGGCTATTACAGTGGTGGCATGTGCTACTGTAGGTAGCGTTATGGGTTGATGAGTAACGCACAAGTACGTTGCCATCATCGGAAGCCGAAATCGGCGTACATACACTGTACAACTTTGATATAATTTTATATTATATATGATTCTTAACCGTACAGTGTATAAATGATGTTAGAGTGTAAACATGCTAATGAAGATGATTTCCCCGCCTTTTCAGGGGATTACTGTCTTACCAGCACTAATCGTGGTTTTGGACGACAGCCAGCTGTGGGCAGCAATTGTAACACTGACCATGGTTGGTTGCCCTGAAAATTGGTGAAAGTTGAAATTAACGGGGGGCCACTTACGGGAAATCCCCAGAACCATGGAACAGCGGCTATCACCTTGTTCGAGTAGGAACAGCAAAACAGGTGATAGACCCGTTTTAAGGGCATAATTATGTAACTTTCAGATATGATGATATCTGGCAATTTATAAAATGTAAAGCCGAAGCAAGGACAAGGAGATGCCAAAATTCCTCCACGAATTCAGTCCTTGTGGAAGCAACTGGACGCCACAGTCCAGGGGGGGGTCATAGTGTGTGTGGCGAGGAGGTTGCTACAGGGGTAGTAACGTTAAATAACTATTAAGTATCAAGTATATGATATCGATAATGGTGTTGAATAAAAAAGATAATGATGATACTGCTTTAAAGAAGTATTAAAATCAGGAAAACTGATCAATGAAGTTTAAATAGTTAGATTGTTTGCCATAATAAAGTTGTGTTTTGAATTCTAGATGATAGATATATAGATAATTGTTGTTGGTTTTAGGAAACCTAAGGAATTATTTTACGTGTTGTTATCTTAGTGTAAGAGTATATTTTCTTGTGGTGAAAAGAGTTGAAATATTATTGACTGGAGTCGAGAAATTATTTGTTAAATGTAGGAGTGCAAAAAGGGGAGGAGATATTCTATAGTAAATCTTGTTGTTTGGTATTTGAAAAATTAGGAATTAAGAAAACCAATGCCTTTTAACATAAACCAATGCAGCTAAGGGGAGACAGATCAGTTGTGGATATGGGATTATACAAGGCCACTATTTAATTTTGTATTCGATGTTTCAGAGTTTAGTGATGCTGTGACGGCGGTCCTGAGCTGGCCTGCGCGTCAGAGCAGGAACGTCAAGTGCCTGGATGGCCTTGCGGTGTTGAGATCTCGCAAGAGAAGTCCAGTAAGGTCAGGCAGGTACTGTCATCATCATTGGACCAAGGGTGAGTGATTTGTATTTCTTTTTATATAAACAGTGCAGGGGGTTGTGGCGACATATCCGGGCTGATCCCTTTAGAAAGTATGAATGAGTCAATGAGAGTTTTTATGTTTCGACATAAAACCTCTCATTGAGGGGGTTTTGTAACGGTACATAGGACCGTGTAGGAATTAATGGTACATGCAAATATAATTTTATTGTGATTTAATGTATTAAACGACATAAGGTTAGAATTTCCCAAATATATCGTACTACGCAATTTGCCAGAACGACTCGACTTCAAGGTCACTGGTGTACGTGACATACGGCAGATATGCATACGAAACGACAAACGGACAATGCTGAAACGTCATAATAAATACGACAGACGTAACCACTGTGATGTAAAACAATGCCGTCATCAGCTGTGGACAATAGGTTGATGACGATTAATCCCTTCCACCTGGCGATTTTACACAAATATATCTGCCCCAGTCGGCAAACTACACTCAGTGCAGGAGCACGTTACAAAATTCGCTGGTAAAGTATTGCCAGCCCAAAAGTGTTTTAAAATATAACAATGTAATCAAACATGTAACTAATTAAAATCAGTGAACTAGCAGAATACACAATGTGACATAAATTCAGTGCAGTCAGAAGAACAGACATAGAACAGAAAATTCGGCGAACACCCGCTGGCAATGGAGAGCGTCTGAAGAGAAACTGCTACATCTCAAATTCAGGAAAGTCGAAATTTATATCAACCTTTTTTATTAGATTTGAGCTCAAAAATTTCTAAATTAAAAAATGTACCACTAAATTGCTGTATTGGGAGAGAGAGAGCGTGTCTGTGTGAAATCGTGCCGGCACATACAAGCAAAGCCACGAGGCATTGGTTTATGTTCTGAAGTAAGAACTTCTCAATTTGAATACATAATAACTGCAGTTTATTAAGAATACACTTGTTTATAAATTCAATAAAGAAGCTAGCGCATGAATAATTGAAATTGACGTAGTTCGATTATATATAGCGGAAACACGTCGCCGCCATTTTGTTAATCTATGTAAGAGCGACTCCATTTTGTTTTGTTTTGTGTCGATTTTAAATTTAATGTCAGTAAAAAGCAAGTTTATCTACCATACACTGTTTGAGTTAGTTATTTCGAGCAACCGTCCTGTCTCTGATGATCGCTTAACCAGAATCCTGGAACCCTTAGGTCAATTTAAAAATATTAAGTTGGTACTACAAGATGGCGCCGGAAAAAGCATGGCATATACAATAAATATGTTAATAAAAGGTAAGGTATCAACAAAAATAAGTTTAATAAATGTGAGTGTAGTAACAAATGGCGCCCAAAACAGGGACTTTATTGTTTATATAGTAAGTGTAGTAACAAATGGTGCCCGAACTGGCGACTTGATATAAATAGATTTTATACAAATAAGCCGGAGTCAGAGACGAATGGTTGTTGGAAAAAAGGAATTGACACGTAAGATATACCTGGTACGTAGATAATAAGTTATACCATGATTGTTAGGTTAGGATGTTGTTATGTTAGATATATGTAGAGAAACAATTTGAAACAAAGATATTTAAACAAAATTTTTTTTCTTCAAAATGGCAGACAATGAGGAAAGTGTCAACCTAACAGACACAGAAACAGAGTCAATGATAATGAGCAATGTAGAAGTACAATCTACTCCAACGACAACTAGAATGAAAGAGTTGTCGGTGGATGATATGTTTAACTTAATAAAAACAATGTCTGAAAGTATAAATAATAATTTTAATGAGAAATTTCATGAACAGAGTATAAAGTTTGATGAAAAATGTGACAAACTTGATGAGAAGTTGAATGAAGTGAAAAACGACATTAAGAGTCAAAATTGTTATTTTAATAAACAATTTGACGAAATGAATAAAAGGTTAGATGAGAAATTAAGTCAAATAAGGAATAAGAAGGTAAGTAGCAGTGACAATATGACGAAAAATAAGGAAGAAAGAATTAATAACAAGGTGAGTAATAATGATGATTTGAATAATGAATTCACAAGTGATAACAATGATATAAGTAAAAATATGGTGTTAGAAAAAAATTGTTCAGACTTTGTAACTGTACTTTGAATGTTATAATACGACACGCACAGACGACGTCACTTTTTTCTTATCGGCCGCTGTCAGCCGGCACTGCTGGGCGGCCGGTAGCGAAGTTTTAGTCAGTCATTTATATTACTCCGAGCTGAGCCCTCGTAATATTTCTCATCCAGCCGCGGCTTCTGGATACATTATTTTACTCGTTCATTATGTGCAACATGCACTAGTTAGATTTCTCGAGCTCTTTCTTATTCAACATGTTTTTCGACTTCATTATTAATTAATTTACGGGCGTCGTGACGGGGAAACGTCTGCGCGTGTCAGCAATGGTTGTAAAATTTAACAGTTCTCAATAAAGGATTATTGCTCAAACATTTATACAGTCCACTTCTATATACTTTCAAACCAGCCCTCTATATTTAGCGCTCCTGGAACAACTCGAGAAACTTCAAGAGCTTCCAGTACGCAACATTGTTTGGTCCACCAAACCGGATTTTATTTTCGCCTTACGGGCAACCATTTCAAAATATTTCATCTAATGAGCACAAAAAGGCCTGTGTCCCGAACAAGCTTCAAATTCAAAATGCTTTCAAATTAATATTGCTGGCCGTGGCATGTCCTTTGTCGCCGCAAAAGACGACCTGCAGCAGTGACACGCAAGATACAACAGAACGTCAGACCTGACACATCAGGAAACGGCATGGCAGTGACTCAGCAGCAGCAGATTCAACAACGGTAAATCACGCTGATAAACGACGACAACTTTCATCCGACCAGCACGAACAGGCGGGACAACGACAATGCAGGATTGACGGACGGGAACAGAGCAGAATCACCAGGACCGAAGCACTTCTGAACACCCCAGGATTCCACGTGATTATGAACTTTTTATATAATAAACTAAGTAACATTTTATATTCAATATACTATTATTGATGCTTTTGTGCAAGCATATATCGTTATATTTGAGCATATTTTCGTAACTGCTTAGTAATTCATTGAGAGTTCAAGTGCCAAGATAGGGCTATACATATTATTATTTAAAATTCATAATTTCAATAACGCTAATGGTTGTTTTTTTTTAGAGATAATAAGTATATGATTGTAGTAAGTAATGTATTAAGTTATTTGGCGATCGCTTGCTACCGCACTATATCCAAATTTTATCAAAATTACGTCAATTGTTCACCTGCTCTACGCTTAAAGTCTTTAAATTATATTTTTAATTACAACCATGACGGATATGAACTCTCATAAAGAAACGAGGCACTGTTAAAGCTTCGATATCCCGCGTGAACACGTTTGCAGATAATTTCGATCCGGAAACCAGCGATCATCACGCATTAAAAATAAAACTTCGGCATTTGATGGAATTATCCACCAAATACGATGATATCCAATCTCAAATTGAATCCGATGACGCTGATTTCGCATTAGCAAGTGATAGAGTCCAAACGGAGGATGATCTTTGCAGCATTGAATGCAAGTTGCAACACTTATTAGAGCAGGTGGAGCATATAAATCAAAAACCGCTGATTAACACAGAATTTACGCCTCTTAAAACCCCCCCTATACAGTTGGAACCTATCAAGTTGCCTCGGTTTTCAGGTAAAATTATTGAATGGCAACATTATTATAATATATTCCTCAATACACGCCAGAAACGATCTGACGAATATTCAAAAACTACATTACCTGCACTCATCATTAACTGATGAGGCGCTGAACGTGATAAAATCGTTGCCAATTACCCATGAGAACTACGCGGTAGCTATCGATCTGCTAAAAAATAGGTATGACAGTAAGTTGATTGTCTCAGCCCATCATGTGGGAAATGTCCTGGGTGTGCATTCGATTCAACAAGAGTCCAGAACTAGCATTTCCAAATTTTTCTGATGAAATAATCGCTAATATTAACGCGTTTAACAACCTAAACATACACGTAAATACATTTGAAATTATTATTATTCATTATTTGGCCCAAAAACTCGATAGGTATACGCTTAGATTGTGGAAGGAAAGTTTATCAGAGGAACGATTCCCCAACTTTAATAATTTTATAAAATTTCTAAATTCACGGAGACAGCTTTTACAAAATCTCGATAGCGAAACGGCTCCCACAAGCAAGATAAATGGTTGCGATAAGGCTCCTTATCGCCGGGCAATTAAAACGATGAACACGGCCAAGGCTATATTTCACTCTCATGTCGGAAATAAGCTATGCCATTTGTGTAAAGATAAACACAGAATTATTAATTGTCCACAATTTACAACGCTCACTGTACATGACAAAAGAAACGTTATAATTAAAAATAAACTCTGTCTAAACTGCTTTCTTCTTCGTATTTTTTAAGACCTGAAGATGTCAGTAATGACGAAAAGCTTAGTCGAACAATAAAAAATTATAGCTGTTAGCAAATTCATAAAATAAATAGTAAACTGCTTTCGTCCAGGTCACGATAGCATCCGCTGCCCATCCAAATTTTCTTGTAGAAAGTGCGCTAAACGTCATCATACCCTGATTGACAAAGCCGAATCGTCCAATAACCAGTGTTCGCTGAAATTACAAGCAAACAAATCCATATTATTGTCCACAGCAGTCTGCATGACTACTGATCGTTCAGGTAGAAGGCAACCGGTTAGAATTTTGCTGGACTCCGGTTCCCAGGCTATCTTTTGTACTATGGATTTCGCCCGCCGTATGGGTTTGAAATTAATCAAATCTCAATTGCCCATAACGGGTATAAACAATTCGTTATCCCAAGCGGACTTCAGCACCCGAGTCAGGTTACAGTCTCGCTATAAAAAATTTGGTTTAAACATACATTGCGCTGTGCTTCTTAACATCACCAATAATCTCCCTGCGGAATCATTTGATGTCACATCTTTAAATCTACCCAAGGGCATATTTTTTGCCGACCCACAACTCAACTTCTCGTCGCAAGTCGACCTACTACTTGGTGCCCAATATTATCTGCAGTTAATTGAACCTACTAAATTTATTCGTGGCCCACATTTTCCCGTAATTCAGGAGACAAAACTAGGTTTCATTCTCGCAGGTAACTTACTGTTTAATGTTGGCATGACGAAACCGATTTCATCATTTATGGTACGTGATAATGATAGTGAACTGTCCTCGCAACTAAGGGAATTTTGGAAGTTGGAGGAAGTTTCTGTTCGTAATACCTCCGCTGAGGATTCGGACTGTGAGAATCATTTTGTGTCAAATACCGTCCGCAATGACGATGGCAGATTTGTAGTATCACTGCCTCGAAAGGCATACAGGTCGCATTAGGGTGATTCTCTACGCGGAGCTATCCGCCGGTTCCAGTCATTAGAACTTAAGTTCAAGCAGAACCCTACCCTTTACAAGGGCTATAGCGAGTTCATGCGTGAATATTTAAATCTTGGTCACATGTCGCCACAATTGTTATGTTGTTCTTTTTTTTGCCATGTAAATTCAATTACTATATATTATTAACTTTAAGGCATAAATTGCAAAATCGCCCCGATTTTGTGCGGGCAGTATGTTCAGACTTTGTACTGTACTTTGAATGTTATAATACGACACGCGCAGATGACGTCACTTTTTTCTTATCGGCCGCTGTCAGCCGGCCTGCTGGGCGGCCGGTAGCGAAGTTTTAGTCAGTCATTTATATTACTCCGAGCTGAGCCCTCGTAATATTTCTCATCCAGCCGCGGCTTCTGGATACATTATTTTACTCGTTCATTATGTGCAACATGCACTAGTTAGACTTCTCGAGCTCTTTCTAATTCAACATGTTTTTCGATTTCATTATTAATTAATTTACGGGCGTCGTGACGGGAAAACGTCTGCGCGTGTCAGCAATGGCTATAAAATTTAACAGTTCTCAATAAAGGATTATTGCTCAAACATTTATACAGTCCACTTCTATATACTTTCAAACCAGCCCTCTATATTTAGCGCTCCTGGAACAACTCGAGAAACTTCAAGAGCTTCCAGTACGCAACAATAATGGTGTGAATATTGAGAGTACTGATGAAATTTTAAAGGGAGTAAAATGTAATAATGGAATGTTAGTGTGTGTTGATGAGTCAGAGAGAAAGTGGAGAAAGAATATACAGGTAGAGGGGTTGCAGGGGGTAAATTTTTCCCATAATGTTGTAGTCGGGGGTGAAGAAAAAGCTTCACGCGCGTATTTGGAAGACACATGGTCTACAAATAGCCGTCCCTCGATTTTTTGTGCACCTGATAGGTGGTGCAGCAATAAAGTTGTAGTGTCCCCTTTCGTGTATCATGAGTTCATTGGAAAAGCCCAGATGAGTCATAATAACGTTGTGTTACCCTTTGCGTGGTATGAAATAGGTCAGTGGGGTTGTGAGAGGTATGGTGATGAGAGAGAGAGAGAGAGAGAGAGAGAGAGAGAGAGAGAGAGAGAGAGAGAGAGAGAGAGAGAGAGAGAGAGAGAGAGAGAGAGAGAGGGAGATAAAATTATTTAATGTGAATAGAAATTATGAAGAATTTGTAGAAAGGTTAGGTGGAGAGAGAAGTGATAATAATAGCAAGTACTTACCTTGTATTGAAACTGAGGTAGTAGGAGATGATGTTGATAACAATGAATTATTAATTTACCTGATTATGACAAATTATACTAAGGGCGACAGGACCATACTCTATGATGACAGGTTATATGACAAAATAATAAGGAATAATTCTAATGATATATTGGAAGGGTATACAAAATTAAATAAGTATTATATTGAGTGTGATAATATCATATATTCAATAATAAATAATATGTGTAGACCTAAGATTAGATTATTATTTGATGATGGAGGATAAGTGTTTTATTGTGTTATGAACATTTAATTATGTGAACAGTGTGGTTTTGAAATGGATTGTTTTATGAACTGATTTATGGTCAATGATAACAAATAATAAGTTGGATGGTATATTTTTGTGTGTTAATGTCAAGGTATTTGTGCATTACATTATGTTGTGTATTATATGTATTTTTATGTAAACCATGTAGATAATAGGAGTTGATTGAATAACAATTATAAAATGTTTCAAACTAAATAAGCGATGAAAGTAATGGTGAAATTTTAAATAATTAAAGATTAATTAATTTAAAACGTTGTATAAAAAAGATTTGATACTGAAGTTAAATAATTAAAAGTTTGATATAACAGAGTTGATGGAAATGATAATAGTAGTGTTTATAATTTTTATACAAATTATTTAATTGTGAATTGTTTGGTTAAATGTAGCAATGATATTGTTCATGTATATTATGTTATTATACAAGATTAAAGGGTGATTTTGGGGGTTGTTTGGTGTCATTACAAGTGTAAATCAATTATGGAATGTAGAGACTGCAAAAGTAGAAAGACATAAGTTTAGATATAGGTAGGCTATTACAGTGGTGGCATGTGCTACTGTAGATAGCGTTATGGGTTGATGAGTAACGCACAAGTACGTTGCCATCATCGGAAGCCGAAATCGGCGTACATACACTGTACAACTTTGATATAATTTTATATTATATATGATTCTTAACCGTACAGTGTATAAATGATGTTAGAGTGTAAACATGATAATGAAGATGATTTCCCCGCCTTTTCGGGGGATTACTGTCTTACCTGCACTAATCGTGGTTCTGGACGACAGCCAGCTGTGGGCAGCAATTGTAACACTGACCATGGTTGGTTGTCCTGAAAATTGGTGAAAGTTGAAATTAAAGGGGGCCACTTAGGGGAAATCCCCAGAACTATGGAACAGCAGCTATCACCTTGTTCGAGTAGGAACAGCAAAACAGGTGATAGACCCGTTTTAAGGGCATAATTATGTAACTTTCAGATATGATGATATCTGGCAATTTATAAAATGTAAAGCCGAAGCAAGGACAAGGAGATGCCAAAATTCCTCCACGAATTCAGTCCTTGTGGAAGCAACTGGACGCCACAGTCAAGGGGGGGGTCATAGTGTGTGTGGCGAGGAGGTTGCTACAGGGGTAGTAACGTTAAATAACTATTAAGTATCAAGTATATGATATCGATAATGGTGTTGAATAAAAAAGATAATGATGATACTGCTTTAAAGAAGTATTAAAATCAGGAAAACTGATCAATGAAGTTTAAATAGTTAGATTGTTTGCCATAATAAAGTTGTGTTTTGAATTCTAGATGATAGATATATAGATAATTGTTGTTGGTTTTAGGAAACCTAAGGAATTATTTTACGTGTTGTTATCTTAGTGTAAGAGTATATTTTCTTGTGGTGAAAAGAGTTGAAATATTATTGACTGGAGTCGAGAAATTATTTGTTAAATGTAGGAGTGCAAAAAGGGGAGGAGATATTCTATAGTAAATCTTGTTGTTTGGTATTTGAAAAATTAGGAATTAAGAAAACCAATGCCTTTTAACATAAACCAATGCAGCTAAGGTGAGACAGATCAGTTGTGGATATGGGATTATACAAGGCCACTATTTAATTTTGTATTCGATGTTTCAGAGTTTAGTGATGCTGTGACGGCGGTCCTGAGCTGGCCTGCGCGTCAGAGCAGGAACGTCAAGTGCCTGGATGGCCTTGCGGTGTTGAGATCTCGCAAGAGAAGTCCAGTAAGGTCAGGCAGGTACTGTCATCATCATTGGACCAAGGGTGAGTGATTTGTATTTCTTTTTATATAAACAGTGCAGGGGGTTGTGGCGACATATCCGGGCTGATCCCTTTAGAAAGTATGAATGAGTCAATGAGAGTTTTTATGTTTCGACATAAAACCTCTCATTGAGGGGGTTTTGTAACGGTACATAGGACCGTGTAGGAATTAATGGTACATGCAAATATAATTTTTTTGTGATTTAATGTATTAAACGACATAAGGTTAGAATTTCCCAAATATATCGTACTACGCAATTTGCCAGAACGACTCGACTTCAAGGTCACTGGTGTACGTGACATACGGCAGATATGCATACGAAACGACAAACGGACAATGCTAAAACGTCATAATAAATACGACAGACGTAACCACTGTGATGTAAAACAATGCCGTCATCAGCTGTGGACAATAGGTTGATGACGATTAATCCCTTCCACCTGGCGATTTTACACAAATATATCTGCCCCAGTCGCCAAACTACACTCAGTGCAGGAGCACGTTACAAAATTCGCTGGTAAAGTATTGCCAGCCCAAAAGTGTTTTAAAATATAACAATGTAATCAAACATGTAACTAATTAAAATCAGTGAACTAGCAGAATACACAATGTGACATAAATTCAGTGCAGTCAGAAGAACAGACATAGAACAGAAAATTCGGCGAACACCCGCTGGCAATGGAGAGCGTCTGAAGAGAAACTGCTACATCTCAAATTCAGGAAAGTCGAAATTTATATCAACCTTTTTTATTAGATTTGAGCTCAAAAATTTCTAAATTAAAAAATGTACCACTAAATTGCTGTATGGGGAGAGAGAGAGAGCGTGTCTGAGTGAAATCGTGCCGGCACATACAAGCAAAGCAACGAGGCATTGGTTTATGTTCTGAAGTAAGAACTTCTCAATTTGAATACATAATAACTGCAGTTTATTAAGAATACACTTGTTTATAAATTCAATAAAGAAGCTAGCGCATGAATAATTTGAAATTGATGTAGTTGGATTATATATAGCGGAAACACGTCGCCGCCATTTTGTTAATCTATGTAAGAGCGACTCCATTTTGTTTTGTTTTGTGTCGATTTTAAATTTAATGTCAGTAAAAAGCAAGTTTATCTACCATTACACTGTTTTGAGTTAGTTATTTCGAGCAACCGTCCTGTCTCTGATGATCGCTTAACCAGAATCCTGGAACCCTTAGGTCAATTAAAAATATTAAGTTGGTACTACAAGATGGCGCCGGAAAAAGCATGGCATATACAATAAATATGTTAATAAAAGGTAAGGTATCAACAAAAATAAGTTTAATAAATGTGAGTGTAGTAACAAATGGCGCCCAAAACAGGGACTTTATTGTTTATATAGTAAGTGTAGTAACAAATGGTGCCCGAACTGGCGACTTGATATAAATAGATTTTATACAAATAAGCCGGAGTCAGAGACGAATGGTTGTTGGAGAAAAGGAAATTGACACGTAAGATATACCTGGTACGTAGATAATAAGTTATACCATGATTGTTAGGTTAGGATGTTGTTATGTTAGATATATGTAGAGAAACAATTTGAAACAAAGATATTTAAACAAAATTTTTTTTCTTCAAAATGGCAGACAATGAGGAAAAGTGTCAACCTGACAGACACAGAAACAGAGTCAATGATAATGAGCAATGTAGAAGTACAATCTACTCCAACGACAACTAGAATGAAAGAGTTGTCGGTGGATGATATGTTTAACTTAATAAAAACAATGTCTGAAAGTATAAATAATAATTTTAATGAGAAATTTCATGAACAGAGTATAAAGTTTGATGAAAAATGTGACAAACTTGATGAGAAGTTGAATGAAGTTGAAAAACGACATTAAGAGTCAAAATTGTTATTTTAATAAACAATTTGACGAAATGAATAAAAGGTTAGATGAGAAATTAAGTCAAATAAGGAATAAGAAGGTAAGTAGCAGTGACAATATGACGAAAAATAAGGAAGAAAGAATTAATAACAAGGTGAGTAATAATGATGATTGAATAATGAATTCACAAGTGATAACAATGATATAAGTAAAAATATGGTGTTAGAAAAAAATTGTTCAGACTTTGTAACTGTACTTTGAATGTTATAATACGACACGCACAGACGACGTCACTTTTTTCTTATCGGCCGCTGTCAGCCGGCACTGCTGGGCGGGCCGGTAGCGAAGTTTTAGTCAGTCATTTATATTACTCCGAGCTGAGCCCTCGTAATATTTCTCATCCAGCGCGGCTTCTGGATACATTATTTTACTCGTTCATTATGTGCAACATGCACTAGTTAGATTTCTCGAGCTCTTTCTTATTCAACATGTTTTCGACTTCATTATTAATTAATTTACGGGCGTCGTGACGGGGAAACGTCTGCGCGTGTCAGCAATGGTTGTAAAATTTAACAGTTCTCAATAAAGGATTATTGCTCAAACATTTATACAGTCCACTTCTATATACTTTCAAAACCAGGCCCTCTATATTTAGCGCTCCTGGAACAACTCGAGAAACTTCAAGAGCTTCCAGTACGCAACATTGTTTGGTCCACCAAACCGGATTATTATTTTCGCCCTTAACGGGCAACCATTTCAAAATATTTCATCTAATGAGCACCAAAAAGGCTGTGTCCCGAACAAGCTTCAAATTCAAAATGCTTTCAAATTAATATTGCTGGCCGTGGCATTTCCTTTGTCGCCGTCAAAAGACGACCTGTAGCAGTGTCACACGCAAGATACGCAACAGAACGTCAGACTGGACACATCAGGAAACGGCATGGCAGTGACTCAGCAGCAGCAGATTCAACAACGGTAAATTCACGCTGAGAAACGACGACAACTTTCATCGACCAGCACGAACAGGCGGGACAACGACAATGCAGGATTGACGGACGGGAACAGCGCAGAATCACCAGGACCGAAGCACTTCTGAACACCCAGGATTCCACGTGATTATGAGCTTTTTATATAATAAACTAAGTAACATTTTATATTCAAATATACTATTATTGATGCTTTTGTGCAAGCATATATCGTTATATTTGAGCATATTTTCGTAACTGCTTAGTAATTCATTGAGAGTTCAAGTGCCAAGATAGGGCTATACATATTATTATTAAAATTCATAATTTCAATAACGCTAATGGGTTGTTTTTTTTTAGATATAATAAGTATATGATTGTAGTAAGTAATGTATTAAGTTATTTGGCGATCAGCTTGCTACCGCACTATATCCAAATTTTAATCAAAATTACGTCAATTGTTCACCTGCTCTACGCTTAAAGTCTTTAAATTATATTTTTAATTACAACCATGACGGATATGAACTCTAATAAAGAAACGAGGCACTGTTAAAGCTTCGATATCCCGCCGTGAACACGTTTGCAGATAATTTCGATCCGGAAACCAGCGATCATCACGCATTAAAAATAAAACTTCGGCATTTGATGGAATTATCCACCAAATACGATGATATCCAATCTCAAATTGAATCCGATGACGCTGATTTCGCATTAGCAAGTGATAGAGTCCAAACGGAGGATGATCTTTGCAGCATTGAATGCAAGTTGCAACACTTATTAGAGCAGGTGGAGCATATAAATCAAAAACCGCTGATTAACACAGAATTTACGCCTCTTAAAACCCCCCCTATACAGTTGGAACCTATCAAGTTGCCTCGGTTTTCAGGTAAAAATTATTGAATGGCAACATTATTATAATATATTCCTCAAATACACGCCAGAAACGATCTGACGAATATTCAAAAACTACATTACCTGCACTCATCATTAACTGATGAGGCGCTGAACGTGATAAATCGTTGCCAATTACCCATGAGAACTACGCGGTAGCTATCGATCTGCTAAAAATAGGTATGACAGTAAGTTGATTGTCTCAAGCCCATCATGTGGGAAATGTCCTGGGTGTGCATTCGATTCAACAAGAGTCCAGAACTAGCATTCCAAATTTTTCTGATGAAAATAATCGCTAATATTAACGCGTTTAACAACCTAAACATACAGCGTAAATACATTTGAAATTATTATTATTCATTATTTGGCCCAAAAACTCGATAGGTATACGCTTTAGATTGTGGAAGGAAAGTTTATCAGAGGAACGATTCCCCAACTTTAATAATTTTATAAAATTTCTAAATTCACGGAGACAGCTTTTACAAAAATCTCGATAGCGAAACGGCTCCCACAAGCAAGATAAATGGTTGCGATAAGCTCCTTATCGCCGGGCAATTAAAACGATGAACACGGCCAAGGCTATATTTCACTCTCATGTCGGAAATTAAGCTATGCCATTTGTGTAAAGATAAACACAGAATTATTAATTGTCCCAATTTACAACGCTCACTGTACATGACAAAAGAAACGTTATAATTAAAAATAACTCTGTCTAAACTGCTTTCTTCTTCGTATTGTTTAAGGACCTGAAGATGTCAGTAATGACGAAAAGCTTAGTCGAACAATAAAAAAATTATAGCTGTTAGCAAATTCATAAAAGAAATAGTAAACTGCTTTCGTCCAGGTCACGATAGCATCCGCCTGCCCATCCAAATTTTCTTGTAGAAAGTGCGCTAAACGTCATCATACCCTGATTGACAAAGCCGAATCGTCCAATAACCAGTGTTCGCTGAAATTACAAGCAAACAAATCCATATTATTGTCCACAGCAGTCTGCATGACTACTGATCGTTCAGGTAGAAGGCAACCGGTTAGAATTTTGCTGGACTCCGGTTCCCAGGCTATCTTTTGTACTATGGATTTCGCCCGCCGTATGGGTTTGAAATTAATCAAATCTCAATTGCCCATAACGGGTATAAACAATTCGTTATCCCAAGCGGACTTCAGCACCCCGAGTCAGGTTACAGTCTCGCTATAAAAAATTTGGTTTAAACATACATTGCGCTGTGCTTCTTAACATCACCAATAATCTCCCTGCGGAATCATTTGATGTCACATCTTTAAATCTACCCAAGGGCAATATTTTTTGCCGACCCACAACTCAACTTCTCGTCGCAAGTCGACCTACTACTTGGTGCCCAATATTATCTGCAGTTAATTGAACCTACTAAATTTATTCGTGGCCCACATTTTCCCGTAATTCAGGAGACAAAACTAGGTTTCATTCTCGCAGGGTAACTTACTGTTTAATGTTGGCGATGTACGAAACCGATTTCATCATTTATGTGTACGTGATAATGATAGTGAACTGTCCTCGCAACTAAGGGAATTTTGGAAGTTGGAGGAAGTTTCTGTTCGTAATACCTCCGCTGAGGATTCGGACTGTGAGAATCATTTTGTGTCAAATACCGTCCGCAATGACGATGGCAGATTTGTAGTATCACTGCCTCGAAAGGCATACAGGTCGCATTTGGGTGATTCTCTACGCGGAGCTATCCGCCGGTTCCAGTCATTAGAACTTAAGTTCAAGCAGAACCCTACCCTTTACAAGGGCTATAGCGAGTTTCATGAGTGAATATTTAAATCTTGGTCACATGTCGCCACATTTGTTATGTTGTTCTTTTTTTTGCCATGTAAATTCAATTACTATATATTATTAAACTTTAAGGCATAAATTGCAAAATCGCCCCCGATTTTGTGCGGGCAGTATGTTCAGACTTTGTACTGTACTTTGAATGTTATAATACGACACGCGCATGATGACGTCACTTTTTTCTTATCGGCCGCTGTCAGCCGGCCTGCTGGGCGGCCGGTAGCGAAGTTTTAGTCAGTCATTTATATTACTCCGAGCTGAGCCCTCGTAATATTTCTCATCCAGCCGCGGCTTCTGGATACATTATTTTACTCGTTCATTATGTGCAACATGCACTAGTTAGACATCTCGAGCTCTTTCTAATTCAACATGTTTTTCGATTTCATTATAATTAATTTACGGGCGTCGTGGACGGGGAAAACCGTCCTGCGCGTGTCAGCAATGGTTATAAAATTTAACAGTTCTCAATAAAGGATTATTGCTCAAACATTTATACAGTCCACTTCTATATACTTTCAAACCAGCCCTCTATATTTAGCGCTCCTGGAACAACTCGAGGAAAACTTTCAAGAAGCTTCCAGTACGCAACAATATTAAAGGGTGTGAATATTGAGAGTACTGATGAAATTTTAAAGGGAGGTAAAATGTAATAATGGAATGTTAGTGTGTGTTGATGAGTCAGAGAGAAAGTGGAGAAAGAATATACAGGTAGAGGGGTTGCAGGGGGTAAATTTTTCCCGTAATGTTGTAGTCGGGGGTGAAGAAAAAGCTTCACGCGCGTATTTGGAAGACACATGGTCTACAAATAGCCGGTCCCTCGATTTTTTTGTGCACCTGATAGGTGGTGCAGCAATAAAGTTGTAGTGTCCCCTTTCGTGTATCATGAGTTCATTGGAAAAGCCCAGATGAGTCATAATAACGTTGTGTTACCCTTTGCGTGGTATGAAATAGGTCAGTGGGGTTGTGAGAGGTATGGTGATGAGAGAGATAGAGATGAGAGAGAGGAGAGAGAGAGAGAGAGATGAGAGAGAGAGAGAGAGAGAGAGGAGAGGAGAGAGAGAGAGAGGGGAGATAAAAAATATTTAATGGTGAATAGAAATTATGAAGAATTTGTAGAAAGGTTAGGTGGAGAGAGAAGTGATAATAATAGCAAGTACCTTACCTTGTATTGAAACTGAGGTAGTAGGAGATGATGTTGAATAACAATGAATTATTAATTTACCTGATTATGACAAATTATACTAAGGGCGGACAGGACCATACTCTATTGATGACAGGTTATATGACAAAATAATAAGGAATAATTCTAATGATATATTGGAAGGGTATACAAAATTAAATAAGTATTATATTGAGGTGTGATAATATCCATATATTCAATAATAAATAATATGTGTAGTACCTAAGATTAGATTATTATTTGATGATTGGAGGATAAGTGTTTTATTTGTGTTATGAACATTTAATTATGTGAACAGTTGTGGTTTTGAAAATGGATTGTTTTTATGAACTGATTTATGGTCAATGATAACAAATAATAAGTTGGATTGTATATTTTTGTTGTGTTAATGTCAAGGTATTTGTGTATTACATTATGTTGTGTATTATATGTATTTTTATGTAAACCATGTAAGATAATAGGAGTTGATTGAATAACAATTATAAAATGTTTCAAACTAAATAAGCGATGAAAGTAATGGTGAAATTTTAAATAATTAAAGATTAATAATTTAAAACGTTGTATACCAAAAAGATCTTGATAATGAAGTTAAAATAATTACAAGTTTGATATAAAAGAGTTGATGGAAATGAGAAAAAAGTAGTAGTGTTTTATAATTTTTATACAAATTATTTAATTGTGAATTGTTGGTTAAATGTAGCATGATATTGTTCCCATGTATATTATGTTATTATACAAGATTAAAGGGTGATTTTGGGGGTTGTTTGTTGTCATTACAAGTGTAAATCAATTATGGAATGTAGGAGACTGCAAAAGTAGAAAGACATAGTTTAGATATAGGTAGGCTATTACAGTTGTGGCATGTGCTACTGTAGATAGCGTTATGGGTTGATGAGTAACGCACAAGTACGTTGCCATCCATCGGAAGCCGAAATCGGCGTACATACACTGTACAACTTTGATATAATTTTATATTATATATGATTCTTAACCGTACAGATGTATAAATGATGTTAGAGTGTAAACATGCTAATGAAGATGATTTCCCCGCCTTTTAGGGGATTACTGTCTTACCAGCACTAATCGTGGTTTTGGACGACAGCCAGCTGTGGGAGCAGCATTGTAACACTGACCATGGTTGGTTGCCCTGAAAATTGGTGTGAAAGTTGAAATTAACGGGGGGGCCACTTACGGGAAATCCCAGAACCATGGACAGCGGCTATCACCTTGTTCGAGTAGGAACAGCAAAACAGGTGATAGACCCGTTTTAAGGGCATAATTATGTAACTTTCAGATATGATGATATCTGGCAATTTATAAAATGTAAAGCCGAAGCAAGGACAAGGAGATGCCAAAATTCCTCCACGAATTCAGTCCTTGTGGAAGCAACTGGACGCCACAGTCCAGGGGGGGGGTCATAGTGTGTGTGGCGAGGAGGTTGCTACAGGAGGTAGTAACGTTAAATAACTATTAAGTATCAAGTATATGATATCGATAATGGTGTTGAATAAAAAAGATAATGATGATACTGCTTTAAAGAAGTATTAAAATCAGGAAAACTGATCAATGAAGTTTAAATAGTTAGATTGTTTGCCATAATAAAGTTGTGTTTTTGAATTCTAGATGATAGATATATAGATAATTGTTGTTGGTTTTAGGAAACCTAAGGAATTATTTTACGTGTTGTTATCTAGTGTAAGAGTATATTTTCTTGTGGTGAAAAGAGTTGAAATATTATTGACTGGAGTCGAGAAATTATTTGTTAAATGTAGGAGTGCAAAAAGGGAGGAGATGTTCTATAGTAAATCTTGTTGTTTGGTATTT